>OZ005656.1:31625748-31645748 GCA_963930645.1 Salticus scenicus
AATTTAATTATTTTATTTATTTATTTATTTATTTTTTTTTTCGTTTTGCACGCGCGCGCGCTTTTTATTTCCTAATTCAAAATTATATTTAAAAAAAATATATATATATAATAATAATAATAATAAAACTTTTTCGATAGTGTTTGTTTCGACACTGATTATTATTAATTTTCTTTTATTTTCCTTCAAAAAAAAAAAAAAAAAAAAAAAAAAAAGAAGAAAGAAAGAAAGAAAGAAAGATGAAATTCTAGTAAAAGCAGAATTTAGTTTAGGACGGAGAACTATAAGTTTCTTTTTTTTTCCTCAAATTATAACATATTACTTTTAAATTATTCAATTATATTTTCGATAAATTTCCGATTTCGATTTCCAACTGTCGTAAAACTGGTATCGTAAAAATCCGCAGATTGAGATTAATAGTCCTCAGTCCTAAAAAAAAAAAAAAAAAAAAAAAAAAAAAATCTCCAGTAAATTATTCCTCCAATATAATATATATATATATATATATATTCTTACAAAATTTTAAACATATAAAAAACCAACCTTTAAACAGTATTTTATAAACTTTATATTCAAACATTTGCAAAATATAGACGATGGGTTCTGGTTTCCGGAGACTCTTCAGTAGAGCGGTGGACGCGATATCTCATAAACTAATGCACCGATCTTATTGAAATTTTGCCCATCTCATCAAAATAGAATTGACTAACGCTTGAACGAAGGATTAAAAAAAAAAAAAAATGTTATTCGATATTTGACAAAATTTTATAAAAAAAAATACAATTTTCGGTAATTTTTACCCCATAAAAGTATTGTAAAATATATATAATAAAGTATATATAAAAGTATATATAAGCCTTATAAAAGTATTGTAAAAGAAGAAAAAAAATTCAAGAACTAGTCAGTTGTGTTTTGATAAAGGGTTCAAAATTTCAAAATGTTAGGTGGATTAAATATTCTTTTAAATTTTCTCTAAGTGTCTCCAAAATTCTAGAGCCACCGATTGAATTTTCTAAACTTTTAATGAAAATGTGGTAATGTTTAAATGTTGTTCTTTTATATGCTCAAAATTTTGAAGAAAAAAAAAAATGCATTAATTAAATTAAAAAAAAAAAAGAGAGAGAGAGAGAGAGAGAAAAAAAATATGTTTTTTTTTTTTTTTTTTTTTTTTTTTTTTGGAGGGGGGGCTTCGAAGCTATCCTGTACCTACTGCATGCAGCACACTCGTTGTTCATATGAATATTTTTGTGTTATAGATATAAAAATAAGTGCAGATTTTGAGACACCAGAAATCTAACCCACTTAACAAAAATTGCCCTCTTGGGATAATTTCGAGCAGAGTTACGCTCGCAAACGTGTTTCTTGACACATTTGCCATTAGAGGAGGGGCGGTAAATAACGGGGAGCCGGCAGTTATTTCCCCTCCACACAACATGCACAATACATAAATGCATTCTTGAAAAAACTGGCAGCGGAATTCTTCCCAGGAACGAGCTTTTTGCCCTCACCCCGCCAACAAAAAAGAAAGGGAGAAAATTCACAATATTCATTTATAGTGGGATGGATACACATAAACAACCTACACATTACAAATCAATCTTTAAAGATAATATGGATGCGATTTAAGCTTTGAAAAGTTTTTATACCCCCCCCCACACACACACACACCTCAGTTTTAAAGAAAAAAGAAAAAATAAAGTTAATAATTTTTTTTTTTTTTTTTTTTTTTTTTTTTTTCAGTTTTTGTTGGGTACAACAAGCTATATACCAACAAATAAACAAGCTACACACCAACAAATAGACTTTCTGATATAATTTAAGTCCTGTTACTGTCGAAAATTGGTATAGTAACAACCCCCACAGTCCTTAAAAACAGACAATCATTTTTAATCTCACTGTGCCATTTTTAGTAGTGTATTCTCGATAATCCTGATTTCCTGATTCTTGCGAAATCCTCCTCCGAAATTTCCTTCCCTCTGAAAAATTCTTAAATCACAATTTTTTTTCTTTTTGTACTGAACTCTAGTCTTCCCGTGTACAATTTCTTCATCGTGAAGTAATATAATTCGAGTTACTCTAGGTAGCATGTTGTTGCCACCTGCCTTCCCAGGGTAATGAAGTACGGGAAATTCGGACAACCGCCTATAGAAATCACGCGCGTATTCAAATGCAACGTTGTGTGGAATTTTCAAAGCAATTGAAATTCACGTAGAGTAACCCACAAAAAATTATCAGACTTGAACTCATAACCTTATAGGAAGATAAAAAATCTGCAAATTGTAATATTTTGTTCAATAAACGACCTTTCTAAGCAATCACAAAATGGCTTCGAAAAAAAGGTTTTCGTATTTAGGCAGTTTTGCCCTATATATGTTGATACAACAGATTAAATATTTGCCCTACATCAATTGTATTGTTGCAGTTTTACAGTCAAAGTAAAAATAAAATGGTAGGCTATTCAATTAGAGAAAAGTCAGCCTTAGCGACAGTCTTAGCGAAAAAAATTGTCTATGAGAAGTAGTTTAGGTTTCCCGATGGTTCGAAGCTCTACGTTGAATGTGAGCCGAATTTTAGAACATTCCATTAGATTCTAGCACAGAACCATCCTAAAAAGTATAAATAGAAGCACGTTCTCTTCATTATGTCAGTGCTGATCAGAAAGTTATTGCACATCCACATTTGAGCCTGTATTTAAAATGATTCGACTGTGTTAGTGAATTAATAAAATACCTGATCTGTTGTGTATTTAATGCTGATTGTTTTACTCTTGTAAAATAAGCGTATCTTTATTGGTTTGTTTCCAGAACCTTCGTGGAATAGTGAATTCGTAATACGAGAGAAAGCTTTATTGGACTTCTTTGATAAGATTCCTAAACTGACAGTACAATCAGTCTAATCCGGGAATATTCCTATGTATTACAGTTTTGCTGCACGTATTCGAGAAGTTACGCAGAATAAAGTTCATTCACCGATTATAATTTGTCTGTTTCTTTATGAATTACTTTCTTCACAGAAGCAAGTTGACCGAATTTTCGTAAAAATATATACATAAATAAAACATAACAGAATTGCAATACATTAATCATGTAATAAAAATATATACAACTTGTGAAAATTAACGGAATTACATTTTTATACATTAGTCCACTAAAATGTACTCTAAATATTATATTTTAAATATTTCACTATCTCTTAGTACGAAAAAAAGCAGAATAATTGATTACTTTTTTAGAATATTTGAACTCTGATTATAAATTTTTAAAGGTGTTCTAGAAGCTATCATTATTCTTAGACAGTAATATTTTTTCTTAAAGTCTTTTTAGATATAATTGATAGTAAGTTACAAAAGACTATATATTATTATTTCTGAAAAAAAAAAAATGCAGCTGAAATCTTTAAACATAATAAAATATAAATCTGAAATATAATTTTAAAATGATGTTTAATAATAGATTTATAGGTTTATTAAGAGTATTCTAAAAATTTACAAATGCCAGATACATATTTATTAAACACGTAGTAATTCCTGAAAAAAAATAGAAACATATATACATTCTATATCTACATAGAAGATGATTTATCTATATAAGTAAAGAGAGGAGTCTTTGTGGTGCTGTGGGCTTTCTGGTGTAAAGGCCACAGATACCTATACATGACTCACAGGGATTTAATCAACGACATTCAAGTATAAAAACGAATAAAAATAAATATATAAAAATAAATATATAAAAACGAAACTATAATAGCAATCTCCTTTTAAATTCTTATTTTTGAAAAATAAAATTTACTGAATATTTATTGTTTCACGTAAAAAAAATTCTTTAATATTTAGTAAATTAATAAAATGTTTTCGTCTAAAAGATTTCAGAAAGACATTAAACATGAATTATCATAAGGATAAATTTACTTATAAGTAAACACACATGCACAATTTAAAACACTATTTTCATTTAGTTATTTTTTTTATGTTTAAACCATGAGCTGTGTGAGTTTATTATGTACCCTTCTTTCTAACAAATAGATGTGTTATATATATATATATACATATATATATATATATATATATATATATATATATATATATATATATATATATATACGCATAGATTAAAAATTCTTGTAATAAAGTATTTGTAATAAAGTTTCTTTAGATGACTGCGAATTCATGATTTTATTAACAAATTTTTATTAAAAGGAATTACTAAAACGTAACTTTGTGTGAATTATAGAATGTTTTCTAAGATATTAAAATCGGCAGTCTTAAAAAACACATTTGCAGGAACATCTGAATAGTTAAAAAGTTTTTAAAGAATCACACATTAAATATATCTGATAGTACTGATTTTTCTATCCCCATGAATAATATACATATATATTCAAATAAATCAACATATTATGTTATTTCTGAGTATTTCTAGTAACCACCTTTTTTTCGTACCACATTTCAGAAAGGAGTAATTTTCTTCTAAATTAAGAGTGATCACATATTAGAGGAAATATCACTAGGAATTACAAATAAATCGGTGTTATGTGTGTATAATTTTTATTATTTCCAATTACTGACTTCCCATCAGTAATGGTGAAACGTTCAACCGTGCAAATTCATTTCAAAAATGCATTTAAATATTTCATGTTTCATCATAGAAAGGAACATGCGTTCTGTAGAAACCCTTCTATTAATACGCAAACATGAAATTTGCCGTATGTTATTAGCCTACTTTTAATAAGAGAAGGTTCTTAAAATTCGTATCGTACTAAAGATGTGTTTTATGTGGGTTTGACGTTACAAAAACAGGTAAGATAATTCTCCTTAGGATAATACAGGTATGTAGAGAAGATTTTTGCAGTTAGTGGCAGGTAGGATAAAATGTAAGTAATGAAGTTTATATTTTCACGGTTTCCACAAGGCCATATTTTCGTATAGGTGAAAAAGACCTCCTCTATTTGCGTTGATTGCCGCTAGAAATACAATTTACAATTATTCCATTAAAATAACCAAGATTCAATCCAGAGGTATTAAAAAAGATGAAATTCAGAAATTCAATAAAGATTTGACTAAAGTTTGTGCGCAGTTTTTTTATTGACTTGCTGCATAAAATAAGGAGGGAAAGTGCCCCTAACGTATAAATATTTTAGGGACTACATCCGTATGTTCTAAGCAGGATCGATCAGAGAAGAATGATAAAGTTTCAGCCAAATTTAAATTATTGTTACGTATTGGCATTTAATTTCATCGCCAGCAAGAACACATAAAAAGCGGTTTTTTAAAGGTACGTTATACTCAAATTAGGCTAACAATTCTGAATACAGAGTAATATTGCCATAATATGATAACCCTATGAAAATCTCAAATTTCGCCAGAGATTCACCATGAGAAAAGTAAACTGCAATGGATAGATATACATGAAACATAGCTATAATTTAATTGTGTCCAAGGATAGTTTTGACTAACTGAATAAATTACGTTAGAAATAAGGCTACTGTGATTTGGGAGGAACATAAATAAAATGAGCCATGTGTTACGCTTTATGATAGGAAATGATTATGAGAAAATGCAAGGAGATTGATTATCTTTTACATTTATTTTTAGTTTTACTGATAGAGGAAGAATTCGGCAGATACTAAATATTAATATTGAATACACGAGTGAATTATTACAAAAAGCGATAAAATAGATTTGAATTAAAATTAAATAGATAATTTTAAAAATATATGTGATTTCTACATCACAGTTATTAGCCTACTTTTAATAAGAGAAGGTTCTTAAAATTCGTATCGTACTAAAAATATGTTTTATGTGGGTTTGACGTTACAAAAACATATGACGCCATACAAGTCATAATTATTTTTATTTGAACCAACTGTTACGAGAGTGTTAGTCACATTTTAAATATATTGTTTAGCTTTTTAAATAATATTCAATATAGAAAACCATTTTTATTTTTCCTTACAGAAAAGTAAATAAAAGTAAAGTAAGAAGTAAATAAAACAAATTAAAGTAATGTAAGGTAGACACTGTTTAATAAAAGTACATAAAGTTATAAAAAAAATATTTTATCCTGCGGAATATAAATTCATTTTATTAACATAAATAATTCTGAGAAAAAAATAATTAGACTATTGCGAAAAAGAAAAAAAAAAAAAAAAAATCCTTGATATGAATATCGCTAGTTCTAGAAGAGCAAATCAGTAAAATGATAAAGCGAAAGGTGTCACTTCATGTATGAAATGAAGGAAAAATTTTAATTAGAATGTGTGCTGATTAAGAAAATGTCCTTGAGACAAAATTATGAAAAAACAGAGCATGTACATATATAGATATAGGTATTTTTAAACTGTTTATTGAGATAAATAGCAAATATATCCTTAATTATTTTACAACATTCAATAATAATTTTTTTTAAAAGTCATTTCGACACAAAATTAAAAGAAAAATTTAAATTAAAATGGAGTAAAATAATTTTAAAAACAAAACTATTTTTATCTGTTATGAAATAAATTAGAGCTAGTTTCACTACCTTATCCATTGTTACCGTTTTCTATAAATATTTTTAAGTTTTATTAATATTATCTATAAAGATAAAATAATGAAATTTTAATATAAAATCTAATTAAAGTATATTTTGAAGATAAGAAAAAATAAGTTTTTACGAATTTTAGACATTAGTTTCTAAGATAATTTTCTTTTAGTTAATTAAATACTCTGATTTACTAAATCAATGGTTTGGATGAACATTAATTTCACTGTAATTTATAAACTTCACAAGGAAACTTAAAATCAATGCTTTATTCCAACGATGTTGAAATGCATTATTTTTTTTTATACTTGTTTTAATGTTAATGTTAAATTCAGGAAAACAAATTTTATATTTAAAATAATAAAGTACGCAAATAAATCCCACAGTTCGTAAATTTTCGGAATAGTTGTTAAAACAAACTACATATAATAATAAGAATAATAAGATAAGAATAACAATTAGAAGTATGTAGCATCAGTAACTTTTTAAAGATAATTAAAATAATAAATTTAGAAAAAGGTTTTTTTTTTTTTTTTTTTTTTTTTTTTTGAGTGTCGTCTGAAACACTTTTTATTTATTAATTTATTTATTTTAAATAAAACGGAAAAAATATGTTATTTCACAGTAGCCAAAGTTTCTAGTGTTTAAATTTGTTTATTGTTAAATTCAGTGCCACACTGTCTGAAATGTTCTATTTTGTATTGAATTACTATATAATATATACGCCGATTTAATGATAAAGAAAATAATTACCCATACAAATGTTAAGTATAATACACGCTCAGAAATAAATACTCAAACTTTGTGATTTTTTTATTATTATTATTATTATTATTATTATTTTTTGACGAAACGGTTTCCTGGAATATATTTCCAGTGAACGTTTCGTGAGAATTACGTGTTTGAACATACTAATTTCATCAAAAATGAACAAATACTGCTTTATCCATGTTCGTTAAAATAATAATTACATTAGTCGTTTTTTAAATTTTAGTTTCGTTATATTTACATTTTAACAATATATATATATATATATATATATATATATATATATATATATATATATATATATATATATATTTTTTTTTTTTTTTTTTTTTTTTTTTAAATCCTAAATCAAGTTATGCTCTACCTAAATTTCTCAAACAGTATGTTTCTAAAATATTTTTTGTCCTTCAAATTAACTCACCCTTTATAAAAAATATGCTATTGATATGTATTACTGCTAGTGTGGAACTTAAATTACACATAAAAGAACATATCAGTTATATTTGTGGAAAAAAAAAAAAAAAAAAAAAAAAAAAAGTTATTTCTAATCACTGTTCAGTGCAAAAACATAATTTTAAACTTAATGCAGCTAAATTAATTTGCTGGCCCATACCTACAGTTTAACTCAATTTCTCTGAAGCTTTTTACATCTAAAAGAAACTTAAAATTATTGTTCATTGTGATTTTGCTGTATTCCGTTGACCTGATTGTTGGGCGTTCTGAATTAAATTCCCACTTTCTTAATTTTTTCAACATTTTTTACGGCTAGGGTAGACCAAAGCTATTTGGCCAAAGGAGCACATTCATCCAGTCACGATATTTTTTAAACTTTTCGTTAGATGGCATTCTCATTCCAACCAAGTTAGAGACGCTGTATTAGAATCCTAATATACGGTCTGTAAGCTAAGTATATGTTCGGTTGTTTTCTCTCTTCCATATCAGCGTCGCTGAAGAAAGAACTTACCTTACGAACCTGCGAGAAATTTTCAAAATTTTGATAAGATGAGTAAATTTCCCGGTTTACAAATAATAGTTTTTATTTAAATGTAGATTACAGTTTAGAGTTTTAAAAATAGTATTTAGGAAGATAATTGTCCAGATTTTGTTTAGGACACATATGTTACTTGAACTCAATTCCTCACGCTCATGGAAAACAAATGGTGATATGTTTTAGTGGTCGATTTCGCATGAGAAATATTAACCCGGCTTCACAACATGACCTATAACATCGTTAAAGACAAACAGTAACGGAGAAGGTCTCCAAAATCAAATTATTTACACATTTGACAAACTTTTTCTCGGATCTTCTGAGGTGGGGTTAGGGGAAATTATAATTTCGATAATTATATCATTAGTGCAATGTATTTGAATTTGTAGTTATTGGACGCAACATTTAAAAAAAATGAATTTTTAATTTATTTTACTGATTATCCACATTAAATCAGCTGCTCTTGTTCTACAAAAACATTAATATTTTCATAGGTACATATTTTATATCATCATATATTACAGATCCATCTAAAGCAGACTCCTAATCGAAACTCTGGGTAGTTGTTAGTCTGCGATGGCAGCGACTTCAAGGAGCCTTTTTTTAGGGACATCTGATATCAACTAATGTTCATGTAAAAGCCTTGATAGAAATAAAGCTCATTCTTACGTTCAGACGATGTGAGGTCATTTCTGAGGGCACAACACAGGACAAAATTGCAGCTTAAGAGATAATCGAATTTTGCTGAATTGACTTATACACCAGTCAAAGGAACATTTAAAAAAAGCAAATGATGGAAAAACACAATAAAGAAAATCTGCTAAATAAAAGTAGGAAAATTTCCTAAAGACACATTTTTCCGGAACAAAATGCTCCAGAAAAGCCAAATGGCAACGCTGAAGTAAGAAACATGTAGTGAGCGAGAATAAGGATTTCCTGGACTATCTGTGCTTGAAATCATTTGAAACAAGTAAACCAGGACAACATTTTGCTATGTGCAAACGCTGGGTGACTGCATCATGCGTTTTTTTCTGGATAAAATATAATTTATATTTCTTTTAATTCAAAATTATATCAATAAATGCAATTGATTCTATTTGTAATTAAGTATGAGGTTTTTTTTTTTTTTTATGTATTTATTTAATTATTTATTTTTAATTAAAGTGTTTGTTTCTTCTCATGCATAATTTGTATATGATTTTAGGGCTTCATTGAAGAAAGTTGAATGAATGATTTTCCTTAGGTTATACTGTGTTTTCGCTTACATGATACAATAGTTAAGTTTTAATGCAAATGTTAAATATTTCTTTAACTTGCACACTAACAGATCACTAAATATGTGACGTGGACAACCTTACCCTGCAATACGGGCAGGTTGGTTCAAGCAATATAGTGTCAGTTTGAGATTGTAAACTAATGATAATAGTTGGTATTTTCAAGTATTACCATAATGACTTCATCCTCAATACACGTTAACGAAAAAATAAATTTTAAATTTTAAGTTGTATTTAAAAAATAGATTAAAAACCGGGCCAAATAATCTGGGTCAACAACTAATTTTAATCAGTTTCTTATTGGCTATTATCCCCATTCCGTTTAATTCTGTAGGTCTATTAATCAAATGTAAAATCTGATTTCTTTTTTATATAAACTATGGGGAAACTTTCCTGTCATTTCTTTATGCATTGATTACGGTGCATTAAAAGTGGTAGAAACAGCTGCTATTTCATTTTCCCTCTGGTATTCAAGATGTTGAAAATCTTTCCTCTATTTATTATCTACCACCAAGTACCATTTTAATATATTAATTTGACGTATTACGTTTAGCTAAATACAAAGCAGAGCCTTATTAAAACAAAATAGGTCAGTTAGACAAGTGATGAATTGTAATACATACTTTTACATATGAGTCTTGGTTTCTTATAGAAATTAACTATAGCCACGATCTTCTCTGCAAGCAATATGTAACCAGTAATAACAATGCTAGAATGTTGAAATACTTGCTTTTTGCAGAAAAACAATCCTTGTGTGTGGCGAAAATATTTGGGTCGCTACACACATAAAAAAAATAAATAAATAAATAAATAAATAAAAATAAATGTGAATATCCACATGCGTTGCGATGAAATACTTGATCAAAATTTTATATACAATCTGTTGTTGTTCAATATAATATTCTTTCAAAAGAAAATAATGTTCGGTGCCACGATCTGTGATCGTAGCTAGATACCTTATTAAACAAGATAAACCTGAAAATAAAGTAGACATCTCGTTCACCAGAGATAAAAATCTACTCGAACACATATTTTAATTATTTTTGAATTTCTTTTATAACCGAAAATAGCTCCCCAAGAAAAAATTATGAACCGATAAAAATCAGAATAAAGAATCTTTTCAAACGCGTAATGAATCCGTAAAGAAATTCTAAACAAGTCTCAACTATTAAAATCATTCAAAATATAATTATTTACGTTAATGATTGAAAAAGAATTTTTAATAAAAAAAAATTAAAGTACTTTTTGAACACATTAAAAGCATCTTTAAATAATAATTATAATGAATGCGCAGTCTAAATTTCTCGAATTTATTTACAAATTATATTTTATTTTTAAACCCTTTGTTTCTTGATTATTAAAGAAGAGTGTATAATTTCCATCGTATATTACAGGTATTTTATAAAATAATATATATATATATATATATATATATATATATTTAGCATCTGTATACTGCATGCCTGAAGTGTAATATTCCATCATTTATGTTGGATATGATTTGCACCCAAATTTGTATCGTTCAAGAGTAGGGTAGACCCAGGTTGACTGACCCGCCTCTTCTTATAAGATTTTTTTTTAATTTATGATTCATAATTTTTTTTTTTTTTTTTTTTTTTATGTCGGTACATGCGATGTAGCTTCAGGAAGAAGTCTAACAATTAGTATTAAATACGAAGCTCAAACCAACACCTTCTAAGCCAACATATATATATATATATATATATATATATATATATATATATATATGTATGTATATATATATATATTTGTGTTATTGTGCAATTTAGTGGAAACCGCACAGTGATACAGTTCATATTTATTTTCAATAATATATTTTGTATATCTTCTGTGGCTTTTGCATTACTCGGTATATATTATTTATTTATGTAAAAATTCGATGGAAAAAAAAAATCACATCACAATGTGGGATTGGGTTCATGGTTAAGAAGCAATATATATTTACTAGTGAACTATAAATTTAAAAGAATAATTGAAATTACGCCATAGTTAAAATAAAAAAATAAAAAAAAAATCGTCGTAATTGAATACATATATATTTTTTTTAACAGTGCACAGAACTGAAGCTTTTGTGTTACTAACTAATCAATTGTTACTAATTACACTCTAAGACAAAAAAAAAAAAAAAAAAAAAAAAAAAAAAAAAAAACATCGCATCGAGAAGAAGTTATTCGAATGGGACGAAAATTGTTCGATGTGATGTACATGTGGGTAAAAAAGAGTTATTACAGTTTTAGGAAATTTAAATGAATTAATCTAGAGAAAGAGCCTCACAAAGTAAACAAGTCAATAATGCATTGGTCCACTTCTGGTCCTTATGTAAGCAGTTATTCAGTTTGGCATTAATTGGTAGAATTTGCAGATGTCATTTTGCGAGATATCCTGCCTAGTTCTGTCCAATTGGAGCGTTAGATTGCCAAATTCCCGAGCTGGTTTTAGGACCCTTTTCATGATGATTCAAACATCCTTAGCGGGAGAGAGATCTGGCGATTTTACTGGCCAAAATAACGTTGAGCAAACAAAAAAACTAACAGCAGAATATCTCTCTGTGCGCGAGCAGGCATCACCATGCTGAAATATACGATCAGGAGGGCTTGATATGAAGGGAAACACAACGTGACGTTGAATGACGTCGACGTACGGCTGTACTGAAAATATGCCATGGATGAAAACCAAAAGGTTCCTGCTACGAAATGAAATGTTACCTCAGACCATCACTCCTGGCTGTCGGGCAGTACCCAGGTAGCGCATAACGTTGTTATAGTGTTGCAAATAAGTCTGAACAGGGAAAAATTAGTTATAACAACGTTAAAACAACGTTATGTGCTACTGGTGTATGGCTGTCGACATGTTAAAATCCCCCTTCTTCGGGGCTTCTCTAGACGCGCTTTCGCTGGTTATCGGGGCTAAGATTGGAGCGGACATCATCACCGAAGACAGTTCTACACCATACAGTTATATCCAGGTCCAACGTGCCCGATATCATTGCAAAAAGCGCTTGCCGGTATACAAAATTTTATAATAGTCCGCACAAGGGGCTCCGTGAATTCAATCCCATTTCTCTGTGCAGCCTATTAATGGTCTTTGAAGTCACTGATATACCAGTTTCGCGTAGGATATATGATAATGATAAATTTGGGGTCTTGAGTACCGCTCTGACGATTGATCTTTCTGACGTTCTGTTCTCTCTCTCTAGACCGACCGCTTCCTTCCAGACGCTGAGTTCGACCATAGTTCACCATTCCAACCAATATAATCTAATAGTGACATCGCTCTTATCCAATTATCAAACAATTGACAAATTAGAGCAACTGGCTTCTTTGAGCCCAACTACATACCTTTCTCAAATGTTGACATATACGCATAATGTTTGCACACCAGTATGGGAGGCATACTTACTGTCTATCTGAGTTGATGGAATAAAATTATCAAAGAATTTATGACCTGGAATGAAAATTTCTCCTCTTTAATGTTCTGCCAGTTGCGCAATTAAGATGCGCTAGAGCGTCACATGTTCATTCGATTGCAACAAAACTTTAAATCTTTGCATTTTCCATCGGAACATGTATGCACGTCGATTTGCATGACTTCTTCTTGGCGCATCGTTTTTCTTTTGTTCTAGAGTGTATATTTTTATTGCGGATAATAATGAAAGTAATAAGTGAGTAAAGATTTCCTTGAAATACATCTGTTTTGGAACGATAGCATTCGGGAATTTTTAAGGTCAGTTTTTCCATGTAACTTGGACAGCCTGACAGTGTCTGCAACATGAAGAAGATTTTTTCTGGCACCCGGATCGTGGTCTGTTTTATTCAAAATTTTTATGGTGCGTAACCTGCCTAGTAGTTTTTATCACAGTAGAATTGTTTAAAGCTACACACCAGATTGATGACGCCACATGTTGCACGAAGCTTAATCTTTTAATGTCAGAATTTCGAAAGGCCTCGAAGGTCGTGAAACAACGTATTGCTGAATGTAGTTGTACTCGAAATTAAACAAAATCCATTTAAATTGGTCGATTTCAAGTGAACAATTTTGGAATTATTTTATTCCCATCAAAGGTGTTAATTTTCTTGTGATACAGTATGCTCCGTGGATTTATTCTCTATAAAACAAATTAATTTAAAATATGTTTATAAAATGTTAATCTTACAATTTCTGTATAAAAAACTATTTTTTTTTCATGGTAATGTTTGAAAGAAAAACATTCTCTCAAATTTCTCTAAATAATAAGAGTAAAATTGAATTACTGCAAAAACTATAAATAAGGTTTATTTAAGTTTTTTTTTTTTTTTTTTCTTTAAGAATAAAAATAGTTTTTATAAAACGCTCGTCTAATATCGTGAAATATACTTCATACTTAATAATCGGATCAGATTAATACCATTTTCACGCGTATAAACTAACTATTGTTTAGAAAAGCGCCTTTGTCTTATAAATGTATTAGTACACTTTGGGAATATAAAAATAATTCTCGATATTAAGAATTGAAAATGCATTACACACCATTTTAAGTTTTCTAAGAACTGGCTGGTGGAAAACACTTTATTCTTCTTCTTATTATTATTGAATTAAATTTTACTTCCTTTATTATTCTTCAGCTTAAGAATTATGATATTTTAATTTTTTAATCGTCTTAGAAGTAAGGAGATTCCTTAAGGCAACTATTTTTTATACTGTGAAAATTATCTTTTCAAAGTATTAAAAGAAAAAAATGTATAAGAGGAAGAGCTCATAAAATTCTTTAAGCAAAATCTATTAATTTTGCCATGGAGATAAAATGAAGTTTTTAATTAAGATATCCGGAGTATAAAAAGGAGATATTTTTTCGTATGCTAAGAATAAATTGTACAAAGAAAAAAAAAAAAAAAAAAGAAAAAAAAAAAAGTAACAGTTTTTTTTTTTTTTTTTTTTTAAATAAATAAAATTATTGAATAAAAGTTCTTCTGTACTTTTATAATTAACTAGCAGGCTACGCTCGCTTAGCTGGTCACTATTTTTAAATGAATTACTATACTTAATGAATTCTCAAAATAGCATCAATTTTTATCATGCGAAAAAAAAAAAAAAAAAAAAATGTGACTGGAAAAAATGTCGCAATAGGTCTCCACTGCCCTTGGCAGCGCAGGTGCGCGAGCGCATTTATGTTTAGCAATCTTAATGAATCACTATATTATCGTAAGGGAAAAAGATAAATTAAAAAAAAAAAAAAAATCTCCCATCACTGGAATAATCGGTTCGGCCCCCACTGCCTGCGGCAGCGCATACAGCCGCGCAAGGCTCGCATTCTACTTCACCTACTGTTCCTGCTCCTCCTAATTATTTTAGACTTTAAATAATACTCGCAGTCATTCTCTCGGACTTTTAAACCTAATAATACTAATTTCCAAAATTTTATCTGAATTTCTTTATTTTTACCCCTGCGCCCTATCCCTTCCAGCCCTTTGTAATAATTCTGTACTTTCGAAAATGTCCTCAATCTATTTATCGGGCCTCAAAACCTAACAACACTAATTTTCAGTGCTCTAAGTCTTGTTTATATAATTTTGCCCTTTCACCTTCCCTTTCCGTCTATCCTAATAATTTTACAAATTCGAAAATATAAGCAATCGATTTGTAGGTATTCAAAAAACTCCATGTACCAATTTAATAACTTTACAAATTCGAAAATATCCGCAATCGTTTTGTAAGTATCAAAAACCTCTATGTACCGATTTTAAACGGTCTAACTCTATTTTTATTTTTTTGCCCCCCCCCCCCCACACACACAATTTTCTGACCCTCCTAATAACTTTACACTTTCAAAAATATCCTCATGTGACTTGCAGGTCTCTAAAACCTATCTGTATCAATTTTGAACGGTCTAACTATATTTCTATTTTTTTTACCCCATAGCCCCCCTTTCCCGCCCCACCCGGCACGAATTTCTAAGATAAAAAAATAGTTTTTATGTATTTATGGGAGCTATATTTTAGACCAAAAATAACTTACACACATATATTTACTTTCCGAACACTATAGTGAGGAAAGTATTGTAATCATGTCAAAAATTCGAATTCAAGATTTTGATGTTTCTATACGTTTCGAGGTCCAAAGAGTCCGTTTTCACTATTTTTACGATGATGTATGTATGTGTGTGTGTATGTATGTGTGTATGTATGTGTGTATGTATGTGTGTATGTCTGTGAGTGAACACGCTAGCGTCTAAACGCTTTGTTCGAATAAGCTGAAAGTTGGTACGTATATTGTAAGTCACCATAGTACGATCCCTATAGATTTTGGTGAATCTAGCACTTATAGTTTTTTTACAGGGACACAAAGAAAAATTCTTATCATTATGGCCAAGGGACCAAAATCTTAAAAGTGCGATAGCATCTAAACGCCTTATTCAATTGAGCAAAAACTTTATACACATTATAGGTCACAGATACTCAATCTGTACAGATTTTGGAGAATCTAGCACTTATAGTGTTTTACAGGGACACAAAGAAAAATTCTTTGCCAAATTTTTAAAAGTGTGATAGCGTCTAAATGCCTTATTAATCTCAGCAAAGAATTTGTACACATGTTATAGGTCACATTTGAACCAACTGTATAGATTTTGGTGAATCTAGCACTTACAGTTTTTTTACAGGGACACAAAGAAAAATTCTTTAACTTTATGGCCTATGAAACCAGCGATAGCATCTAAACGCCTTATTCAATTGAGCTGAAAATTTGTATGAATATTATAAATCACTGTCGCACTAACTATAAGCATTTTGGTGAATCTAGCATTTATAGATTTTTACAGGGATATAACGAAAAATTCTTTATCATTATGATCTAAGGGCTCAAAGTTCAGTAGCGTTAAATAAAACCTCGTGTGATATATGGAGAAAAATACTCAAACACTCTGTTATGGTTTTCTCTTTTTTGTTTGTTTAGCAACTCCTCTTTCTTTATTTTATCTACAAAACTGTTAGTTACTCAGTGTTCGGAAAGTCGAGTGGAGTCACTCCAGATTTTTTTTTTCTGTTTGCAATATAAAGGATTATTTCAAATCACGTTTTGCACCCTCACCTCCTGTCTCCGGGGCTGAATTTCGAAAATTCCAGAAGGTAGTTTTTAGGTACTTGTATTAGCTATATATTAGAGCAAAATTTTCACATATATCTGTTTTTCTGTTTGAAATATATAGGAGTATGTGAAACCACGTTTTGCGCATGTGAAATCACATTTTGCCCCCTTTCGCCCCTTGGGGACCGAACTTCTAAAATTCCAGAAATTAGTTTTTAGATAATTAAATTAGCTATATTTTAAAGCAAAAATTTTATGGATATCTGCTTTTTTTCTTTGAGATATGAAGGTTTTGGGGAAATCATATTATGCCCCCTCTACACCCCCTTGGGGGGCGAATTTCGCAAAATCGCTTCTTAGGGGGTGCTTACACTATATGTTCTATAATCTGACCCAGTTTCGAGACAGTGACTCCAGTAGATTTTGCTGTGCGTTGATGAGTCAGTGAGTGAGTGAGTGGAAGTACTTTTTTATATTTATAGATTATGGATATATACTCTACTATGATATTCTTATAACAGTGTTTTAATTTACTTTATAATTAAATTAGCCTAGAAAACATCTATAAATATTTGTATACTTTCAAATATCTTTGCATTTAGTATTAGTCAAAAACGCCTAAATGTATAGTAGATATACTGACATTTTAGGTTGATTTCTTTAGAAATCGATCTATTGCAATCACTTCGTTTATCTATCTATCTATCTATCTATATAATGAAAATTTTGTTATCGTGATACCTCACGAAATAATACTCCAAATTGAATAAAATTTGGATAGTGAACTGATCTTATAAATATCTTGGAGGAGTTCGTCAACCAAGTTGCTTCGACTTTTTGTTTTCAAGTGGAAGTAATTTGAAAATTTCAAACCCACATTGTAAAAAGTATATTTAAATTAAGATTTGCTTGAATTTTGGTGTAAATACAGGCCATATAAGGGTCTCAATGAAGTTTATTAATGAAGGTTATCCGCGATGTTTAATAATGTGGCAGATATCTTAAGTTAAGAGGGGCCACTTGAAATCAGGCTACCACCTGAAAATTTAAAATCACAATAACTTCCGAAATGTTACTCCAAATCGAACCAAATTTGGGCAGTGTCTTAATTTATCTTATAAATATCTTAGATGAGTTTGTTAACCATGTTGCCACGCCATTTAGTTTTCAAGTGGAACACCACTTTAAAATTTCAAATTCAAATTGTAAAATGCGTATTCCGAATTTGTTTAAATTTTGATGTAAATATAGACCATATAAGGGTCTCAATGAAGTTTATTAATAAAATTTATCCGTCATTTTTATAAAGTGGCAGGTATCTTAAGTTAAACGGGGCCACTTGAAATCACGCTACCACTTGAAAATTTAAAATCACAATAACTTCTGAAATAATCCTCCAAAACTAATCAAATTTGAGCAGCGTCTAAACTTATCTTATACATATCTTAAATGTATTTGTTAACCAAGTTGCTTCACCATTTTGTGTTCAAGTGGAGAGCAACTGAAAATTTGAAATTAACGTTGTAAACAGCGTATTGCGAATTAGTTTGAATTTTGATACATACATAGGTTATACAAGTGTCTGAATGAACTTTATTAATGAACTTTATCGGCTATTTTTAATAAAGTGGCTTATATCTTAAGTTAAGTGGGACCACTTGAAATCAGGTTACCACTTGAAAATTTAAAACCGTGATAACTTTCGAAATAATACTCCAAATGGAACCAAATTTGTACAGTGTCTTAACTTATCTTATAAATATCTTAAATGAGTTTGTTAACCATGTTGCTCCGCCATTTTGTTTTCAAGTGGAGACCACTTGAACATTTCAAATTTAAATTGTAAAAAGCGTATTCCGAATTTGTTTGAATTTTGATGTAAATATAGACCCCATAAGGATCCCAATGAAGTTTATTAATGAATTATATCCGCTATTTTTTGATAAAGTGGTAAATATCTTAAGTGGGGCCACTTGAAATCACGCTACCCCTTGAAAATTTAAAACCATGATAACTTCCGAAATAATACTCCAAATGGAACCAAATTTGAACAGTGATTAAATTATCTTATAAAAATCTTAGATAAGTTTGTAAACCAAGTTGCCCAGCCATTATGTTTTCAAGTGGAGAAAACTTGAAAATATCAAACTCAAATTGTAAAAAGCGTATTCAGAATATGTTTGAATTTTGATGTATGCATAGATTATTATATAAGTGTCTCAATGAACTTTTTCCGCCATTTTTAATAAAGGGGCGGATATCTTAAGTTAAGCGGGGCCACTTGAAATCAGGCTACCACATGAAAATTTAAAATCATGGTAACTTCCGAAATAATACTCCAAATCAAACCAAATTTGGAGAGTTTGTTAACTTATAAGTATCTTGGATGAGTTTTTTAACCAAGTTGCTCCACCATTTTATTTTCAAGTGGAGACCACATGAAAATTTCAAATTCAAATTGTAAAAAGCATATTCCGAATTTATTTGAATTTTTATGTACACATAGACCATAAAAGTGTCTCAATTAACTTTATTAATATACTTTAACTGTCATTTTTAACAAAGTGCGGATGTTATAAACTTAGCGAGACAACTTGAAACTAGTCTACCACTTGAAAATTTCTAAGCAGGATAACTTTTTAAATTCTAATTCAATTCAAACCAAAGTTGAATAGTGGTCTTATCATATAATTATCTTGGTTAAGATTACTAGGTAACTTGTTCCAACTTCTTGTTTCCATGCTTCGGCCACTTGAAATCACGTTGCCGCTGGAAAATACGCTATCAAAGTAACTTTTAAAATACTAAATTGATTCAAAAAAAAGTTAAATAGTGAATTTATGGTTAAAATATCTTGGATAAGTTCGCTTGGTAACGTAATCCGAAATTTTATTTCCAAGTGGCAGCCACAGAAAATTTGTCATTATGATAACTTTTGCAATTCTAAATCAATTCGCATCAATTTTGGGTTGTGGATTTACCATTCATATATCACAGATAAGTTCACTGGGCATCTCATTCTGCTTTTGTTTTCAATTGGTGGCCACTTGAAATCACGGTACCACTTAAAAATTTCTTATCATGATAACTTTTGAAGCACTGATTTAATTTGAACTAAAGTTAGCCATTGAACTTAACATAAAAATATCTTGTATAATTTCACTGGACAATTTTCTTCGCCAATTTGTTTCAAAGTTGCAGTCAATTAGACTGCCTCTTGAAAATTTCTCGTAAATATAACTTTTTAAACACTGCACTGATTCGAGCCAAAGTTTGACAGTGAACTTATGCTTTAAATATCTTGGACAAGTTTACCCTGCAACTTGCTCCATTATATTGTTTCCAAGTGGAGCCACTTGAAAATTTCTTATC
>OZ005656.1:31650748-32003248 GCA_963930645.1 Salticus scenicus
TAGTAAATATCTAGAAATTCTTAATGTAAAATTTTTGAATTAGGGTGAATTTGTAAGAGTAATAATGTGACGATATAAAATTGGTTAGATTTTGCTTAATAATAAAAATAAATAAATAAAATATAATTTTAAAGAAATTCCTTAAGGATGCTCATTACTGTCACATTTACTTTAAGAAGATAATAAAAATAATGACACTGTTGTCTTCATTAGGTTCAAAGCTAGAAATGTTTAAAAAGTGAGCTTCATTTTAAAACAACTAAAGCTGTTCATATAATTATTTACTGAATATCATGTAATGTAAATTATTTATTTCTTAACAACTTTTAAATAAACCGAATGTATTATTATTTATTAAATGCAGAGATATTGCTAGGATTTTTTTTTTTTTTTTTTCTAGAAGTGAGAGTATTTCTTTAAAAGAGAGAATTTGGCATTAGGAGTAAAAAATTAAATAAAATAAAGCAGAAAAAAATAAGTTGATCTTTTGTGAGCTTATACTAAATTTTACTTCTCAATATATTCAAAAATAAAATGAGTAATATACAGGTATACAGTAAATGTGTGTGTATAAACTCAAGTTGTAAGTTTAAGTTATGAGTTCACGTTATATTATATGGACTGGCTAATTGTAATAATATTTCTTTCAGCATAATTCATACATTATAATTTATCAGAACTCTGAATATGAACTTAATGTTACTCAGATTACAAATTCTAATGAACATTGAAAGGTGTTTAGACTGTACTTGAATCTAAAAAATTCTATTAATGTTGCAAATGTTTACAGTTTTACACATCAAAGTAATTTTAATTATACAAATTTTTTATCCATTGTAAAAAAGGCATTTATTGATTAAAAAAAATATGTGCAAAGCATTGAATTGAAGAAAGAATATAAACTTTTTCAGACATAAACAATAAAATACACTAAATTTAATGTAAAAATTCAGAGCATGAAAAAGTATAGTCATGTTTAAAATTTTAAGGAGTAGGTATTTATAGATTTTAATACATAAAATAAAAAATAAACATCAAATAAAAAGGATGCAATGTGCTTTACGATACTGCTTGGCATCTTGTTTTTGATCACTAATAAAGATGCCTACATTGGTACCCTCAATGTTTATGTGTCGTTGAATGATCAATGTTTGAAATGTGGTAATCTTACTATGGTGTTTTAAAGGTTAGGTTTCATTAATCTTCAGATCGTAGAAATGTAAAATGATAGGTGGTTTTGGGCCGTAATTGGCAAAAAGAAACAAAACAGATTTGATTATGAAAATAATTTTTAAATAACGTTTTAGTGTATTTACCTTTTTTATATATACCGTAAAATGCCATAAAAGCCTTTACTCGGTTAAATGCCCCCTCCTCTTTTCACATTGATTTTTTTTTTTTTTTTTAAATACTAAATAAATGCACATTTCGCTCAACGGTAGACTGTATCCGAATAGGTGATAGTTTTTTATGTTATTTTATAGTATAAAATTCAAAATCAATCTTTTCTTACCGATTTGAAAGTGTCTTACTTTTATTTGCACAAATGTATAACTAAAATTTTGTGTTAATATTACATAGAGGTTCTTTTTTTTTTTCTAAAATACTTTATTTTTGTGTGATTTATAGATACAATTTTATGTACTAAGTTTTTATAAAATAATGCATATTACATATAAGATAGTTATAATTAAGAGCTCATATCATGAATCATCTCTATACTAAGTTTGGTAACAGCCCGTTTTAACTACAGAAAGCTGTTATAGCAAAAATTTTAATTATAATGACTCTGTATTTATATTTTCATAGATTTTAAGTTTAGTTATAAAATAAATATCTCTCATTAACACATTTCTTTCAATAATGCATAAAAAAAATGAAATCCTCACAACTACTCAGTATTGGCCTAAATTTGGCCGAGTACCGAGTGCTCGGCAGATAGATAGGCAAAGTACCGAGTATATACCAAGTACTCGGTACAGCTCTATTTTAAAGCTGTGTATCTAATTGTTGCCAAATCAAATTTTGTACTTTTAAAGATTCATGGAGTTTGTGAGAGACTTATTTAGTGATTATTTTTTTAATTTTGATATATACACATCACTGATTGCTGCCAAAGGAAATTTTGTGCATTTTAAAGAATCATGCAGAATGCGGGGAAGTATCCAGTTTTTTTTTTTTTTTTTTTTTTTTTTTTTCATGTATGCGGAGAGTACAGACATGCATATTACTGATCGCTGTAAAATGAAATTTTGTGCATTTTAAAGATTCATGCATTAAGCAGGTGAGGTATCCAGTGATTTTTTCTTTTTCATTTATACGGAGCGTACAGACGTGCATATTGCTGATTGCTGCAACACAAAATTTTGTGCATTTTTAAAGATTCGTGCAGTACGCGGGTGAGGTATCCATCCAGTGATTTTTTTTTTTTTTTTTTTTTGGTTTTCATGTATACAAAGCATACATATGTGCAGTCTTCAGTAAAAATATCCGAGTGCTAGCCAATAATTCCAATGTCAAAAAAGTATAGTTATTTTGTTAAATAAATCCTTGTCAAATCCTGTTCTTAGGCTGACTAAGACCATGACTTCACAAGGATTTATTTAACAAAGCATTATTAAGTGTATTTTTTTGAGACAGGATTATTGCTAGTGCTTGGATACTTTTGCTGCTAACTGTTCGTATCACTGATTGCTGCGAAACGAAATTCCACATCGTCGGCAATTACCTGTATCACAGTACTAGTGCAACGTTAAATCGAACCTACCTATGTACACTGGTATAGTAGCAGTTTATTTGATATGTTTCGTTTGGTTTTACTTTTTTAATTTTGGCAACAGTAGGCTATTTGTTAATTTCTGTAGGAGATACGTTTGTAATTGATATGGTTGCTTTTTTTTTATGTAAAATGGTGATTTATTGGTTTAATAGAATTCAGTTTTTCTGTTGAATATATTAAAAAAAGCTTTGCAGTAGTGTTTGAAATGGTGTTAATTTGGTTACTGTACATATTTATTTTGAAGTTTTCACAAGTCCAGCCCCCTCCCCCCCCCGTTAATTCTAATAAGCACTTTTAAACTAACTTTCTAATAAGCACTTTTAATTTTTTTTTCAGGTTGTACACCCCATTGAATTTTTTTTCTGCGAGAATTTCTTTCTTTTTCACCGTTTTGTACAACAGGTAAGTAAAAAAACCTTCTATATACATATATATATATATATATATATGTATTATGTTTATTGAGCATTTATATTATTTTTGTAATGTTTAATATTTGTTAGTTTTTGTTTATGAAAATTGATAAAATTTGTATTTTGCTTTGTTGAAGTTTTTGAAAAGTGACTTTTTATGCTGTATTTTTAGGTAGTTGCTTTAAAACATGTAAAATTGGCCATTTAAAAAAAAAATTGAGAAACTGTTCCAAATTGGCGAGTTTGGAAAAAAATCACCAAACCATATTGTAAAGCACATTTTTCTCGATTTGTGCTTTTTCTTATAAAGTGCTAAATATTTATAACTAAAATTGAACTCTTATAATTTTAGTGTTCACATTTTTTCAAAAAAAGGACAGGGCGGATTTATAGAAAAGGGCATTTTTTTGTGAGTAAAAGGCCACATATTGATAGACGAAAGGGCACTTTCTTCACCACTGACTAAACGGTTTATAAAATGTACAGTCCACAAAATAAAATAAATACAAATAAAAAGAGAACACTTATCTATCTCATCACCTAATTAACGGAAAAGCACAGCAGGTACCATCCTTCTTGGAATCATGTCTATTTTAATTTAAATTATTTATTAAAAATGTAAGCTTAGCAGCCATTTACAGATGTAAACATGCAACAATGTTAAAATTTATATTTTCAACGAACACACAATTTTTACTTTATAAGTCTAGAGAAAATTTTACCACCGACTACTAAATTTGAAGTAATTTGGTATTTTTCAATCTTAAACCTCTGTCTCCTGGTGGCAATAGTTTTTTATTAGATGTATCTCAAAATCTATTTGTCCAAAAGAGCTGAAATTTCATAAAAATTATAATTAAAATCATTAGGGCCCAGTAAAATATTTGTAGTAAAATATTTCTAATTTACAATTCAACAATTTTTACTTAAATAATTTCAAAATATTTATTTTTGAGATAAGTTTATTTAAAAAATTTTAAATAGTAATCTACAAATATTTTAAAAGTTAGTGCAGGCTTTAATGCGTAAATGCCTTAAGCATTGTTTCCCATAAATAATTACATTACACATAATTCTATAAAGAATAGTAGGTATATCTATTTGTCTCTCTCTGATATATGCTCGATCAGATAGATAAAAGTGTTGTTATTATTTTTTTTTAAGTCTACATAATTATATTTAAAAAAAAAATGCACCTAGTTTTTTTTTTTTTAAACTTAAAAGAAAAAAAAAAAAAAAAAAAAAACTATGCAGCATGGGCAAAATAAATGTGAAATTAATTAGCAATATTTATAGTCATAACTATTTGTTAAATATGCTATAATTTCGTCACTAATCAGTAAAATTCTTTAAGACTGATTCCCGAAATTCCCGATGTTTTTACGATCGATCGCCAAAATGCATAATTTTTTTTGTCGCTAATCAATGCAATTTCTGTTATTTTTGACGTTAAATTCCCAAATACACAAATATTTCGTTGCTAAGTGATGAAATTTGAGCTTTTTTTCTCAAAACTGAATACCGAAATACAAAATAGATTTGCAGCCAATTTCGAAAATACAGGATTCTTTTCCCCGCTGTCAATTCTTATAGTCAAAACTTACATTTAATCACAAGTAATTCCGAAATTCTGCTATTATTTCGCCGTTAATTGATGAAATTTTGCATTTTTTTCCCCCTAAAGCTGTTCTTGAAATTAACGATATTTTTGCAGCCGATTGTTAAAACCTGCTATTATTTTGCCCCTAATTGATGAAAATCATGTTCTTTATGATGTTGAATCTTCAAATACTCAAATATTTCGCCACTAATCGATGAAATTTACGCTTTTTCCAACGTTGAATCCCGAAATATGCAATAATTTTGCGGCCTAATTCAGAAATATGGGATCATTTCACTATTAACTGTCAAAGAGTTGTGTTTAAACACAACTAATTACTAAAATACGATATTTTTTCGGCGTTAATCGATCAGATTTGCACTCTTTTCAAAAGTGATTTCTGAAATTCGCGATGTTTTGTGGCTGATTGTTGAAAGTTGAAGCACGTAATCATATCCCCGCTACTTAATAAGGTTACTTTAATCCTAATTGTTTGCTGAAATAGGCTTTATCTCTATATTAATTCATGAAATCCGCACTTTTTTGCAAAGAATATTACCGATATACTCAACAAATTTTCCGAAATACCGAATTAATCATTTTACCGATTTGTTTGAAATTTTTATAATAGCAACTAATTGCTAATATAGGCTGTAGTTTTACCGCTAATTTTTAAATTTTGTATGTTTTTCAAAAAAATTAATACCAAAATATGCGATTATTTCACAAATAATAATAATACCTAATAATAAAATTACTTTTTTTTTATGCGTGATTGCAGAAATATGAGATATTGAAGTCTAACTAAATACGGGATTGCTTCGTCGAAAAAATTTACTTTTAATCATTTAAATTATGTGCTGAAATAAGCCATCAATTCACTACAGAAAAATATAATATTCTTGCAGTGGATTGTCGAAATTTATCATTTTACATCTTAACAAAATTTACCTTCATCACAGCTAACTGCTCAAATAAGCAATTGTTTCTCGTTTCTCTGTTTCTCTAAATAAAAATGGGCAACTATTTTCGCAACTGTAATCGACAAAATTTGTTCTATTTCAAAAAATTGTTATCACAAATATTAAATATATATATATTGAGTAAAAAATCAGCAAGATTCCTAATTCCTACCTTTTTTTGCCATATATTTGCCGAAATATCCAGTCATTTTCTACTCTTGGATACGCAGAAAAGACCCTCAATATGCAGGCTTCGAGCAACGGCGTGAACAAAAACATCAGAGAAACCTCGGCTAACGATAATTTTTTCCGTCGACCACTGGAATATACAGACCGATGACACATAGACCGCGCCCAGAAGTGACTTCTTATAGAATTTTCAGATCGCATTTGTTCGAAGGTATGTGAAGTCCGATTTCGCATCAGATAAAAATATATTATAAATGTATGTTTCTCAGCGAAAACGGTAAAATATCTTTAAAAAATAACTTTTTTATGAAAGCTGCCTTTTATGTTAAAGTAAAAATTGAAAGTTAAAAAAGCCTTTATGTACAGTAAAAATTTTCATGATATTTTTCAAATGAATGTCTTTATTTTTATATGGTAAGGTAAGACCCGAAATAGAAGGCAGTTTTAGAAGGCAGTTTAGAAGGCAGTTTTTTAGAAGGCAGTTTTTTATACAATTGATTTTTGGTGGGAAAATGCTTTTTTTTTTTTTTTTTTTTTTTTTTTTTCTATATAGTGTTAAGAACTAAGCAAAATAAGATTTTGTGCAGGATTACTCTTATGTGTATAATCTAAGATTTTCAGTGTGGTTGTTTCCCAGTGGCAGAAACACCGCGGCATAGTCGCGGACACAGAAAAACGGCTTGCGGACAGTTTTTGTCTCCACTAATAAAAAAAAAAAAAAAAAAAAAAAAAAAAAAAAAATTGGCCGCAATTTTTGGACAGACTTTGTCTGCAGTCATAAAGAAATTTGTATGCAATGTACATACATTTTTTGCCCGCGACAATGCGCTACTGATGTATGACGTCTTAGATGCTCTCTGGTAGGAACGCTAGAGCCCTTCTATAGGTGCCTTGATAGGAACCCATAAAACAGTGCTTAACAACAGTGACCTAGGGAGCCTAGATCTCCCTTGATAGGCAGCGTTATGTGTATATTCTTTTCTCCTGTTACCTGTTACTGAGATTCTACGGGAACGTATGCATACTGGATCTTTCACGTTCATTCCCATTTTCTTCAGATTCTGAGCATTCTTCAGACATATAAAAATTTCTGTATCAAAACTAAAACTAGTACTTTTATTATTTAAAATTATTTATATTGTGTTGTATCAAACATTGCTATAAAATATTTAATTGAATGAGTTTAACTTATTTTTGTATAATTGTTTATTTTATATTGTTCTGTAGTAAAACTGTATTTGTGTATTGTTGCACGAGATCACCACTGTTGTTAAGCCTCCCCCCACCCCCAAGATTGCCGCTATCAGCTTTCAGTCTTTTTAAGTGTAAGCCATTTTCACTCCTGATTACAGGCAAAGTTTGCTGACAGATTATGAAGTTTTAAAAGCCTGTTACAGACAGCTACAGAACTTTCTGCCACTGGAGGTTGTTTGCAACAGCAAAATCCTGCTAATAAAAAAATTGCTTTTATTTTTCAGGTACTGTATGGGAGAAATAAAATGACGAAATTGTGAATGAGAGAATTTTAGTCTATGAAGAAATGGAAGAAAGAAGATGATAAAAATTTCTTTATATCACTTTTCACCTTTTAAAATATAATATATATATATATTTAAGTAAATAAATCAAATATACATATGATGCATAGTTTTAAAATGTTTGTATATTCTAGTACAATATATTTTTATGTTCAAAAATTTCAGTATTCTCCATTTCTTATATCTTAATACACAATAATTTATTTTATTAATTTTATTATTATTATTATTATTTTTTTTTTTGGGGGGGGTAGGGGGGCGTGTAACTGCTAATATTTTCCACAAACACAGAAAAGTTTTTCACAATTCCGTTTTACATTTTGAAACATTGCATTAAAAAGAAAATAACTTTCTAATTTAATTATTTTTTGTCGTGGGAAATCAGCACTTACCTCTGTTAAACTTGCATTTGATCATATAGTTAAAATAGTGCATTATTAAAGCCTTGGTTTTTAAGAACTCGGAAGCAAATATCAACGTTTCCAACGCCGCAACGCTCCAATCAGAGTCTCCTTGATATCAGCGCAGAACAGAGTGTCGTGGCGCATGCACAAATTGAAAATGTCAACACCGAATACGTTGACATTCGCGTTTTGTGTTCTTAAAAACCAAGGTTTAAGTAAAATTAATAAACAGCGCAAAGAAAATTATTTAATAAAATTGAAAGAAGTTTTAAAGAAGTAAAAATTATGATCATTTTAACAACAGAAATAGATTTGGAATAAGATTAATAATCTTAATAAAGAGAAAAAAAGAATCTCTTATTAAAGACATTAAAAAAAAAAGCATAGGATCCATTATCCAGGACCCGCTGGATCCTTCAGATCAATCCTTCACGGGAAATATTCAGGATTTTAGAAGTTTCCAGATTTTTTTTTTCATAATTGATTTTCTTGAACTATAAAACACAACTCTCTAACAATAGTGTAATATATAAAGAATAACTTACCTTTTTGCACATGTTGTTAGCTAAAAAATCTAAAATTTCTGTTTTTTTTCTTTTTTTTTTAAATAAAAAAATAAAAGGTAATATTTTAGATGCATTATTTAATATTCATTTTAACACTATCATTATGCAAGACTAATTTGTATGAATTTTTATACATAAGTTTTTTTTTTTTTTTTTTTTTTTTTTTTTTTTGTAGTAGTAGTTTTTGTTTCTGAAACAGCTCTTGAATAATTCTGAAAAGTTCC
Organism: Salticus scenicus; assembly: GCA_963930645.1. Classification (NCBI taxonomy): domain Eukaryota; kingdom Metazoa; phylum Arthropoda; class Arachnida; order Araneae; family Salticidae; genus Salticus; species Salticus scenicus. The sequence continues at coordinate 31,659,424 of OZ005656.1, forward strand.
TGAATCCAATATTTTTATTTCTTTTGAATCTAGAGCCGAAAATAAAAAATAACTGCAATAATACACATATATTAGCATGTACACATGTACGTTTAATTGAAGAAAATTGTCTATTGTATCGTCTAAATATTATTTACGAAAGAAAAATTTATTGAAAAATAAGTCGAATTGGGCCTAGAACGGTACTGGAAGCGCTGATTATGAAACAAAAATTTGCATCTGCAGTCCTGCCTTCTCCGTCACCCCCCTCCTATACACACGCTGGCCATTTGTTTCATTTCAGTCCCCCCCTCCTCTTAATATTGAAATGAAATTTTCACCCTCCCTCATCTTCAGAAGTTTCAAGCATATTTTCTCTTCTCTTGCATTATCTTCAGTTGCTGTATGTGCTTTCACACAGATTTCGTTTCAGAAATTGGCCTCGACCGACATGGGTTGGTTGCTCGCGGCCTTCCCGTCAGCGCCGTGGTTCATAGTTGCTGCGTTGTTGGTCCTACCAAATGTAATAGTGACTGGATCATAAGAGCAAATCGCTAAAAGAAAAGTTTTTACTTTTTCTTTATTTTTAGAAAGTAAGACTGTCTTAACAAGAAATTAAAAAACCTTGAAATAGACCACCAAATAAAATCGGAGAATTTTTTATGTAGTTGGTTGAAGAAGATTTTCCAGACCATAAACATTTTTAACAATTTCCAGAGAAAAATAAATTCTACTTTATTTTCTGATTATTGAAAAACATTATAAAAGACTTTGTTCATTTTAACATTTTTTCTTTTTCTTTTTTTTTTTTTTTTTAGTGAAGTAAGTTTTGTTTTTCAATGCTAAATGTTTTTTAAAATCATAAAAGAAAAAAAAAAAAAATTGAAATTATTCTGGATTTTGGAATTTTAGATAATTGGTACTATATTGTATTTTGCAATTTATTCAAAAGAGCACTTTTTTTCCATGAAATAACATTTGCTAATAATGTTGCAAATTCTGATGAGATTGATTCTGCTAACTAAATAAACAAACAAATCCCCCCCCCCCCCAAAAAAAAAAAAAGGCATTTCATCTCCAGTCTATTATCACTTTATGTTGATGCTGGTTTTGGGTCATTTCGCATGTGCTCCGTCAGACAGAATGCACAAGAAAAGGGAGAAAAGTGACTCATTGTTTTCGAATGGAGCAGATGCAGCCCACAGAGAAGGATACAGCCAGCGATTTGTTTGGTTTTGAAGGAGGTAAAAAGAATTTTTCTCCCATTCTTCTAAATTCAGAGCTATATAGCCCAGGAAAATAATTTGCTTTGAAATGATGACACGGAATTAAATAAAATAAAAGAAAATTTTTTGTTTTAGAATAAAGGATATTTTGTGTGAAATAAATACAGGTCGTCGTGACCCGCAATTAAAAAAATTCTGCATCTCTTTCATCATTAAAATTGGGATCAATGGTGCGCTATAGCTCACCAACGCGATCCCTGACACCATAACATGCAAGAGCTTGCAACAAATGCCAAAAAAAAAAAAAAAAAAAAAAGGTAATTTCTCAAGGGAATAAAGTAGACATGAGTGCTGCAAACAAAGCAGAATGAACCTCACCATTGTGCCTTTTTTGTTCCCTGATGAAAAGTCTTGTTTTCTTTTGATACAAAGCAATTGCTGTGAGTATTCTTCTGCTTTATGATGTTTATTCAAAGTTTCGTACATATTTCATGCAGGTGTTACCCTTTTATTAAGCTTTAGCTATCGTACACAAAATTATGTAACCTTTTCACAAAAAATTTCGATTTATTTTAGTACTGACTATTTATATGATTGCCTATACTTTATTTAAAGAAATATAATTGATATTATTAAACATAAAATTGTTGGTTAAAGGTTCTATAATTTTTTTTTTTTTTTTTTTTTTTTTTTTTCATAAAAGTAAATAAAATTTTGCAAATATTTTGTTTTTCATATATTATAATGGGTACTAAAAATCAAACCCAGATTAGGTACAAAAACTTTATACCTAAAGGAAAACTGCATAGATCGTTTTTATATGTAAGAAAATTTATTTCGGGAACAAATTTAAGGAAACCTGCAGATATATAGGACATGTTAAAGGGGAAAAATGAATATATATATATATTTTTTTTTACTTTCAGAAACACTGCAGGTTTTTTACCTGCAGGAAAACTGCAGTTATTTCGGACAAATAAAAGGGAAAATGAAGGGTTTTTTACTTTCAGGATAACTGCAGGTTTTTTACCTTCAGGAAAACTGCAGTTATTTCGGACAAATAAAAGGGAAAGTGAAGGTTTTTTACCTTCAGAAAAACTGCAGGTTTTTTACCTTCAGGAAAACTGCAGTTATTTCGGACAAATAAAAGGGAAAGTGAAGGTTTTTTATCTTCAGAAAAACTGCAGGTTTTTTACCTTCAGGAAAAGTGCAGGTTTTTTACCTGTAAAAAAGATGTAGGCTATAGTCCGAAATACCTGCAGTTTTCCTGAAGGTTTTTTTTAAAGGTTTTTTGCTGATTTTTTTACCTGGGTAACTTTTAAAGTATTATTAAAGATTATTTTTTTTAAGTTTATAAACAACTTTGAGAAAATATAATATTTTTTTCTATGGAATATAGACGACGATTTTAATTAAAATATCCAGATATTAGATGGAGATATTTTGGTGCGCTTAGAACGTATTATTTAATACGCATTGTAGGTATATTCGTTATAAAGTGTATTGTGTGTAATAAAAAGTGAAAAATAAATAAAATAAATGTTTTGTAATAAAAAGAAAATAACTAAGGTTTTTAAAAAAAGTATTTATGTATCGCTAAATTTTAAATAGAAATAGAAAAAATCTGGTGTACCACACATACTGCTTTCTCTTACTTTGTATTTGAATAATTTAAAAACATATTATAGATTAAAATGTAAGATACGAAGTAAAATATATGAACGCACTTTAATAACAGTTTTAAATAGCTTAAAAAAACCGCTTTGTTAGATGTATTTTTCTCAGAACGCTTCTATTTTCTATTGAGCATAATGCGTACAATCATAAGTATTTGAATCATTTATTTAATTAAAAATTTATTTCAAAGTATTCAGAAAATTTTACGTGAAAAACGTCTAGATCCTTACCAAAGATGGTTTAAAATTTAATACCCAGATATTATTTCCTGGAATTACTTCCTTTAAGGTTTGCTAAGAAAAGTCATATATATAATAATAAAAACATGATTTTATTTTTATTTATTATTATTATTATTTTAAATCAGAGTTCATGAAAAAATAATTACATTTAAAATAAATCTTAAAAAAAAAAAAAAAAGAAAAAAAAAATCTTAAAGTAATAATAATAATTATAATAATAATAATAATAATAATAATAATAAAAGAAATAAATAAATAAATGATTAGTGATGAAATTTGGACTTCAAACTAGTGATTTGTTTAACATAAACTATGTTTATATTTTGTTCTTTCGTTTAAACATAATTCCTTCGTTTAAACGAAATATAAAGATAGATTTTCGGAATGTTAAAAATCTGGAGAGTTATAATAGCCATAGATATGCTGTAAAGCTCGAAACAATAGAAATCATGTCCAACGATCGGCAAGCAAATGAGCATTTGGACGATAAATGGCGCGCCATGCTCGCAGAAAAAAGAAGGAAACATAAACATGTCTCGACTGTTGTTATCTGAGGATGACCGGATGCTCGATCGAATGGACCAAGGAGTAAAAAATAGACTTTTAATCTATAACTTAAGTAAAATTGTTACTCAAATATTGCATTTTAAATAATAGAATAATTTAATTGAAAGCCAGTTTAGGGAAGAAATAGGACTACATTTACTAATGACTTCTGAAACATAAATATTCGGCCCTCCTCGTGTAAATATAAATACTAGATACTTTTAATAGCTTAATAAACATAAGTGGCCTGGTAATCTAATTATAAACTAATAATTTAAACTATATTACCCATATGACGTAACTGGCGACAATCTTGTTGATTCATCAAATGTATTCGCTTAAATACTTCTAACTCCAAAACATTCGTGGCCAAAAATACCCTCCGAACTTCTGCCGTCGTATCACACTGCTAGAGCCGGACTCGATCAGCAATAAAGGAAGAAGCACTTAAACCTCTTAAGCCTCCTAAACCACCACCTAAGCCACTTAAAAACTACAACGATACCAAGCACGATTTCAATAGTTCTTATGTACTTTACCAATTTTCATTTCTCATTCGATCCCATTTTCAATGTTCTTACACTGAAACAAATTTATTTGTTGATTCTCGCTAAATGCAAAGCTCCCCTTTTAATTTCGCAAGTAATATCTGTCTTTCGTAGAGTACTTTAGTAAACAGCATAAAAATCAATGATCGACTCGAACACCTAGCATCTCTTACTTTGCAAACTTTCTATGTAAACTGCCTTTAACCCAACAAACTAATGAACGTTAATGAGTGAAGGGATGCATTAGAAAGGATACAATAGATATTACTATAATTTAAAAAAATGGTAATGAGGTAAACAATGGTAATTTAGAAAACGGATTTAACAATTCGTTCCTGACTCTCCAAATTTCTTCGTAGTATGCGATTGAACCTCAGTAAAATTTTTAAAAGATTCAACAATTCCTGAAATTGACCGCAAACTGTGCCCTTCCTTGTAACTCCTTGTAATTCCTTGTAACTCATCCAGTAACTGTTGCTTCGGATTTATTGAATAAAGATTGAAAGAAATAGACTCCTTAATAATAAATGGATGGCGAGAGGTAAAAAGCAAGGCAAAAAAAAAAAAAAAAAAAAACAATCCAAACGATCTACGAAATAATTTGCGGCCTACCAGTGACTCAGCAGTTATGTGCTCAATTCTAGTAGACTGGAGTTGGCGGTTTCGATACCAGGTCGCTCTTTTCGGTCTAGCCGTTCTGCATTTTCTTTCTTTTTTTTCTAAACTTGCGTAAACACAGGCTAGGACACTTTAGAAATACTGCCATGGAGGGCATCCCCTCAGGCCAAGGACACTAGTGCAGTCAATCGTTCTTAATCTCCACACCCCAACCCAACCCAACGAAAAAATTTTAAGGAAAAAACTGTGTTTTGTGTTTCATTCTGGTAAAACTGACTCTTAAACTTAATCTCTCTTATAAATGAGGAATTGATGGATATATACTCTTATCTATCAAACGTATTTCAAGCTCACATATGACCATGAAGAATAAACATCATTTTCAGCTCGCCTTTGATATTGTAAATTAATCAGTTTATCTGAAATGTTTACAATAATGTGTAACTCATTAATCGTTAATTAATTCCTTGTTTAAGGTTAACGTATGCGACCTCTTTGTAATTTTATGTAAGACAGTCTTCAAAATTTATTAGGAATTCTGTACATAATATAGCAATAATATAATATCGTAAAAGGAAAAAATAAAGAAACTAAAGCAATAAAACTCAGTAGAAATTCTCATGATTTTTTTAATGCTGTTATTCAACTGTAAATGGTTGAGTATGGACACTTTTTAAAAATAAATTTGATATATTTTAAAGTGTTTTTATTTGATTATTTAAAAATATTACAAATTAATTTATACACACACACACACACACACACACACACACACACATATATATATATATATATATATATATATACATTTATGTAACATAATATAATATATTTTCAATAAATTTCTATAGAATTGCAAAATTAATCTTTTGCATTATTAATAGCGCTAAGTAAATAACGAATGTTGTTTTGGGGAAACAATAAATGATATTTAAATAAAGTAAGTATGGTTGGAATTTAAATAGTTTTGGAAAAGTTTGATTGCCTTCATCTATTCTTTCAGTTACAAGTCATAATTAGAAATGGTGGAGAAATTCTTGTGGGATAAAAATATGTTTTATTTTCTCTTTAAGTGTAATATATTATTCTCGATTATATGTAGAACTGGCATAAAGATAAACAGTACTGTTATAGATTATAGTCAATCACGAATGATGTTTATATTTAAAATAAATCATGTGCATTTTACTAATCCATCTTTATAACTATATATTAAGGATATTGTAATAGATATCTTATATATATATATATATATATATATATATATATAATAATTATTATTATTTTGATTGAAAAAAAATGCTTTATCATTTGGCAGATATTGTTTGTGTTTTTATATTTATTTTTGTTGTTGTTGTTTACTAACTGAATTACCCTTAATGTCAATTTATGTATGATTGGGTGTAATTATAGAAGAACACCACTTTACTATCCGGTGCATGCTGATATTTTTAATGAGGTATGCATCATTTTGGTAAACATTACGACTGTTTAATTTCGTAAAAATCAGTTTTTAGAATTTTTATTTAAAACACTAGGGGGCCCTACCCCTTGCTCTTTCTGCTCACCAACCTTCGAGGAAGGCTTCGCTTCTCCCGACTCGCTTCATTTATTAACCTCTGCGGCGCTCTGCCCGTCTATTCGCTTCTTTACTGCATAAAACTAGAAAAAGCAAATATATATATATATATATATATATTAATAATAATGAATTATGTAAATACCCATATTCGATGTCAAATTGAAGTACACAATATTTAAAGCCATTTTTTTTATCAAATAAAATGCTAAAAATCAGTATTTATTTATTTATTTATATTTTTAAGAAAAAGAAATTTGTAATACCTAGACCATTTTGTGTTACAGATATAGTATAGGAACCCCTTTGCTTTTTTCGGCTGTATTATTTCTATTTCAATTCAGATTCATGATGATATTTAAATCTAGGTAAAATCGAGAACTGATTTACACCTGACCAACCATGTAATCTTAAAACCGTTTGATTTGTGATACAAAGCGGCATAGTACATGAAAACGTAACATCTATCTATAATCCTCTTTGTGAAACTTTAACGATTAACATAATAAATTGCAGTACCAGTTTCTGTTTATAATTTCTTTAAATTGAAAGAGAAACGGAGTAAAAATAGATACAAAAAATTCACAATATATCATCTGACTTATGGATATTTTACAGTTGAATTCGTATATCTGTAACCATATCTTCTTATTCTTTCACGAAAACGTAAACATTGACGTACATTTGACAAACTGGAAAATTTCACCATGGTTACAACATCGATGGTTAAAAGTATTCAAATAGTACTGAAACTCACAATGGTGTACTTTGCAGATAGATCTAATATAATCTTATTGCAGATTTTTTTTTTTTTTTTTGACATTGTACGAACTTTAATATGGCTCGCATGTGCTCTCGCTTTCTTTTTACGACAACCTCTCAGTACTCTGTAAATTTTCGAATGATAATAAAAATAATAACAATATTAAAATTGCTAATGCATTATAAGACATCTTTCTTGCTTTTACTTTTCACGTTCAAAAAATTTAACTTTGGAAAGATCATTACGTATGCAATTTTTGCAATTGTAACTGAAAGGGTTTAACCCTGCACTTTAGATTACACAAAAGCACTGTCTACGCAATATTCCAATGGAATAACCTAAAAATAAAATATTATTAATAGCACAAGAATGCATTTGATGAAATTAACGTATAAGACAGAATAAACTGCAAAAAATTTAACCGTTTAAAATATTGAGAATAGACTGCTAGTCTTAACAATTTTTAAACACGTTCGATATGATTTAGTTTATCAGAAAAATACTTATTTTTAATTAAATATATGCATTCCAAATGTTTACAATTTATTTCTTATTTTCTATAAAACTTCAGATATTTATAATAACTGGAACAGAAACTGTTAGAAACTTCTTTATTTTTTAAAGCCCTCTTTTTTTTTTCAGCGCTCACCTGAAGATACAGTCGGCTGCAAAATTATTCGAGCACTAGCAATAATCCCTGTCTTAAAAAAGTATACTTAATACTGCTTTGTTAAATAAATCCTTATCGAGTCATGTTCTTAGTCAGTCTAAGAACATGATTCGACAATTTAACAAAACAGTCTTAAGTGTACTTTTTTAATATAGGAATTATTGGCTAGTGCTCGAAAAATTATGCAGCCGACTGTATATGGATGAGTGATAAAATAATGCGAATACTTTCTCTTTTTTACGTTTTGCTAAATATCTTAAAAAGTTCTTTAGGAATCATCTTGAAACTTTGGTAGTGTAAAGAACATGTTATACCTAATATTTTTAACACATTCGCTGCCACCAAAATTTATATATCCATCCTCAGAAGCCGAATTTAAAAAAAGTCTTTTAATGATTAAAAACGTTGGCTGCACAAAAAAAAAAAAAAAAAAAAATTAAACACAAAATTTAAAAACCACGCACTGAAAATATAAAAATAATGCTTCACTAACGTGCCACAAAAACCTCATCGTTCAACCTCCAAATCCGAACTAAAACTAAAGCAGTTTACTTATCATACTCGATTGACGCCCCAGAGCGTCACCGGCATGGGAGGTAGCGCCATGCTGACGCGCCAGCGCGTCAGTGGCAGCGAATGTGTTAAGCAAAATTTCTGTCGCGAAGAAAAGGAATAGTGGACAAGTAAAAAATTTAGCAAAAATCAAAATGCTTTGGATCAACCTGTGAAAGGTAATGATTTAAATGCGTTTTGGCTGAGGCATGCGTTAATGAGGACATTTTTCATTATCTATATAAAATTTTATGACGCTACCACATATATTCATGGAGATATAAGGGTTTCTTTAAAAAATGCAAAAACAATTTCCACTTTTTTAATTATAACATGTAGGTTATGAGACCCAGTGAAAAGCCATTTCCAGTAAATATGAGATACTACATTAGATGAAGCATACAGCAATCATAATTAAAAAACGTTAAATATCTTACGAAATACGTGCACTTTACTAAAAAATAATAATAAAAAAAAATAACAACTACTGCGCAAGCTTTATAAAAAAATCATTTGTATAATTTAATAGCCAGAGGTATTGGGTAACTTATATGAAAACCCCAAACAAATATCATGAAAATTCAAAACGTTACGAGAGATAGAGAAAACAGAATTTAAGTTCTCCTTAAAGAAACGAACGATGTTAGGGATTTTATTAATATTTAATTACAATCAGCGAAAACAATGTTATATCATTGGGCATTGACTAAATCAAAATAAAAATGTTATTAAAATTATTTATAGTTTAGCCTTTATTTCGAGCGAACTGAATCGACTCAATTTTTTTAATCTTCATATGACATAAAGCTCCGCTCAGCAGATCATGTGCCATCGACCGGAGCAAGTGATAATCAGAAGAATCAATGTCTAGTGAATACTGTGGATGGGGTAGGACCTTCTACTTAAGTTTTTCCAAATTGGTTTTGACCGGCGCCGCAACATGCAAACATGGTTTCATATGGAACCCAATTTCTTTGTTTATGAATCATTCCCAACAATTTTAAACGATGTGAAATTGCTTGTTGAGTCATTTCTAATATACAGGAAAGTTCCTTTTGCGTTTGGGACGAATCTTCCTCCAATAATACTTCCAATTTTTTGACTTGCTTCCAATTTGCCTTCGTACACTTTTAGTCTTTTACTGCGTTATTTGTCTTCCACGTCATACACGCCATTTTTTTAACTTTTGAAACCGCTGATGACAACTTCTCTCACCTAAAGCAGTCTCACCATATGCTTGTACAAGCAATCCATGCGCCTCATCTGCAGATTTCTTCAAATTAAAGAAGTAAATCAAAAGTTCCAGCAAATGACGCTTTTTTCGGTACAAAACTTGACAATTTCACACGAACAAAAATACGTGATGCTGATATGGAGTAAGGATTATGTTTTTACCAGATGACGAAATTTACGATAATGCGTTTCACATCAGGCAGTTTCATCATAAACTTCTGGGTCTGCCGTCTTTTGTCAAACGGCGAAAACTTATTTCAAGTCCTAATAATAAACAATGTAAACTATAGACTATACGTTGATAAGAAAGCGATCCACAGAACTGGCGTTTTAAATAATTACTTACAAAACTTTGAATAAACACCATAAAATGCAATAAACTCGCAACAATTGTTTCGGGTCGAAAGAGCACACGACCCTTCATCTGGCGAACAAAGTAGGCATGGGTGTTGCAGTCAAAGCGGCAACGCACAAAAAAAGAAGTTGATTGTGCGTTGCCGCTTCGACTGTAGCACGCGTGTCTACTTTGTTCGCCTGATGAAGGATCATGTGCTCTTTCGACCCGAAAGAATTGTTGCGAGTGTATTGCATTTCATGGTGTTTATTCAAAGTTTTGTAAGTGATAATACAGACTATACGGTAGTGAATGGTCTTCACAATTTTATATATTTTTTACATTTGATTTATATATACTCATTATTTTCTAAATAAATATTGCATACAATAACATTTGTAATACATGCGTATTTTCACTTTAAATTAATAACTTATGAACATTTTATACGATTCGCTCAATAATCAGAACGTAATTGATAAGGTATATTGGTTTCTTTTACTTTTCTTTATTCCTCGAGTAAGTCTTCAAAATTTATGTCTTCGTATATTAAATTTTCGTACAAAAAAATCTGATTTGGATACCACATGACTTCCTTATACAGCCATTGGAATATACATTGTTATTGAAACATTGACATTTTTAAGTGAGGTAATTATTTCGTAAATAAACACACAGTTTCTAACGACGAAAAAAAAAAAAAAACTGCTTATGTTTTAAAGCATAACTTTCTACACGCAAAAAGCCTTCAACTTCCATAACAGTATCACTTCTGACTCCATCACATAGAATAATAATAAAGGAAGAAGGAGCATAAGTGTTTCTAATAAGCTGTTGTGTTGCCACAACAAACAGCGATATTATTATTATTCTATGGCCCTTCTTTAAGGTTTTGAGTAGCAAAAGTAGCTTTCGCTGGCATTTCACTAGAAGGGGTTTATAAGCATTAAGAGTATTAGCATGCTCCTTCTTCCTAATTATTATTCTATGCTCCATCATTAGCGTATTTTGAAATCTCTATGATGGTAGGTCATATAATGGCAAAAATCTTCGTATTTTTGGCCATGCGTATAATTTTCTTAAATATCTCCAAAACGGAAAGTCACAGAAAGATGAAAAAGGCACAACTAGATGTTATATTAAACATATATACCAATTTGCAATGTTCTACGTCTAACCGTTTTTTTTTTTTTAGTTTTGCGAGATAAATACATATATACATACACACACATTCAGACGTCACAAATAATCGGGTAAAATCGCTGATATCTCTAAAACGAGAACCCGTATTTAGACGGATCTCGCAGGTGTGCAACTAGATATCATAGTAGTCTCATATATAGATTTGCAACATTCTACAACGATTCGTTTTTGAACTATGCGAGATATAAAATCATATTCATAACGGCCAAAACCTTCGTATTTTTGGTCACGATGAGTATAATTTTCTTAGATATCTTCAAAACGGAAAGTCACAGAAAGATCCAAAAGTGTGGTGCACATTTAGGTGTTATAACAAGCACATACACCAATTTGCAACGTTCTACGTCCAGCCGTTTTTGAGTTATTCGAGACAAATACACACATACAGACGTCACAAAAAATCGTGTAAAATCGCGGATATCTCTAAAACTAGAACTCGTATGAAAACGAAACTTGCAGGTGTACAACTAGACATTATAGTAGTTACACATATAAATTTGCAATATTCTACGACTATGAGTTTTGATCTATGCGAAATATAAATCCATTTTGCAAATCGGGATTACAATACATTATTATATTTTGTATAAGGAAGTAAAAACACAACTGACCATTTTCTTTTCATCTTTTAAATAGCCTAATAAAAATATATAGTTGAATACTATGAAAAATTGTACAGCTTATGGCCATTTGTTTACACTGGGGTCCAAGACCTGTCTATGGGGAGCACTCCATGAAAGTCTCTGTAAGGAATCCTCTAATACCATGAAAGAGGAAACAATAATAAATAAATAACAAAAAACATGTTTTTTTAGGAATTCAAAAATTCTGTCAGAGAATTTACAAATTATAAAATACGAAGCACCTCACTTAGAGCTAATTACATTACTTCCATTACTTAATTACAATACTTATTTTATTATTATTATTATTATTATTATTATTTTAATGAAAATCATAATCTGATAAATTTAATTTTAATTAAAAAGCTATTTTTTATAGATACAATTTACTTCGGAAAATAATTAAAAAGCTGTTAATTTATTTTGTTAAATTTTACTGTAATAACATTGTAAATAAATTGAAAAAGCTTAGGAGATATAATCGAAGAAATTATTGCAATTTTACAAAGTAATTAAAGAAAAAATACTTTAACAATAAATATTACATTCACACACACATACACACACACACACACACACACACACACAGCACACACACACACACACACAAACACACACACACATACACACATACACACAGCACACACACACATATACGCACAGAGAGAGGCACATATATAGAAACAGTTTTTCGCGCCGTTTAAAAATCCAAAAAAAAAATAAAATAATTTTAAGACATATATTATTTTTAACGTTGATTAGAAACATTTGAGAACAGACAGTTTATGAAAAAATATAGTATATCTCACACATGTATTGCAATATTAATAACTATACTTCGACAGAAAAAAAAAAAAAAAAAAAAAAGAAAAAAAAAAAAAAAACAGAAACAATTCCTATTTTATTAAAGTTCATCATACAGCTATTATTAGAAATAGTTACAAGACCTAATTTGTGAAATAAGTATTCATTTAATGAACCCATCAGTCTGATAAAGTAATTTTCTTCTATTAATGAATCATTGATATTCATTAATTTGTCATATCACTTATCTCCTCGGGGAATTATTATGAACATAAAAGTATTCTTGAGAAAAAAAATAGATTGTTACAGTGAATGAACTTATTACTTTTACCAAAATCATGAAATAATTAGACGAGTAATGGGAATGTGAGATTAATAGATGCAGTAAAAATGTTGGAGTTAATTATTTCAGAATACCAAAAGATTCCACATTACTTACGTGTAACATATTTTTAATAGTGTAAAATATTTAATAGTCGAGAATGCATAAATTTTTAATAGCTGTAATATGGTATACTACATGAAACCCTGAATTTAATTTGTTGTTTATTATACAGCAAAAAAGGACTTGAAATATAACTTTATTTCTAAACATACTAAGCATATTTTTTACTAATTCTTCCAGTTTACATGAAAAATATTATGACTTTTTTGTAATTATTTTATTAATTATCTGTATTGTCGATATGGACAGTTTTAAAATTCATGTATGCACTTGAAATAACAATGAACTTAATTTGCACGTTACGATATCAGCAAAGTACCTATACATTTTTAGTCACATAGGTTGATGGAAATTAAGAGTTTTATTTTTATTGCAGTTCATAATTAATTGAAAGAAGAGTAAGATGAAAAAAAAAACCTATTTTCTGTATAACGAAACATTTAAAATATTTGGATTTATATTTTTTTCCCTGGTGTATATTTTTTTTACTTTTATTATGCAAACGCTGTACAGTAGCAATAAATTAAGAAAGTCTTAAACAAATGCTTTTCACTTAAAGTTAAACGACTAAATTACTATAAATATAAATTTAAAAAAAAATGTAGAAAATAAAATATTTACGAAATACCGATAAGCTTTATAGTATTTGAATATTTGAATTTCAATACAATATTTGAATTTCAATACAAGAAATAAATTATGTCATTTGAAAAACAAGTGTACATTTGTCAAATTTTATAGAAAGAAATTATATTGCTTTAAAATCTATATAATTTTTGTATATGATATTTATACATAACAGTGTATAAAGGTAGAATTGAAGAAAAATTAATACCTAGATCATTTAAAAATAATCTGGTGTGTCACTCACACGACTTTCCCTTACCCTGAAATTTAATACTATAAATACAGGTTGGAGATTAAGAGATAAGATAAAGAGTACTGTTATGTAAACCTGTCTTAAACAATTCAAATAAGATTTCGGAAGAGATTTATATGATAATTGGTTCAGTTAGAGGGGGCTTTTCATTAATGAACCTACATTTAAATGGAATTTATTTCTGTTATTAAAATTAAAAGTTTACTTAAAATTATGGACTATTTTCGCACGCAACATTCCTAGAAACTTATCAATCTTGATCAAACTTTTCCAGCAACAAACGTATATTAACTTCAAAATGTAACAATTGGATCTCCTAAAATTATTCGTTTTTAATCTCAATAGAAAGCTCAGTGCAGCATCCCTATATGATACATATTTAGAATACCGAGTTTGGAATTTCTGCTACTATTTGTTCTTGAGATATGCTGATCACAGACACACACAGAGACCATTTGCTAAAAACTTGATTTTCGTATTCAGGGGACCTCAGAACATGTAAATATGACAAAAATTCACTTTCGAAAATTTGACCTTGAAACAATACTTAAGGGAGATAAGGGTAAGAGAAAGTAAAAATTAAAATATGTAATTTTAAGACTTCCCAATTCAGTTATATAATAACTTATTTATTTATTATTACTTTCTTCCGTATTCAAGAGAAGAATTTCGTAAAAATGATTTCGTAAAAATGTTCATCCTCGGGTTTCCGATGGGTTACAATGTTTGAGAGCTCAGGAACAAAAAATAACTTTTTTTTTTTTTTTTTTTTTTTTTTTTTTAAATATTTGCTGTGTGTATGTGTGACAAAATTGACTGGAAACTGTATCTCAGGCACTAAGAACTTCATAAAAATTTATATGCCGTTGCTCTTTACATAACTTAGTGTCTATAAGTTTTTGGTAAAAAATTGTCCTACAAGTGGCGTCCATCCCGTTTTTGCTAAATTTTCAACATGGCGTTTTTAGGCAAAATTTCGTATAAATGTGCATAAAGCGAATTATATTGGAAAATATTATGGAATTTGACACAAATATTTATAGTAGTAATAATCAACTGAGGGGAAAAAATGTATACGCAGAGGAACCACTTCATTCCCAGGGGAAATCCTCTGCCCAAGAAGGCGAAATTTCTTTATGGTTATGTTTCAAAAGGGTTTCATTATGAGTAGGTCTCAAAAGGGTCCGTTAGTAATTTTAAAACGAAGGGTTGAACCATCGGTCTATGAAATTTTAAAATAATGTTATCGATTTTTTATCATTTTAAACACACACGCAAAAATAAATATCTAAATAAATAAGTAAATGATAATAATGATAATAATAAAAAAAAAAAAAAAAAATATTTTTTAAAGTGCCACATAGAGGATAGAATTGACATTGTTTGGATATTTATTTCTTTGGATATTTTTTGGAATAAAAAATTCATCATGGAAAGTAATTTTAATAAATAATAATTTTAATAAATTGTTTGTATTAAGATAATGCGTATAGAGAAAAGTATAGTGGACTGTTATGTGGTGCCCCCAAAATACTAGTTTTATTATTATTATTATTATTATTATTATTATTACTACCATTATTATTATTATTAATAGGTACTTATATTAATTCATTTTTATTTTATTATTGGGATATGTAAAAATTAAATATCTATATAATACTTCTCTAACGTGGTCCAGTTACGATTAAATATTGTCGAAACTGTATGATAGGGATCTAATTAACAAAATGCAATTAAAAATAATATTTATAAATGGACAATATTTAAGCACGCGGGCTTAGCTCAATGACCTAATAAGAAAAAAAAAAGATGATATTTGTCTGCTAAGAGTATTTTATGGAAAAATGCATTTTTAAAAAAAGTTGCATCTTAAGAATCTTTGCAAGCGACATTTTAAACTTATCAATACTTTACAGAATATGAATTATTATTATAAATTGACTAAAAATCTGATCATAAAAAGTATAATTAATATAAGACTATTATATATATATACTAGCAGACCCGGCCACGCGTTGCTGTGACTAAGTTATACGTTGAATTATACGGCTGTAAACTATTTAGTACAGTCAAATTATTATTTACGAACAAAGACGAAAACATTGTAGCCGATGTAAAAACCCACAGGGTTGAGATTTGAAACTTAGGTCAAAATGTGGAAGCGATTGATAAAAATTTTCATAGTGTTGATATTAAGCACAAATTAATTTTATTATAGGGTCCTATAAATTTTAATGGAGAAGTGATATATATTATTTCTAATGCTACTTTGGATAAAATTGCTAAAATGACTAATATATAAATTAAATTCTATTAAAATTCTATTAAAATAAAAGTATAAAAGAAAAAGACGATTTTAAAATCAATTTTTATGGAGGAGTGAAATATAATATATGCTATAATGGATAATTTTACTATAAAATGACCTCATCATTTTAAATATTTTAAAGAGGGCAACAGCTGTAGTTATAAAAAGGAAAACAATAAGGCTAAACCAGAAAAATAAGTAAACTTGATAAATATTTTAAAACTTTAAAATTGGAAATCTTATGAAATATTGGACATTTAAAGTAAATACATGTATCATTTTAAATAGAAGAAGATTTTGGAAAAGTTTAGTGTATTTTAACGAAGTGATGAGAAGTTTTTGAGTATGTTAAAATTTTAATAGTAAATTCAAGTTTATAAAGATGGGAAACATTTAGGATTAAGATAAGAATAATTATAAGATTAAAAAAAAAAAAAAAAAAAAAAAAAAAACTTTTTATATACCATGCTTCTAAATTTTAATATACTAATAATATACTAATTAAAAGGAAAATGATAAATATTCTATCATAGTTTGAAGTCAAATTTGTTTTCAAATGTCTAAATAAAATATCTGATGTAAGATACTAATATTTTGCAGCGGAATAGATTTCATTTCTGTCATCCTTGGCGAAAAAAAAAAGAATATCGCCAAATTATCTGGCGAAAATATTTAATTCCTTTCAAAAATCATGGTTATTTTAACAACTTATATTAAAAGAGTAATGAATAATATGAAACAATATTTCGTACAATACATATTACATGTCATACATACGTACAATGAATAATACATATTACATTTCGTATTACATGCATACATCTGGCATGTATATTTTCGTGTTACGCTTTTGATCGCCAAATAATAATAATAAAAGCAAAGGGCGACAGAGTTTTGAAATTTAAAATTAAAATTTTGTCAATTTGACAGCAAAATAATTCAATCTAACACCCGCGATAACTAATACATATCTATACCCAAATATAAGGATTAAAATCGCGAAATAAATTTCCTCGATTTTTAATAATTTCTTACAAAAAATCCAGTGGGCATAGGACAACATAGGAAATCTTTTTCTTGGCTGCACAGACGGTCAGTGAGTCACACTTCGCTTGCATATAGAACTCATAGATATAGTATAGCATATATAGAATAGAGTGATCATTGGGGAGAAAAAAGCTATTCCTTTTCATTTGGGAAAAGACGACGTTTTTACCAAAATATGGCCGTCTTTCCCCGAGTGAATACACACGGAAATACATACTAATATTTTAGCAAATAAAATTCATGAATAATTTATTCGCTAAAGGGGAATGGAAGACTCCAGATACAGTTTCAAATTCATATTTCTTTCTTTCTTTCTTTCTTTCTTTTTTTTTTTTTTTTTTTTTTTTTTTTCAATAACACTTAATGGCTGTTTCCAAAGCTTTTTTTTTTTTTTTTCGGCATCAAAAATCTTTGTACGATAACATGGGGATGAGAGATCTATATATATTACTATATCTATGATAGAACTACATTAGCACTTTATCAATGTGTATAAAATCTTTAAATTGATTATGACGTCAATTTTCGTGATATGCATAATTTAACTTTTTATAATTTTTTAACGTTCACGTTTGATTAAATGTATTTATTTTTATGTCGAAAGAAAATGAACTCGTATTTTTTTTTTTTTTTTTTTTTTTTTTTGGCAACAATTAAATTAATGGAACTCACAGATATTTTGGAGCAACTTTAATAAAGGTCTATAATTAACAAATAATTGCAATAAAACAATATTGTGACAATAAATTGAGATAAAAACTATCCTATCTCTCAAGTTGGACCAATTGCACACAGTGTGCAAAATTTCATTAAAATCGGTTCCTTAGTTTAGGAGTTTACCCCGGACAAACATCGTGACACGTAATTTATATATATATACAGATATATATATATATATATATATATATATATATATATATTTACTTATGCCAAGATAAATAAATAAAAAGTCATTGCCAACATGGCAACAAAAGTTTAAAAGTCGTTCATTGGGTTCCTATACTAAAACAGTACTGCCTTCCGGAAGCATAAAAATTGGGTCGTCAATTATGAATTTTATTTCAAAACCTTTCTTTGTATGATTTTAGTTTCACTATTGCAAAACATTAAAATTTTAATTAGGTGGTGAAATTCATATAATATTTATGAAGTTCAAATTTTCAAGGTAAATGAGAAAAGAAATAAAATGTGAAAATTTCGCACTGGTTTGCTAGTTGATAATATTTCCAAGTATCTTTCGAATAAAAGAGTTACACTAACTATTTTTTTAGAATGCTTTAAATTGGATATATATATATATATATATATATATATATATATATATATATATTTTTATTTTTTTTTTTTTTTGGGGGGGGGGGGATAAATTTTTAAGTGGAAAAAACAGTGTATTTCATCAGACATTTTTAAAAAAATGTAATATTCTTAATGCATTTACACATTCCCCAAACATATATATATATATATATATATGTCAAGAAATAAATGATTTTATGAACCAAGATTTTATTTTTTTAATTAGTCTTTATTATTCATAAATTAAACTCATTAGTTATTATGTAATTTGCAACATCAAAAATGATTAAAAAAAGTTATACCAGAAAAAATATTAAGCCGTGTACCTTTATAGTTGTATGTTTTAACAGACTTTTTTGTTAAGTAAATTTTAAATATGATTATATAACAAAAATATTAATAAATGTTTTTATTTGGCGGAATGTATTATGAAAAACATAAATTAAAATTAAAACCCATGAAATAGTTTTAGATTATTAATATATAGTTTTTTTTTTTTCTTCTTTAATAAATAATCACATATTTTCAATAAGATATGTTACTACTTTTCTAATGATCATCAGATATAAAAAGTGTCTCCTCAGAGATTACTATTTAATATTAAACTATCACGAAGGATGAAACGCATGCAGATCATTATGAGAAAATTGAATAACACAATTTCGTTCAAAAACAGTTAATGTACTCAATGCAGACAGAATAATGGATAAGAACTAAAAATGGTAATTTTTTGCCTATGGACCTTTAATTTTATAACGGATCTAGAATTTTTAATCATGCATAAGTAAAAGAAAGTACATATAATTTTTACGAGTATTTGTAAAATTGGTTTATTTATATTATATCATATAAGAATAAGTTTGTATTTTATGATCAAATATTAATTATTTACATGCTTTCATTGATTTACGCAACTTAATAACCTGAAATAACAAAAAAATAAACTTTTGAAACATGATAAAATCTGCGATATATTCTCTTTTACCTATATGGTATATTTTACGGGAGAAAAATACTCAAAACGACCTAATATTTGTAAAAATCGAAGAAATTTACTATCAATTTTTAATATAATATTTTACAAAAATATCTATTTTCTTGTGTTTAGAAGGTATTTCTGAAATACACTTTAGAGCCAAGACGACGAGTGCACTTTAATAATGGAATATTATAGAAACAAATTAATAAAACCGTCATTTGTGTCAGAAATGTCAAGTAGTGTTATATAAATCTTCGTTAAAAGCAATTCAACTAGCTTTATCTTAAAAATACGTGAGAGGGCTACAGCCCCCCTTAACCTTAAACCCCCATTTCAATATTCTACCTACACTTATATAAAATATAAGCTTTTAATCAAATTTAAAGTTCATTCCAAATTATTCATAACATTTCTAGCGAACTATTATTTATCAATCTTAATTAACCTTTTCAAGAAACAAATAACTTCAAAGTACAACATCTGAATTGCCTAAAATTATGTGTTATTAAGTTACTCTGATAAGAAATATAGACAAAGATCAAACGTGAAAAATTTGACTTCAGTATACAGGGAACCTCAAAACATGTAAAAATGTCAAAAACAAACATTAAATATTTATGTTAAAAATACTTTATTTACTAGATTGATATGATAAATTAATTTTAATTCCTGAGCAATTTTCTTGGACATGATAAAATACTATGGTAAACACTTCCCCTAATTACATTCAACAAAAGAAAACTTTTTTCGTTTAACAGTTGCCAGCCCTGTATTTTCTTAAAATTATGTACACATCACATTGTGTTTTTAATTAAAATCCTATAGTAATAATACGAATCACAACCCGAAATGCACTTCCATCAATCTCCAAGTATAGTCTCTCTGTATTTTTATACTGTGCATTTCTGAAAATAAACCGTGAATGATTTTCTTACGGTATTCTACAGGAAGAATGGTTTTATGCATAAAAATATATGCATATACATATATGTATATATATGTATGTATATATATATATTATTTTAGATAATACCTACAGATGCTAAACTCTACTTACCTAGAATTTTGACAACAGACGTAATTTATTTGAATTATCTTGGATGTCCGTGTACACGATTCATATGCTTGAACTCAACGAAAATTTTAGTTTAGTATCCCTATATAGTACAAATTTAGAATATCGTGTTCGAAATTCCTCTTACTATTTCTTATTGAGATATATTGATAATATACACACAAGAAGTCGCAAAAAACTTGTTTTTCAGATTCAAAGGACCTCAAAATGTGTAAATATAACAAAAACTAAATTTCAAAATTTTTACCTGAAAAGAATACTTTCTCTGCCATATAAGGGTAAGAGAAAGTAAAATGTGATTTATTTTATGAAAGGAATATAAATGATTTTTATGTATATATTTTAAACGGAAATATATATTGTACTTTATTTAGATCTTGCGTGAAGACAGAAAGAAGTAAATTTCCTATTCCTTAAAAAATAAATAAAAGCAAATGTATTTTAATCGGAAGAAATTAAATTATACTTTAGAAAAAAATACATAATTTATTGGTCATATTAATAAAAAAGAGAAAGTAGCTTAAGTTTCTGAAATTGAATTATTCAAGAATTATAGGGCTATTA
Source organism: Salticus scenicus (assembly GCA_963930645.1). Lineage (NCBI taxonomy): Eukaryota > Metazoa > Arthropoda > Arachnida > Araneae > Salticidae > Salticus > Salticus scenicus. The sequence goes on from OZ005656.1 coordinate 31,680,618, forward strand.
GCAGCGTAATGGCTAATAAAAACTTTCTCTTTGTATCAAGAAACATTTTCGAACACCTGCTTTGTTTCAAGAAAAATAATGAAGAAACAACTAAGGAAAAAAAAGAATCATTACTTAAAGTTATTAAAGATTAATACATTTCTAAATGCAATTAAAAATTAATAATGGTCTTTATTATATTAAATGGAATAAAATATATTTATTTTATATGTTCGTATTTTTATATATGTTTTAATTTTTACCAACTATTACATTATTAAGTGACAACGGATTTTAAAATTTCATTTAAACTAGTTTTATCTTTTAGTAAAAACTGTCATTGATGTTGTTTTGTTTTGTTTTCCGATTTGTAAGCGCAAAACTTACTTACACGCGTGATAGTGATTTGTGAGTCAATGAATTTCACGTAATTTGTGATTAATGCACATCGAAATTGCATTACACAACGACGATTTCGTATGCGCGAAACATACATACACACGTGATAGTTTTGCTTTCCATACTGAATTTCTTTTATTTTGAGATTTATGTAAGTCAAAATAGGAATAAGCAACGATTTCTTGATGCAATGAAATAACGAAAAAAATTTGGATACAAGTGTTAAGTATAACAGCTGATTTCAGAACATAATGTTCTAGGAATTGTAACTACTATCAATTAGATTTTTCTAACATGAATCATTTTAACTATTCTCATTGTAACTGAAGAATTTAAAATTATGTATAAATAATTATAAGATAAAAGAAAAAAAAAAAAAAATCTTTTTATGTCCCATGTTTTTAATTTTCTGTTGAGTCATAGAGCTCTTATCAATGTGCATAATTTTTTTTTAAAGTGATAATGACGTCACGTCAATTATTGCGAGATGCATAATTTAAATTTTTATAATTTTTAACGTTCACGTTTAATTACATGTATTTATTTTTATGTCGAAAGAAAATGAACTCATAATCTTTTTTGGCAACAATTAAGTTATAGCAAATATTTTAATGTCTATTTTAACGCCATTAGGGCGTTATTATTTTCATATTTTAATTAATTATAAGAAAACTAATTAAAAGTTTTAAAATCTTACTTCGAAGTATTGTGTTGTCACCGGGTTCTGAGCTACTGTGAAAGTTTCAAATGTCAAGCTAGTAGGAAAGTTAGTTAAAATTCGATTGCAAGATTTGTACCGGACAAACAAACAAACAGGCAAACAAACAAACAAGAATAGAAGTTTGTAAAATTCCGTACTTTGTACATTTACACTGACAGCAAACTGTAAGACTTGCAACAAATGCGAATTAAATTGTTTGAAAATTAATTTTACAGCACGTTTAAAAATGCAGCGCATTACTTAAACATTACATTACCAGCACAGTTTGCTATAATATTTCACAGAAAACATTACCTTGGAAAACCCAGAAATGTGTTCATTTTGCATTGTATTGCAGAATATCAAATCTAATTTACTAACAAACGAATCTATGGATCACGAATGCAATGAATATTTACAACAATAATATATCCCGGGGGTCCCATCAGTCTCTTCACATTTTAAAAGTTCATAAAAATTGAAGGTATAGGTCGAATTGAACGCGATTTGCGAAAAAGTAAGTCTCGTGCAGTGGGACATTTTTAAGTAAACAAAAAGTAGTTAAAATTTTCGTCGATATAGAGCGCTGTACGAACGAGTAACGAAAAATATGAAAATCAGTGTCCTATAAATTACATGGTTTTACGATTAACACAGTTTATTTTTTACTTTGCCACATAATTTTATTTGTGTTGCTGACTTGCTGGATAAAGCATTATTGGTGAAAATGTTTTCCTCAGGTGGGAACAACCAACTGAAGCTGCAGTTAGCGATGTTGCAATTCTCTTGTAAAAAATAATTTATAGTTATAGCGGACACTTAGAAAAGGATTTATATGCCTGTAAGCATTAGTATGCAAATAAATAGAATTTTTCACGGTAATGTGAGATTCGTTTAAGTACAGCGCCCTTTATTTTTACAATATATATATATATATATATATATATATATATATATATAGATTGTAAAAATAATAATTCTTTACGAGAATAAATTCTATACAAACCCTGTTCAGTTCTACCAATTTCTTCATTTATATGAATTTTTGAAATGTCTTCAGACTTATAGAACAGCAAGTATATCACATTACATAGAAATCACAGAACCTAATGGCTGGGATTCATGGTTGAATAATTGAAACTAATGGTTAATTGCTAATTTTAATTTATTTATCATTCAGTTTGTGTGTTTATCTACAGATTATCTAACATCAGTAATTATTATAGAAAAGAAGGTTAAAACAAATAAGTATGTGTGCAACACAAGATGGTTTTTCATTGAAAAGTGCCTGTTATAACCTTGTAACGTCCACTGTATATTTAATTTTAAAACTAACTAAACTAGTGGGGAAAAAAAGATATTAGACATATTGTTTATCACGAATTTGTAAAAAGAAAAAAAATAACATTTTTAAATTTCAAAAATCCTCTAATGTGAAAAATCTGGTTTATTATGTTAACATGATTGCTCTCAAATATTAACTATTTTGAAAAATAAATAACTTTCAAAGTAAACACTGTAACTTACAAAAACTTGAAAATGTTTTATGTCAAAATAATAGCACGGCATTTCGCCTATGGAAAAAAAAAAAAAAAAAAAAAAAAAAAAAAAAAAAACGCGAGTTGCATCATTAAAAATGTAGAGAGCGCTCTCGCCTACTAGGCGATTTAAAAGGTCTTCTGCATATAGCTTTCTCAGAAACATCACTTAAGGCTAAATTCTTTACAAATCAATCTATTCCAAACATTTCGTTTATCAATCTTTATATTCATCTATCTTTTAGCTATCAATCTTCTCTATTATCACTATATTGTTGCTATATTTTCCTAAGTCAAGTCATACCGTAGATGAAGTTCTCGAATAATACGAATTTATTTATTTTTTTTTTTTTTTTTTTTTTTTTCCCCAATAAACTCGTACTTTCTAAGTTAAAAGAACTTATAGCTATGAATAACTCTTCGGGCATATGTAGCATCTCCGGTCAATGTAGTTTATAATACTTTAACCAAACTAAACGCAATTTTAAATTAAGTCTAAGTTAACATATTAGTCAAGTCCGTAAATAAGAAACTTAGAAATATTCCATTTCTAAGAATTTCTGATAGAAAAATTATAATTTTAAATTTCTTACAGCAAATATAATTTAAAGGCCTATGTCGTTTTCGCGTGTTGAAATCTATTTCTTTGAATCTTTTTACTTCTTAATGAAACTTAAAAATATTGTTAATTGTAATTTCGCTTTATCCATTTTTTCTGATTGTTAGAAATTTTACTTCTACGAAATTTTACTTCTCGTCTACATTTTCTAAATTTTTTCTACAAATTTTCCCAATGATCGTTTCTCGATTTCCCATTGGCCAACCTCCCTACATTCCGCGTAAATCTATTGATTGAGCAGTATCCGATTCCTTTCCTATATTTGAAAGAAATTTCCTCTAATCTCTTTATGCACTGAAGACGGTACGGTAAATGCTACAGAAACAGCTGTCAGCTAACTAATTTTTTCTCTTTGACGTCTAAAACGTCCTAGATTTTTTATGGGTTTAATACTTATAATTTTTACTTTATACCTTTTTTAATGTATAATTCATTAAACTGAGCTTCTAATAAATAATATTATTCCTTCCAGTAAAAGGAAATTTAAATTTAGTTTGTCCCTGTAAGCTATCCTATTAAAAATTTAAATAAACTGTTTTGCTTAGGGGGAAAAAAAAAAATGAAGTTGATTTTTTTCTCTTAGTAAGGAAAAAAAATATATCAAGGAAAAAATATCATAATATAATTATTCATCAGAAAAAATTAATTAAAATATGAACTCATTAGAAATAACTTTTGAAACAATGTTGTGGGAAGAATATCTTTTAATAATATACATATATAAAACAGGGGATTTTGTACTGTAAGTTGAGAAAAGATGTATTTTTATATGACACATATATAATGAATATAATATTATTTATTGTATAGCAAAGTATTAGTATTTTTTTTTAAGAAACGTTAATCACAAAATGTAAGAAAAAAAGATTATTAAAATTTAATTGAAAAAGAAAAGTTTTATTTTTTGCATGTATAAAATATAGCTAGTTTTAAAAATTGTAATTATGTTTTACATTTATTCTATCATTATTTTATTTCTTTCAATTTTTAAGTGCATTATCCATAATTAAAAAAGATATTAAAACATGAAAAATTCAGACATTTAAAATATAATTTTAAGGTAACAAAAGCTGTGTCTTTTCGAATTTCAAAATCCATATTTTGTCGGAAGATCTTATTAGTTTTCTTCAGTTGTGAGGATAGTTTGATTTAAAATTCATTCATTTTTCATATATATATTCTTGTTTTCATCTCTTCAATGTTTGAAAAGGTTTTCAAATATATATATATATATATATATATTATAAAAATACATCAATTTCTTAATATGCTTAATCAATATTTCCTTGAATTTAGATTTTTTTCTAATATATATATATATATATTAATAGGTAAATCCTGTATATCCGCCATATTTTTTTGGCCAAGAAAACGTGCCTCTAATAAAGCACACCCACAAACGTAAGACTAGTATGCTGCCATCTATTGATTTTTCTCGTATATATATAATGTATTATGAAATACAATTTTATATTAAAATAATGGCCGAGAATTCTCCGCCTTACACAAAAAATAACTTTTTTTTTTTTTTTTTTTTGTTAAAATCAAACATACAAATTTGCTTTCAAAATGCTATTATTATATGTTATTATTATTATTATTATTATTATTGTGTGTGTGTGTTTAAAAACTTATTAAGTGATTTAAAAAACTGCATAAATGAAAAAGCTGCAATTGATTCTGAATTTCTTAATACTTGATAGCATTATGAAAATTAGTCTGAAACATATGGCATGTCAGGTTTTTTAAGTTTAAGATCTTTCTTTGTGCTTTTGCATACATTTCTTTTTCATTTTTGATCATCTTTACATACTTTAATAGCTTCGCAATTATGGATATTGACTTAATATGATTCAGGAAAGATTGAATAACTTTGTTTCGGTCATTCAAGTTTATGGGATAGCATTGGAAATTGGACATTTTCAGTTTTATTAATAATGAATTCATACTTATTAAAAATAATTCGATTACAAATTACAGATGTGTACATTTCATTTCTTCTGACATAAGTCGTTTAGTATAATTTTGACCAAAAAGCTTCCTGACGTGGCAAAATGATTCTTTTAACAGTTTCCTGTTTATGTTTCATTTGTCACAAGTAATCAAAAAATTAAAAATTAATAATTAATAATAATAATAATAATAATAATGAAAACTTTAAAAATTATACTTGCATTTAATTGCGCTTTAATAAAAAAAAAAAAAAAAAAAAAATGTATACAGCGCTATTGTGTATCAGACACACATTAGGTGCACGAAAAGGAAAAACTTGACATTGAGAAACTTGAGTGGAAACTAACAGAAAATAGCAAAATACAGTGGTAACTTACTAGGTTTTATACAGTTACATTATATTAGTACTCTATTTGTTACCAGTTGTTAAATTCTGTACTTACTGATAGTTTCGAAATGTGTAATCAATTTGTAGTATTAAAAATGCTCAGTTTGCTAAAAAATATTCTGTCCTATCGAAATAGTTATAAACTGCTGATGTCAACACAGGACTGATTAAATTTTAAAAGTAATATAACCATGTATATTTTGGGTTACTGCAGAATTTGCTTATAGAAGACTAGTAGCTATTAGGGGACCAGAAAATAATGCCTTTTTTTTTACAATATATTAAAATAGATAATTTTTAACAAGTTTTTATTTTTTTATATGCATTTATGTTATGTACATATATAGATCCACAAAAGGTTTAAAATTATTTATGGTGGATAAATTTTACCTTTGTTAACCTATGCCGATTCTGCCTGGATTGACGGTTTAACTTGTAACAGATGTAAGTTAATAACTGTTACGAGACTAATTGCTTTGCGTGTTTTAAAGGGTTATCGTGCGATATTTTATGAGGCTTCTTGCTTTCTGGCAGGCATTGTTCCTATCTGTTTGAAAATTAAAAAGAGCTGCGGAAATTTATCTTACTTTACAATTGGACATCTTGGGTGATATTTAATCTGAAATTACTCCAAAGTATTCGGGGCCGCGGTAGTCCAGTAGCAAGCCCAAACGGTAATGTACCGGTCTCATAATTGGAAAATTGCGAGTTCGTTACTCGAGATGGCCAAAGACCGTCGTGTAAATTAATGGTGGCTGGTGCACATAAAAGCTATCGTGGCCGCAATGTCCTCTATGACCCCATCAAAATTATACCTCTGGGGGGTCACCGAAACGGGAGAGCCAGCCTTTCCGTGGAGGATCAAAACTGTGATGGCATGTCTCATACCCATCTCTTTGGTTCAGTCCCAGACCGTCGCCAGTTACCCATTGAGCAGCACTAGTGCGACGTAAAAACTCAACCAACCAACCAACCAAAGTGTTTGTTAAAACCTGTGAAATAATTTATTTTTAAAAATGTAATTAATAAAAAAAATTTCTCGGAATTTTCAAGGACGGATATAAAATGAATTTTAATTTTGGCAGCGCTTTTCTTGTTTATCATAAGGACTCAGTAAATAAAGAAAAAAAATCTGAATTTCATTCGAACTGTTTTAAGAATCAAGTAGAGACATTTGCTGCAGTGCAAGCTTTAAATGGACTTCTTCTAGCAATATATTGACAGTCAAGTAACAATGTATAGAATTTAAAATAGTAATTATCACAGTGAAAGTATTAAAAAGAACTTTCTTTTACTTTGCATACTATCAACGAAACATTTTAAAATTTGTATTGAATAAATCGGTCGTCCATCCAGAAATTTTGGTCAGGAAAACACTGACGAAATTGCTAAAGCAGCAGCTCATTCAAATTTTCAATTAAGTTTTAAAACGTACGCCAAATCGTTTTTTAAAAGTAAAAAAATAAAATGAAATAAAATGAAATAAACAGACAATTATATTGTGAAAAAGTGACTCATCTTTAACTCATTAAGGTGGTATAACAATGAAGTTTTTTCCATGTTTGCAAAAAAGGCTAAGTAGAAATCTGAAATGAACTTTTAATGTCACCCAAATACTTTCTAAACACGCCAAAACTAATAACTATTTATTTATATTCAAACATACTGTTTTTAAATGACCAGTGTTCCTGTAAACAGGATAAAATCTAAAGAATGAAAGCCATTTTGTTTCTCTGCCCTCAACACGATTCTTATAGACAGGAACTGTATAAGTCGGTGAAAATGAACGGAATAGCGTACCCTCAACAATTTGAAATCGTAATAAAACCTTACTGCTTTTATTTACTTTTGTAATTTAATTATAACATTCCTTGCTTGCACGTAATATGACAATTTATCATAGAACATGCTTCAATAAAGTTTATATATATATATATATATATATATATATTTAAATAATGATAAGTGATGACATGAAAGTGAAATGTAATAAACAACAAGAAAAAATATTAAACAATGTTAATAAACAAGAAAATTAGTCAAAGTTAAACTCTATTTAAGCCAAAAAAAAAAAGTAAACTATGATGTGCTAATTATGTGAAGAGCTGTGCTAATATATATATATGTTGTGCTAATATATATAAAGAGGCCCCACTCACCCACACGAGACTCTAAAACATGAATTTTAAATTTAGGAGACCTCAGAACGTTTAAATATAACAAAAATCAAAATGGAAAATTTGACAAAAAAAAAAAAAACAGTAAATTTTCTTGGTACACGTAATACCGGGATAGGCCTCATTCCTAATTTATTGTTTTCATATGTCTATAAAGAAACTAGTTGGCATAGGTGGACTCTGCTCAGTTCCCCATCATATTTATGTTCTCAGAAATTTCTAGTGCGAGACATATTATAATCATGTTAAAAGAAATGAATTTGACCAATGCTTGATACAGTGACAGAATGAAATACCCGCCTAATAGGCTATCCACCGTTCACTTCGATATAATTATCTTATTCTAATTTATTAATTTATTTTATCAGGGTCATTTCTGTTGTTTAGTTTTCTTGCTACTATTTCCAATGCAATAAACCTCAAAATTAATATTTATATGAAATATTTACAATTTCGCTATGTTGATAAAATCGTAAATTACGAATAATTTACGAAAATTTCCTAGTAGAATATTTGTATTCAATCATGTTCAAACAAATATCATAAACTTAATTTTGAAGTTGTCTAATGTATTTAGAATCCTCAAAATGGAAATTTATGCTCAATTTTGCCTTATTCTGACATGTTAAGTAAATCGTAAATTCCAAATAACTTACGAATTTTTTTAAATTGGAAAAATCATAGTCTATGATATTCATGCCAGTATCCTAAATAATATTGCGAAAGTGGTTTGACATCTTTACGATGAAAATATCCCTCAAGATTGACGTTTATGTGAAATTTTGTTCTATTCTGACATGTTAAGAAATTCGTAAATTTCCAATAACTTACTAAATCTTTAGATTGGAAAATTCATAGTCATTAATATTCATGCCAGTGTCCTAAATAATATTTCAAAAGTAATCTGACATCGTTACGATGAAAATATCTCTCAAAATTGACGTTTATGTGAAATTTTGCCCTATACTGCCATGTTAAGAAATTCGTAAATTTCCAATAACTTGCGAAATTTTCAAAGTAGCATATTTATAGTTACTGATGTTCATTCCGGCATGAAAACTGATATTTTAAAACTAGTCTGCCATTTTTACAGTAAACAGTTTCCATTTAATGCACGTTTAAGTGAATTTTTGTCCTATTCTCCCATGTTAAGAAAATCGTAAATTTCAAATAACTTACGAAGTTTTTTAATTCGAATGTTTCAAATCAATAGGGTTCTTGCCAGTGTCGAAAGTAATATTTTAAAACTGATCTGACCTCTCTGCGACAATTTGTTCTTGAGATATCGTGTACACAGACTAACAAACTAACGGACTGACCCACTAACAGACTAACCCACTAACAGACTAACACACTAACAGACACCCTACAGACAGACACCATAGAAATTTTGTCATTTTCGGATTCCTCACACCTGTAAACGTGTAGAAAAGTCAAAAAACCGAGGTCGAAAATTTTCACGATTACCTAAGTTCCCCATACCTATAGTATGATGGGGAACTAAAAACAATAATTAGAAAACTGAAAAAAAAAATGAATTTTTTCCTAATTTTATTGTAGATAATATTTAAAAAAATAATAATAATAAAGTTCGAATATCCTATTTTTTTCATACCTAGAACTACGATTTGGGGGTATTTTTACATAAAACATGCTACAGAAACATGCATATTGTATAACGTTAATAATAATAATAAATATAGAATTAATAATCCTTGTCTTTAATGTAATAATAACATTAAAAATGCTGTTAAAAATAAACAATTGTAATTACTATTTAAATAAAAAATAAATTTTGACATACAAAGTGAAACTTTGCGAAATGCCCCAGAAGGCCAATCGAAAATCCCTCAGTCTAAATAATAAACTAAAACAGTATTATCAAAATATTTAATACCAATGAAATGACAAATATTATAATAAAGGTTATGGAATATACACACACACATATATATATATCTATATCTATATATATATATATATATATGAGTTTATATTTAGATTGCCTTAAGCTTGTTTGAAGTCATTGATATTTCTATTGTGTAAAACCTTTATATTAGAAAATTTATGTTTCACTTATATGCCATAAGTTTCTTAATTGTGACATATGAAACATTCATTTTAAATATAGTTTCGTGATCTTGCTAATATTAAAGAAAGTAAACATAGAAATTTCTGTCATATAAAGTAAACGTTAATCCAATGTTAAAATTCTTCTTATACCACAAAAATGCAGGACGACATGAATTATTCATCAGTTGGGGGTATTTGTTTTGCATAAAAATAGCATTGTATTCGTTCTACAGTCATTTATGCCACCGTAATTTTTGATAAATTTTATATCTGTACATTATTCGTAATAGTTACCAAGAAAATATTAAAAGAAAGACCACCGCCACTTTAGAATGTAGAAAAAGAGGGGGGAAATGGGCTAAAACCCCCATAGAAATAACATGGAAAGAAAAGCAAAAAAACTCACAATGTCAAGTGTGTTAAAAAAAAAAAAATAATAAAAAAAATAAAATAAACCTCACACCGGAAGTAATAAGGGGACACAATTGACTAGAAAAATACATTGAACAGCGGGAACCGGGGTCCTATCGTCCAGGATAAATACGACATGATGATGAAAAAATGATACATTACCTCTTAAAAATTATCTGAAAATAAAAAGATTTTAAATATTGGATTTAATATATATATATATATACATATATATATATATATATATATATATATATATATATATATATATATATATATATATATATATTTGCATTTTCTGATGCTGTCGAACATAAAAAATATTTTTAATTATTAATTAAATCTTTTATCAAAATAATACAATTTTATGCTAAGCTAGTAATATCATTTCAAGAATCATAAATAGTAAAATTTTCAGTACCAAATAATGATAATAATAATAATAATAAATAAATAAATAAATAAATATATAATACTGTTACTACTGTTTTTTTTTTCTTTCTTTCTTTCTTTTCTTTTCCTTTTTTTTTTTTTTTTTTTTTTTTTTTTTAATATCTAACCAAGCATTAATTTATACTATTTAATACGTTTACTTAATTTGAAATGTATATTTATATTATGTACTGCTAATAAATAAATTTGAATTATATAATAATTCAAATAATCATAATAATTCAAATAATTCAAATTACATTTTCAATTTTATTATAAAAATATGTATAAAATTAAATAGCTTACTTTGGATTAATAAATTATGATTAGTATTTTATTTATAAATATTGTAGAGTTAGTAAATTTTAAAATATTTTTAACTGGTACACTGGAAATTTCCTGTGTTAAATTATTATAAATTATCTATGTAACATAACAACTGTCTGATTGGTCATACATAATTGTTAAATAAGATAACTATTATTTTTGAAATACGACGATGAACACGATATATGACAGAATATGGTCCAGATATTCATTAAAATCTCTTCAGAAAATTTTATCTCATAAAGAATTGCATCAATTTTAAAGTAAATTGTCAGATTACATAACGTATCATATTTCTTTTCTATTATAAAATCAATATACACTTTTAAGAATAATATAATCCGTTTAGTATTGTATGTTAGTTTAATGATGTTTAATACTGTGTAACGATTTATAAAATGCACTTAAAAATTAGTTCAAAGGTCATAAGTATTATTAGTTCAATAGTCGTAATTTTATAAAATTTTTTGTACCCACGAACATAAACAACAGACATGATACACACAAAAATATATAGAGCTATAATTATAATTCATAAATATTCGTACCGAATTTGGTGATATTGGAATGATTTCATAACATATCTGAATTCCTTCGCGTAAACTTGTGGATAAACTATTAATTATATGCATTTATGTCGCTATATAAATAATACTTTAATGCCTCATAAAAATGTATAGTAATTTTATTGTATTTAATTCAATGTAACTATTTTAATATGAGAGGAAAAGAAAATTTGTCGATAGATAACAATAATTAAAAATACTTTGGCGTGTTCCTGTACACAACTAATGAGTTATAACAAAAATATCCAGTTATTTCCATGTGATTCATAAATATTTGTACCAATTTTCAAGTTTACCGATGAATTTTTGTGACCGCTATTGCTGTGTACACACATACGCGCACTCAGTACACAATACGATACACTCAAACTTGTGAGTATCAATGTTGAAATTTCCACTGACGTTTAGGCAACAAAAATGTAAAATTATGTATACATATGCCTATATATAAACACATATGCAAAATATTTTCTTATAATTTTTAACACAAGTTTCTTTTTTTTTTTTTTTTTCAATGTACATAAGTCATTGGTGCATATTGTGAAAAATAATTATTGTTTCTTCTTGGTATTTATGTAATGCGCTATTACAATTAGCTTCTTGTATGTGCTTTCTATATTATATATTGTGATAAATAGCAATTGATTCTAAAACACTGATTACTTTCTTTATATACCATAAAATATGTTAGTACTTATAGAATGTTTTCTTTAGCAATTAACAATATTTTGTAAATTTATTATTCTGAGAGTAAGAATAAAGGAAAAATAAAATTATTTATTTTAGATAGAATAATTAAAATTTTAAAAGTTCTTCTCTACATTCAAATAATGATTAATCTATTCAGGTTATAGAAAAATAAGCCTCAATGATTAAAAAAAAAGTTTGAATCATTTAAAAAAATTAAAAATATGTATCACAAAATAAATTATACTAGTTTAATCTTCTTAAGTGTAAGAATCAGAAATTCTTACATCATCAACTTCCATAAATATAACAAGATTTCTGTAGGTAACACATTTTTTATTTTGCGAGAATAAACTTATTAAACAAACAATAAATATTATATTTTGTAAGCTAATAAACCTCCTAGAGAAAATCTATTAATTTTTCCATGGAAAGAAAATGAAGATTTTAATTAAAAGATCCAGATAAAAAAAGAAATGTTTTCAGCGTGCTTAGAGTGAATTGTATGAAAGACAAAGAATATAATGCAAACACTTTTTTTTTTAAATAATACATAGGTTTAACAATGAAGAAAATATAATAATAATATCTAAGTTTACAGTTTAGATATAAATTAGGTTGGTTGGTCGATTGTGTTTTACGTCGCACTAGTGCTGGGGAATGGGCAATTGTTATAAATTAGAGTAACGAAGATAGAAATCTTAAATGTTTAATGTATTAATAAACAAATTTAATCTAGAACCAATCTTTATATACTATATTTATGATTATACAATATATACTATTTATGGCACTTTAATATTATAATAAATAAAGGATTCTATACATTTCTTAATATATAAAGAAAAAAAATGTATATCATATAATTGCTATCTTTGTAGTTTAAAATAGCATTAAATCTATAAAATAAAGTTATTAAGTTATTTTGTTATGAAGAATCATGAAAAGTTTTAAAATACACGTTTTTAGTGAGATATACATTAAGTAATAATAAAAAGATGTATAGAATACTAAGTTAAAAAATAAGTAAAATAAAATATAAAATATAGTTAGTTGGTTATTGTTATTATGCTGAATCATAAAAATATTTTTAAATATATGTTACTTTATCAAAATTTTAATAATTTCTATTAAATTATTTATTTATACATGATTTGTACTTAATATGTGATAATACAAATTTCTGAGCTAAAGAAATAAATAAAATAAAATAAAATAAGTAAATAATAAATAAAAAAAAAATAAAAAAATAACTAAAAAAAAAAAAATAAAAAAGATTTGATTTTAAACTTTTTTTTTCTAAGTACTGACATTTAAAGGATGTGTTTAAATGGTTTCTATTAATTCTTTTCCACTCTAAAATGTTTTCTTGAAGATACACATTTTGCTACTTTATATAATTCATACACAGGTGAAGCAGCAATAAATAATGTATTCTTATATAATAAAAAAAATAATAATAACACTGCTCTGCACGAAAATCTGCCCGCATACCATTCACGCAAATTCTTATGCAAAATGGTGTTCTGAATCCGAATATGACGCCTATTTTGCCCCATCACTCACCGTTTTAGGGGGACGCTCCCTCATTTTTATCACTGTTAGGTAATTTTATGGCTATGAATTTGATTTGGGGAAGGGGGGGGGATTACTTTAACTGCTAAATTCTTTCTAAGGGGCTATAGAGTAGAAAAATTATAAAACATGAACATTTGTTGCAATGAGGAAATTTAGGGTGATTCGCCACTGTAATTAGAAATTACATTGATTTATTTTATTAATATATTGTTTACACCATTTATAATTAATATATATAATGATCCTCATCTGTCATCTGTCATGAACGAATCCGGTTAGTACCGCTTCAAAACTGAAACTTTTGGAAGCCATTATTATTATTATTATTATTTATTTTATTTTTTTTTTCTGTTTCCTCAACTTACGAAAACATACATATAATATATTTTTTATCACACCTATTCTTATTTCCTTTAATACCTTGAAAAACTATTCAATTGGAATGTTTAAAGGTATATAAATTACATATAACGGATCACTGGCTATTATAAACAACACAATTCCTGATAAAAACAAACCAAAACGGTTGCCATTCAGAAAATACAAATTCCAAGTGGATGACTCTTTAATCCCGAATGAATGACTCTTTGACCATTTTATTAAAAAAAAAAAACTCTTAAAATATTTCAGAAACATATTAAAGCCTTAAAACTCTTAAAATATTTGTAGTAACATATTTAAAGCCTTTAATTATTTTTATCAAGCTTCATTTTTTTTTTTTTTTTTTTTTTTTTTTTCCAGCATAAAATTGAATATGCTTTTACGGACAAAATAAATAAATAAATAAATAAAAATAAAATAAATAAATAAAAATATTAAAATATTAAATTAGCTCATGCATATGAGAAAATGACATATATTAAATAATAATAATAATAATTTTAAATTTTAAAGTTATCGAAGAGATAAATAGAGCGTGAAATTTTCGCACGGTCTTACTAGCAAATGAATTAATTGAAGTGAGAAATAAATAAAATGAAATGATCATTTTTCAACTTTTGGCAGCGATTTTCTTTTTAAAGAAATGCTGTGTATTTCTTCTAAATTAATCTACATAAACCTTACATCATTAGAAAAATCTTTCAAAACTGAACATTTTTTTTTTTAATGTGAGATTTTAATTTTTTTCCGAATGGATCTGTCTGAAACACTCATTGAAAAACGGCGTCGTTTGGAAAATGAGAGGAAAAGAAAATGGTTACAAAGACAAAGTCCAGAGTCATTGGCAAGAATTCGACAAAATTCAAAGGCGACGGAGGAAACGAGAATCTGAGTTTGCAGCACAAATGCGAAGGCAAGCTGATGTTGAATCCCATGATCAAAGAAATGAAAGAAATAGTCGTAGAGTTCAAGAAGTATTTACCAATGAGAATGATGAATTACATTACTGTGGACCAATGATCGATGTTTGTGAATTCTGTGGTTCGAAGAATTTTGCCGCTGAACGACCTCTAGACAAAAAATTCAGCAGTTGTTGCCGGAAAGGGACAGTTTCTTTGATTAAACCAACGGATTCTCAAGGAAATCAGTTGATTTTTCCACCAGTTCTTCAAGATTTGTTGATGAATCATGAGAACCCTGATTACAAGAATTTTAGAGATAACATTCGCTCTTATAACAGTGCTTTATCTTTTGCATCAATGGGAGCCAAAGTATTAAATTTCAGTGGAAGAGGACCTTACGTGTTTAAAGTTCATGGTCAAATATGTCACAGGACCAGCCATCTAGAACCACGCAGTGAACAATCTCGACAGTATGCCCAACTGTATGTCATAGATAGCACTCAGGCAACAGAATGCAGAGTTCTTAATCCTGCTAATCAACAATGCATTCCCCGTCTTCTGGACCAGTTGGACAGGCTATTCAGAATGACAAATCGATTTTGTCACACTTACCGTATGCTAAGGGACGTTGAAGCTCAAGCGATCGATGAAGCGAATGAAGCAGGACAAGATATTCCCATAGTGAATCTGGTATTTCGACGAGATCGTCACTCTGATCAGAGAAGGTATAATGCACCTACAGCAAATGAAATTGCAATGGTTTTTGTTAATGATCATGGTGAGCCTCCTTTTGACAGAGACATTAGAATTTATCCAGTAAACCCAGAAAATACAGGACAGCAGTTTGTCAATATCAACATTCTCAGCCCTAACTTGGACCCAATGGTTTATCCCATTTTATTCCCGTATGGCGAACCAGGTTGGCAACCTAACTGGACTTGCGAGGCTTATGAGGGTGCACAGACAAATAGAACGAGAAATAATGTTACTATGCTGCAGTACAAAGCAGCTTTGTTGGCCATAAGAGAACACTTCAATACAGTTATTAGTGCGGGACGACTGACACAGCAGTTCATAGTGGATTCTTACTTGCAAGTTGAAGCCAATAATTTGAACTACATTAAAACACACCAGCAGAAGCTGCGAACAGAATTCTGCCAAGGACTAGCAGATCACATTGAAAATAGAGTCAATAATGCACAAGCAGCTGGGATTCCAGTCATTCTTCCCTCATCATTTGAAGGATCACCAAGAAACATGCGTGAGAGGTGTGCTGATGCTATGTCAATATTTGCAAAATTTGGTCCGCCAGATCTTTTCATAACTTTCACAGCCAATCCTAAGTGGCGTGAAATTACAGAAAATTTGAGAAAAGGTGAAGAGCCAAGTGACCGTCCTGATTTGGTTTCACGAGTTTATAACTTAAAGCTAAAATCCATTCTTGAAGATTTGATAGTGCATGGTGTTTTAGGAATTTCAACGGCTCATGTTTACACAATAGAATTTCAAAAGAGAGGTCTTCCACATGTCCATATTTTAATTGTCTTGCGTGCAGAAGATAAATTTTCATCGGTAGAACATATTGATCGTTTAATTAGTGCTGAGATTCCTGATCCTGGTTTAAATCGACGCCTGCATAAAATCGTCACGCGCTGTATGATTCATGGCCCTTGCGGTTCAAACAATCCTCGAGCTCCTTGCATGGAAGCTAGAAAGTGTAGAAAAGGTTTCCCAAAAGATTTTCAAACAGAAACTTTATTGAGTGATGATGGCTATCCTAAGTATAAGAGATGCATGAATTCTACAGTTGTTGTACGTGGAACCACAATGGACAACAGATTCGTTGTTCCTTACAATGCCTATCTGCTTCTGAAATATGATGCACATATTAATGTCGAAGTTTGTACATCTATGAGAGCAGTGAAATATATTTACAAATACATCTGTCGTGAAACACGACAGCGTTTTATTTATTCATAGTCTTGTTCTACATTAATAACAATATCTTCCAATTTAACAGCATTTATTTGTATTTTCCTCTGCTCAGCTATCTTCCCGGTTCGCCCCTGTACGTTTGCTTACCGGCTGCGCGCTGATCGTTTTCCCTCCGTGGAACTTCAATCGAGGTTTCTTTCCCCCTCTCCCTCTCGGCGCACGCCGCCGCGATTGCTCGTCGCCGATTGGCTTGGAGGGCTGTGACGTCGTTCTCTCTCTTCAGTCCGGAGATCGATCGCGTTTGGCAGTCAGTAGCTAGAGTTTCTGTGCAGTGCTTGCTGCGGAATTTTTGATGGTCTCGTATTCACCAGATAATACAACGTGTGCTGTCTGAGAGATGGCTTGCAAATTGATTAACACGTTGTCGCGATGATAAAATACCTTAATATCTATGTTTAATTGCTTTATTTATTACATAATTAATAAGTTTTGTTTAAATGTGTGCCCACTTCGTGCCGATGGAAAAAGATGGTACTTCAAGGTTCACGCAACCAGACCTGCTGGCAGTCATCCTCTTCTGACGAATTCCTTGAATAAAAATGGATTACTTCTAATGGCGTCTCTTCTATTTCTTGGTGAGAGAATTCCTTTTTTTATTCTAATTGCATGATATTATTTACAATATCTCCATACAAGAAAAAAATTACTCATCTTTAACGATGCCAGTGATAGTGATGTTATCAAAATCTGGGTTACTCAACGACTATGTACGGTCACATTAAAGGGAAATAATTCGTCCTACATCGAAAATAATGCTTCGAAATTTTATATCTAACTATAGTTTTACTTGTGGAACATTGACTGTTAGGTGTAATTAAATAATTTCATATTTAAGAGGTACTTCCTCAAGAATTTTCAAGATGGCGTCCTTGCGCCATTTTCCTCTGACCACATGGCCAAGATTTCTCTAAGGTCCACTTTACCATAAGTGGTGCCGTGAGGTTTTCACATACTGGCTTTTCTTAAAGTATAAAATATGAGATTTAATATACATCGTTCAGTTACAATGGAGATATTAAAAAAAAATATATAATAAATAAAAAAAAAAGTAATTGTTCTTATAATTTGAGTGTATAACGCCATTTTGCTTAATAAAAAAAAAGAACAGTATATTTATGTATATGTATATCGATGTAAAGAAAATAAATATATAATCAGAATTTTAGCATGAATAAGAGTATATGCAATGAATTTAAATTATATAAGAGAATTATATGAAATGAATTTATATTATATTCAATGAATTTAAAATAGATGTATGTATTTTGATATAATCCTTTTAATACAGAAATATGAATCATATAATGAATATATATATTTAATGATGGTATGAAATTTGAGTAAATTGGCATATATGTTTATATAAATAACTGCAGCACGGATTTGGGTGGTGTGTGTATACTTTAATTAATTTTTTTATGCCATAATAACATATGCAGTTTTAAAATATATGGTATCTAATTTTGAGTTATGTCTTGTGCCTTAATATATTCATAGTAAAGTTTTTTTGAAATACAAGTGTACATATAATAATATAATAAGTCCCAGAGTGATATGAAAATTATTTGAGCTGCTATATTTCATGTATAATTCTACAAGTGCTTTATTTATTAATAATACTGCTGGACATATATACGTATAATGCTTAATAGTAATAATAATAAGAAATAAATATATACATAAAAAAAAAAAAAAAAAAAAAAAATTTAAGGTTTGCTACATTACGTACACAGATGTTCTTATGTTGAGAGTTTTTATGAAAATGTATATCTATTATATAAAGTGTCAGAATTAATGAAATAACTTAGTCATCCTACACAGGAACAGTATGATAATACAAATTTGTATACGTTTATAATTTTCTTCTGTCTTATATACAAAGTTTTTTTTTGAAAATGCCTAAGGGTAAGAAGAAGGCATCTGTGGACTCAGTTAACATGCCCAACCTAACACCCATGGTTACCCCTACCGGGTCGGGTGAAGAACATTCTCAACGTAGTTTCTTTCCAATTGTGCATGTACAACCCTTCGACGGGTCTTCAGAAGAGTTACATTTCTTCATTTCACAGATCCAAAAACTGGCTATTGTCCATAAATGGACTGATCAATACACACTTGCGTATGCTAAATCCAAGCTTCAGGGCGCTGCCCTCAAATTCGTGTCACAGACACAAGAAATTAGAAAATTTAACAGTACTGATGATCTATTTAACCAACTTAAAAGTTTTTTCTATAAGCAGTCGTCTGCTACTAATTTATTAGAATATGAGAATTTCAGCATACTTCCAGGTGAATCCATTACCAACCTTTCCCACAGACTTAACTTACTGGTCAGTAGAGTGTACTCTAAAATAACTGATCCGATTGCAATAAACGAAATTAAACTTAGCAAGTTCTTAAAGGTTTTACCGCCCAACATTAGGCTTTTGATCATGCAGGACAATATCACGGACTATGAGGTAGCTATTAAAAGAGCGACTCTTGCTCAGGATTGTGAAGTCAATAACGAATTGTTGTCAGTTGCCTCAAATAACTCTGCGTCAACGTCAGATAATCAAGAAATCAGTCAATTGACTCACCAAGTTAATGCATTACAGATTGCTCTGGATAAAATTAATGAAAATAAAAATAATAAAGATGAGCACAGGAATAAAAGTTTTCCTTTTAAAAACAAGAGATTCTACAGACCAACACAGCAGGGTGGTACTCAATATTCAAATCGGCAAAAATTTAATTTTAAGCGACATGATAAAGATAAAAACAAATCAAAATTTCAACATCGACGTTTTCCTAATAAACAAAGGTATAATAATAATAATAATAATTTCCATAATGTACCTAAGCAACAAAATAATGATAATGTTCAATGTCAAGTATGCTTGTGTAATGGACACTCTGCGCGTCAGTGTGTCATTGCACCTCTTCTTAATTCTTCTAAACAAAATCAAGATAGCAATAATTATTTAAACTAAATGACGAGGTTCTTGTAACTGGAGGCAGGTCCTCGTGTTTTTCTTCTACTCCAGATTTGTGTAATATTCAAAACAATAACAGTTTAGAGTCTACTTCTTCAACATTCCAAGATAATAATAATGATGTACACATTAACCAGCATAAATCCTTACTTCATAATAATAACATTCAAAGTGAAAAATCTCGTTCTCCTTTTTCCAATTTAACTTCTTATCATGAAATTATTGCCAATGTACAAGGCCAAGCGCCGAATATTCCAATTGTAGATATTCATTTTGCTAATCAAGATATCCCATTTTTATTTGACACAGGGAGTTCTATTTCATTAATTGATAAGAATTTTTTTGATATGAACAAAAGTTCTCTAAAATATAAATTTTTGGCTCGTTCAGTAAAGATGACTACTATCAACTCACAAGTACACTTCAAAGGTTGTGTCGACATCTCTTTTAAAATTAATAATGCACATTTCAGACATCCTTTATATTTAATTGATGTAAACCCCTCTTCTTCTTTCTTGGGTATACTGGGTTTTGATTTCATAAGAAAATTTAACGTCTTATTGTTTCCAGAAAAAGAGCTATGTAAAATTAACCAACAGTTTATTCACTTTAAGTCTTCTAGTTCAACTCAATTAGCCTCAATTACAAAATGTTTCCAAGAAAACCTAACTTACATTAATCAACATAATGATAGAACTGTTGTGAACTTTAAAAATCTTGTAGATGTTCCGCCATTTATTCCTCAGGAAACAGACAACATAAAACTTCTTCAAAACTCAAAAATTAATCACGTACCTAAGGTTCATGTCACTAAGAAGACAGTAATTGATGCACAAGACACGTCATACGTTGAGGTTCACGCCTTTTTACCTAGTGAATTCATAGACTGTGATATTCTATTCATTCCTAAACAAAACGACACACATCAGGCAATGCAGGCAGTCTATTTTCTTAGCCGCAAGCCTTGCACAGACTCTCAGTTACTCACATCTTCTTTGGAGCAAGCTGCTCCACTTGTAAATAATGACACTCAGACCAAACCAGGTCACCCTTTTAAGTTTTTTGTGTGTATCAAAAATTTGTCTTCAACCCCCATCCATTTAAATAAAAATATGGCTATAGGCACTGTAGAACAAATCGATGAAATTAAGTATCCTGATGAGAAATCTAATGATTTCAGATCCTCTCCTCCATCTATGGAAGAAGTAATAAACTTAATTGTTCCGTCAGATGAAATAATCGAAAAACGCAGACAGGAATTTAATCAAAATAAAATTAACTTAAAACATCTAAATCAATTTCAAGAAACTCAATTACGTAACATTCTAAAGGAACATTTTCAGGCATTTTCAGCCTCTCTTTCTTCCATTGGTCACTCTGATAAGGCAAAGCCTGTAATTAATTTCACTAATGATTTTCCTATACGTACACTTCCTTTTCCTGTTCCCCAAGCTCTCCAACATGAGGCAAGGATGCAACTTGACCAGATGATCGAAGCAGGGATAATTGAAAAAAATGTGTCAGCATGGGCATGTCCCATGATTTTAGTAAAAAAAAAATCTCAAGATTCAGGTCCTCAGAAGTATCGGGCAGCTCTTGATCTTCGTCTACTTAACTCTATCATAGAGTTCTCGAGTTACCCCCTTCCTAAAATTCAAACTCTCATCAATAATATTGCTGATTTCAAATTCTTCACCACACTTGATATGCCCAGTGCATATCACCAGATTCATTTACCTAGACAATATCAGGATAAAATTTCTTTTACAACTCAATGGGGTACTTATCGTTTCAAACGTCTTCCATTTGGGCTAAAAACAGCCGCCAGCATCTTTCAAGCCATGATAGATGAGATTATCGAAGAGATCAACTTACCTGGCATTTTTTCGTACCAAGATGACATTATAATCTGCAGTAACTCCTTTGATGAAACTACATGTAAATTAAAAGCCTTCTTACAATCATTCCAAAAATATAATCTTACTCTTAATTTAGATAAATGTAAATTTCACCATACTTCTGTTGACTTCTTGGGATTTCATATCAATAATAACAGAGTTTACCCAGTTTCTTCCAATATAAAAAGAATCTACTCGTTTCCTGCCCCACAGACAAAAAGACAAGTGAAGAAGTTTCTTGGTTTATGTGGTTTTTATCGCCACCTCATTCCTTCTTTTGCTCTGGTTTCGGAGCCACTCATCGCTCTGACCCCACCTAAGGTTCCTTTTAAATGGACACAGTGTGAAGAAGAAGCGTTTCAGAAATTACAACAAGTTTTCTTTAAAAATCCATTTTTACAGCAACCTAATTTTAATGAACTGTTCTATCTCAACACGGATGCATCCAAGTTTGCCATTGGAGCTGTCATCTTGCAAAAACATGGCAAGGATCTCTTACCTGTGGCTTATTTTTCTAAAGCTCTCAGAGGAGCACAAACCAAGTATCCTCCTTTACAGCTTGAGCTCATGGCCATCGCCAAAGCATTGTCAGCTTTTCGTTACCTCCTCTACGGCAGGAAGTTCGTCATTTTGTCCGACTGCAAGTCTCTACAAAAATATAAAAAAGCTAAGTCCCCTGCTGACATAATAACCCGCTGGCTGTTAGAAATTGATGAATATTCATTTACATTCCAACACATTCCTGGTAAAAATAACATTCTTGCTGACTTCCTTTCCCGTACTCCAACCAACCAAGAGGACGTAAACACAAACCCTGATATCTTAAAATCTAATCAGATTCTTCCGGAAACTATTTTTGAGGATGATCCCAATATAAATCTCAAGACCAATGCTCAGATACATAATATTAATTTACAACAGTCTACTGATAATAAAGACGTCCAACCTCCTCTGCCTGATCCTTTACTAGACATAACTATTCCGACCATTGTTTTTCATCAGAATAAGGACAAAGAACTTAGTAAAATAATTAAAGAATTAAAGAACCAGAAGATCTCTCAACATAAAAATTATATAATTTGTAAAGAAACTCAACTTTTACTTCATGATCCATCCTTTAAATCCAATCCCGAGGAGAATTGTTTCCGCATTGTGCTACCAAAAGATCTGCAAGAAAAGTGTATACGAATCCATCATGTCACACACTTTGGCATTGGCAAAACATATAAAAACATCTCACAAAAATATTACTGGAGGGGTATGTTTGCAGATATCTCAAATTATATAAAATCTTGTACAGTGTGTCTTACTTCTAAACCACAACGAATTAAAGCAGCTCCTTTTCAGAATACTTATATACCTACAAGACCTGGCCAATTCATCAGTATAGATTTTGTTGGTCCTTTTCCAAATAACCAGTTCATCCTCACAGCTATCGACCATTTTAGTAAACACTTAAAATTGTATCCTTTAAGAAAAATTACTGCCATGAACACTGTTCATGCTATTTTCGACTATATTATTACATTTGGAATACCTGAGCTAATCTTAACAGATAACGGTAAACAATTTACTGCAGAAATTTTTGATGAATTTTCTAGAATGCTAGGAATTAAATTATCACACACCACCGTAGCCAATCCTGCTGCAAATTCTGTTTCTGAACGTATTAATACATCTATAAAATCCACAATAAAAGCACTTGTACAAGGCGGTTACAAATTTGAATATGCTGTAAAATTCCATGAAAATTTATATAATAATACATACCATAATACAATAAAATCATCTCCAAATTATGTCCATTTTGGCCGTGCCATGGCCAGTGTCATTGACACATTTCAAATACAGCAATATCAAAGTCGTTTAGATGTACATCATGATTATTTTGTCTTAGCTGAAAATCTACAGAAGCTATATCATAGAGTCCATGGAAATCTGCTGGAATACCAATGTCTACAAAATAAGAAACAACACTCACATGCAAGACTAAGAAAATTAAAAGTTAATGACACGGTTTTCATCCAACATAATAATGGTTTCAAAAAATTCTTCTCTTCTTCTCCTTTTAAAGTCGTTGGAAAAATTTCGGATGTAATCTACAAAATTCAGAGAGTAGATGAACCGCAGGCTCCTATAAAGAATATTCATATCAACCGTCTTCTTCTTGCACCTGAGAGAAATACAAATATTAAATCATCTAATCAATCTACAATCACGAATAACTTAAGAAATAATCCCACACCTACTTCTTCAAGAAATAACTCACCTGAACCAAGTCCAAATTCAAATTCTTCAATTAACGATCATATACAGATTAGTTCTCAACCTAATGCACATAACGTTTCTATCAACAATACATCTTCTTCTAATAGTCGTCACAATTATAATCTGCGTCCTCGATGAACTGTGGTAACTGCACGGATGGTGGAGACGTCCATCATTCATGTAGTGTTTGTGCTGTTGCTGGTCTAATCTGCTGGCAGAATCTTCTAGTGACTCTTGCGAACTATACTTCAGTTTCATAGGACATTGTGTTAAATCTGATACAGATCTCACCATTGGTTTTTCTAAAGAACTGACAATAGACTGTGAACTGTTTATCTAATATAGAACTTTAATATAACGTGATCATTTTCTAAAAAAAAAAATTTTTTTTTCTCCAGTGCACATTTCATCTGTATTTAAAAAAAAAAAAAAAAAAAAGAGAATGAATCTAGAATGTTTAACAGTATAACACATAATATTTAATATCTTACCTAATATTTGTCTCTTTCTTTCAGTATTCTCGTATGTAAGCTGAAGATCTTCTTTTGGGTAATGTGTGTAGAATTTTTTTTTGATAAAGCCTGAAGGTAAAATTTCTTTTATTATCAAACCCCTTAATGTAATTCCTTTACAGAATTGTACCTCAAGTAGATATGGTATTACAGCATATGTAGATTCTTATGGATGGTATGACAATGTAGTATACAACAAACACCTTGGTATTGTAGTGTAATCAGTTTATTTTTATATATACATAATATACATATCATTAACAAAATTAGTCAAGCATATGATAATGTGATATAAGTGTCATGTATTCTGTGATTTTTTTATGTGTATACAATTATTTTTCTATCTTGCAAGTATGTATCCATTTTTTTTAGATTTTTAATTTTTTTTGTTTTGTTTGGCCAAACAAATTTTTTTTTGATGGATCCTAACTTTTATTTTTATGGATCCCAACCTTTTATGGATCCACGTGTATTTGTGTGTAATTTTTCATAATGTGATAATTAAGAAATTGGTGTTTCACATAATAAGTAATTATAATTTACTTTGTTCGTATTTAAACCAGAAACCTGTGATAAATTTTTTGTCATATATACCTGAATATGTAACAAATTTCTCAATTTTTTGTTAGTACAATTGTTCTTTTGAATATGCTTATATACATGTACTAGAAGTTTTCTTATGTATGATTCTCGTGTCAACAAGCAACTGATTTTGCATAATGTACCTTGATTTCAATGTAATTTGATGCTACTGGACAGACTGGTTGTGCGTGTCCCTTGCGTGTCACCATTCCTTTTCCTTGTCTCTCTTCCCGGCCTTTTTGATTTTTTTTTTCACTGTGTTTTCCGGGAGAGTGTCGTGAAACACGACAGCGTTTTATTTATTCATAGTCTTGTTCTACATTAATAACAATATCTTCCAATTTAACAGCATTTATTTGTATTTTCCTCTGCTCAGCTATCTTCCCGGTTCGCCCCTGTACGTTTGCTTACCGGCTGCGCGCTGATCGTTTTCCCTCCGTGGAACTTCAATCGAGGTTTCTTTTCCCCTCTCCCTCTCGGCGCACGCCGCCGCGATTGCTCGTCGCCGATTGGCTTGGAGGGCTGTGACGTCGTTCTCTCTCTTCAGTCCGGAGATCGATCGCGTTTGGCAGTCAGTAGCTAGAGTTTCTGTGCAGTGCTTGCTGCGGAATTTTTGATGGTCTCGTATTGACCAGATAATACAACGTGTGCTGTCTGAGAGATGGCTTGCAAATTGATTAACACGTTGTCGCGATGATAAAATACCTTAATATCTATGTTTAATTGCTTTATTTATTACATAATTAATAAGTTTTGTTTAAATGTGTGCCCACTTCGTGCCGATGGAAAAAGATGGTACTTCAAGGTTCACGCAACCAGACCTGCTGGCAGTCATCCTCTTCTGACGAATTCCTTGAATAAAAATGGATTACTTCTAATGGCGTCTCTTCTATTTCTTGGTGAGAGAATTCCTTTTTTTATTCTAATTGCATGATATTATTTACAATATCTCCATACAAGAAAAAAATTACTCATCTTTAACGATGCCAGTGATAGTGATGTTATCAAAATCTGGGTTACTCAACGACTATGTACGGTCACATTAAAGGGAAATAATTCGTCCTACATCGAAAATAATGCTTCGAAATTTTATATCTAACTATAGTTTTACTTGTGGAACATTGACTGTTAGGTGTAATTAAATAATTTCATATTTAAGAGGTACTTCCTCAAGAATTTTCAAGATGGCGTCCTTGCGCCATTTTCCTCTGACCACATGGCCAAGATTTCTCTAAGGTCCACTTTACCATAACATCTATAAAGGTTTTGACTGTGCGAATATAATTGTCAGTGCTGGGGAGATTCAAAACAATGAAATTGCAAATTGCATTCATGCGAGGTATTGCACCAGAAGCCATGTGGCGATTGCTCCAGTTTAAAATGCATGACAGGTCACATGCAGTTGTGAGATTGCCAGTACACCTGCCAAATCAGCAGCGCATAATCTTTACAGAAGGTGAAGAAGAAGAAGCCTTACAGGCTGCAAGAACAGGGAAAACTAAACTTGAGGCATGGTTCGAATTAAATCAAACCAACCCGGATACTGAAACAATATTGTATTCAGATATTCCCTACAGTTACGTATACAAAAAGAACAAATGGCAAAAAAGACAAAGAGGTGGAAATAAGATAGTGCCAAGAATGTATGTTGTTAGTGCTAAAGAAGAAGAACGATTCTATCTACGGATGTTGCTTCTTCACGTACCCGGTGCTACAAGTTTTGAATTTTTAAAAGCTGTTGATGGTATTGTTTATGATACCTTCAAAGAAGCAGCATTTCACAGACATTTACTTGATTCTGATGAAGAATGGAATCACTGTTTGAGGGAAGCTGCTGTTTACCAGATGCCAAAACAACTGAGACAGACTTTTGCCTTCATACTGATTTTATGCAATCCTACTAACGCACTTGAACTATGGAATAATTATTGTTCTGATATGGCTATGGATTTTCAGTGTAACAAAAATAAAAGTTCTTTTAATCTGGCTCTACATGATATCAATGCAACTCTCAAGCAACACGGAATGACATGCGAATCTTTTGAACTTCCAATGCCAATAGGAAATCCTATTGAAATACAGCTTTTCAACCCAGTCGAACAAAGAGAACTGGCAGAAATTCAGATTGCATCGCTTAATCCACAACAGTTAGAAGCCTTCAGAAAAATCATCAAACCTATCGAAGACATAAATAAAATGGACAGGTATTTTTTCATTGATGGTCCTGGGGGTTCAGGAAAAACTTATTTGTACTCAACCCTCTTGCACTATATTCGGGGAAAAGAACAAATAGCACTTCCATTTGCAACTACTGGCGTTGCAGCAACACTTCTCGAAGGTGGGCGAACAGTTCACAGCGGTTTCAAGTTACCTATTCCTATTCTTGACACATCAGTTTCCTCAATGAGGACAAATACTTCAGAAGCTGAAAACCTTCGCAAAGCTCAGCTCATCGTTATAGATGAAATAACGATGCTGACAAAAGATGGTCTTCGGTGTATCGATTCCCTTCTGAAAGAAATCATAAGCAGTGATAAGCCTTTCGGAGGGAAAGTTATCGTTATTGGAGGAGACTTCAGACAGACACTTCCAGTTGTGCCAAGAGGATCTACAGCAAATATCATAGAAGCCTGTATCAAATCTACACCTTTATGGAGATACTTCACCCACCTTCCACTCATCTCAAACATGAGAAGTGCCGGACAAGAACAACACAATATTTGGCTCTTAAATGTAGGAGAAGGAACTCTTCCTAGCATCCCCGAATTACCCACCGATTCCATAGAAATCCCTGAACACATGATTGAAAATAACATCATCGAAGCAATTTACAGTCAATTAGCCACCATGCAGGTTGAAGAATTGGGAAACAGAGTTATTTTAGCTCCAACAAATAGGAAAAATCTGGAAATTAACATGAAAATAATATCAAGAATTGAAGGAGACCCACATGTGTATTACAGTGTAGATTCTATTGTTTCTGAAGACAAAAATGATACATTAAATTATCCAACAAAGTTTTTACATGAGCAAACTCCTTCTGGCATGCCACCTCATCAGCTAATTTTGAAAAAAGGTATAATAGTCATGTTGCTAAGAAATCTTAATCCAAATCAGGGTCTTTGCAATGGGACTCGCTTATCAATACTTGAAATGCATGAAAATTTCATTTCTGCGAAAATTTTATCTCAGTGTCATCATGGTGAAACAGTTTTCTTGCCACGAGTTCATTTGTGTCCAAGTGATGTCACTCTTCCATTCATCCTAAAGCGTCGCCAATTTCCTGTCATTCCTGCCTATGCAATGACAATAAACAAATCTCAAGGTCAGACATTTCAGCATGTAGGAATTTATCTTGATGAAACAGTTTTCTCTCATGGACAACTATATGTTGCCTTATCCCGATCACGAAATCAAAATAACATTAAATTTCATATTCAGCCAACAGACGCACAAGGACAGATTGGAAACAGCAGAAACTTTTTTACAAGAAATGTCGTTTTCAGAGAAGTTTTATAATTATTTGAAATTATTTACTCTTATATATCCACAATAATTGTTTTTTTTTTACAATATTTATAATTGTAAAATTACCACCATGATTTGCTCCGGCTAAACATCTTAAGTACTTTTTCACAACCCATTTCATTTGAAGTTATTTAATTAATAGTTAAATGCTTAAACTTTATTTTATACATATATTTATATATATTTCTTTTATCGGTATTTCATATATATCTTAACACTTTTGCGACCGCTGACGTAGATTCACGTCATTTTTGATATCTGTAACTCTACCAGTGGGCGTTTCTTTCAGGGTTTTTATGTTACTTATTTCTGAAGAATATACCCAATATTCAAATTTGTACAGTCAAATGTAATATTGTTGCGTACTCGGGGGTTCGTAAGTTGTCCGAGAATGAAAGGCGAGGCTTGCAAAAATTCAGTAATTTATTCACAGAAAGTTCCGGAAAAATACAGGTCTGTAAATTAAGTATCAGCTTCAATTCAATCAGTAAACACAGCTTCATTAACAACTGTCAACTGTAAATCCACAGTACTAACTGTATAGCAATAGCACATAAAGCAAGACTCATTCAAAGAGGCTTAGAACTCCTTGAAATGCAATGCAAGCATTAGCGAAACTGCCTGACTCTGATTTCAGACTGAACTGAACTGACTGCCTTGGCGAAAAACGCAGCCCTTATATACCCCTGTAGAAAAGTGTGGAATGTTCCAGAAATTTCTGTATCTCCTGAGCCAATCATATTTCAGCATCCATATTTGGTATATCACTAATAAGGATTTTCTCGCCAAGGTCACCAAAAAAATCAACAATTAGGGAAAAAGTCGCCAAATTTGGTGCCAAATCCATTACCTGCCTTATTGGAGATTTCTAATGCGTTTTTAAGGGAAAATTACGCTTTCTTATTCTTTTTATAATATAATATGCATTATTTTAACGCTAAAACAACTAGAAATGTCGAAAATTAACATTCGAACGATTTACTAAGCCTCTTTGAAAGAATTTCTTCAAGAATGAATACAATTATTTACAAACTCGCAACAATATGGCTATAAATAATTTGATTGGGAAGAATATAATTATAATGTATATCCATTTGTAATATAAATGTGAACTTAGAAAATTTTGTAATGAAATATTGTAACTTGGGAGAATAACGCCCATAGGTGGACCTTACTGTCAAGAAGACAAAAGCATGCGGTCGTGAAAGTGTTCAATGAGATTTTTAAAAATTTGAAAGAAGTTTTTATAACGAAACTACCACCGTGCTTTGCACGGGCTGATCTTCTAGTATCTTAATATTTTTTCTGTATTTAAGTGTTAAAATAATCCTTTTGAACCCATCAAGTACAATTCATGGACATAAAAATACCAAACAGTGATAAAAATTTGTGGAGTGTCCTGGGGTGGGTGGTTGGGCAAAATGGGGGTCATGTTTGGATTCAAGAGGTCATTTTACATAAGAACGAGAAAGAATAATATCAAGGCTCGAAAATAAATTTTATTTTGCAGCGCAGTGTAATTAGTTGAAGTTTGCTAATTTTTAAAATATTTATATCTGTAAATAAATGTTATGTTTTAAATTCTAAAAAAATGTGTAAAATTAAAAATAATAATAATAAAACACATAACAAAATTTTAAACACATTCGACTTATAAAATATAATTACTTTTCAGTATGACATTATACATTCTTAGTAAGAAAGCAGGTAATCGTCACCATGAACGACTGTTCGCAAGGATGTAGGAAGTCCAATTGCAAAATATAGTTTATAAAACTATATTTTTCAAAATGTTCATTATAGCGGTTTTTTTTTTTTATATAATTTTAAATGTTTATTATAAAGAAAAATTATTATAATTATTTTTAACTTTATAAATGCCCTATGAAATTTATTTACTGCAATAATTCTGTACTGATAAGTATAAAGGATTTAAGTCCAAAAATGTCGATTTTGAGTTAAGTACATAGTCAGATTCAGAAAAAAATTCTCTATTGATTGGTATATAGGATTTAATTCTATGTCATTTAGTCTTTGAGAAAATCCATTGGTAAAAAAAGGACCAATTCAGAAATTTACCATTCATGTATGGTATAAAATATTTAATTCAATTTTTCCCGTTATTAAATGAAGGTTGACAACCACTGAATGGTATAAAGGGTATAAATCAACGAAATACCTTTTTCCTAATCGATTCTTCTGATTTGTTTTTAGCTAGTTAAACTTTATTTTTCGTCTCCTGAAAAATCAAGAATATGGACTTAAATCATTTATACTTATCAGTACAGAATTATACAAACTGTATTGATTGGAACATTTAACTTAAAATTTCTGAATCGATGAATGTTGTGTAATTTAATTACATATTATGGTTAGATACATTTGTACACTTTTTATTTTTAATGTTTTGTGTAAAATATAGAGAAATGTTTAATAAATTATCCGGGATCTTCTGACATATATTTCATTTAAAGTTTTATAATTACACAATTTGTGAAAAAATAATATATGTATATATATATATATATATATACATATACGTATATTAATTTTTCACAAATTGTATATATATATATATATATATATATATATAAACATATTAATTTTTCACAAATTGTACACACACACACACACACATATATATATATACATATTCCGATTTTAAGTAAGTTAAAAGATTAGTTTTTTGGGAGGGGGGTATAATTTTGCAAAATCCGGATTATCAAATATAACTCTATGAAAAAGGAAACAAAGTGGTTGAAAACATTCTGCGTTTTCTTGAATATTTTTTCCAAAATCCATTTTGGGTATTCTAAAATTTCTGACTTTGGTGAATGTTCGGTTTGGAAAGTTCGAAAACCCCTCTTTGTTTTAAGTAAGTCTTGTAAAATCGTTGGAAGCTGCTATCACGATTGGTGTTGATTGGCTATGCGGGTCCAATAACCATTTTTTTTCAGAATTTTATGAAATTTCCCCATTCCACCACCTTTGCGGGCGACAGGCAAACAGTACAACTCTGCTCAACATTACCTTAAAAGCTCATTTCCATGATTGATTTATCGATACGCTCTATAAAAGGAATTAATAAAATTTCCCCCATTTCCCACCACTTGGATTAACGGGAGGGAGCAAAAAAGACGTCGTTGAGCGTAAATTTGTTTCGACTTGCCTAGGGATGACAAATTTTGTTATGAGGGCTCGGTTTCTAGTCTGGGATTTGGTTGCATTCACTATTACTCCTGTAAAAGTAAAAGTTAGAATATATAGTTGTGTGCGTAAAGCGCGCGTCGGTGTACGGCTACCGTACACAGTGAGTACTGAGATGTGAGATATAGTTCAAGCGGAAAAGACGTTCTTAACAAAACACGGAAAATCAATGGCAATGGTTAGTGTTTCGGTGTGTTACAACTTACACTACTACATGTAAAGGAAATCCACGTACTTCGTTTCAGTTGCAGTGTACCAAAATCAAATATGTGTTGAGGAGAGAATGTTTAGATTTCACATACTTCAGAATTCAATTAGATCGGAATTAACTTTGAAATTACTGTCTATTGAGTAAAGGTGTGTAAAACATAACTATTGAGGAAAAACAAACGAAGCAATAGATTAATAGTGTAGAGGTGTCTAGTTCCCATTAAGCCTACAAATACTCATTATGTATAACAAAGCCGTTTAAAAAATTGCCTGTATTTTAATAGCATATTTCTAATCTTCATATATTTGGGTATTTAAATATATAGCACATTTCTGATTTTTTTTTTTTTTTTTTTTTTTTTTTTTTTTTTTACTACGCAATGAGCTTTAAAATCAAATTAGATTTAAAAACATTTCTTCTTAAATATATGGAAGAAATATCAAAGATATTTAGAAGAAGCAAACACAGATGATTCCCGATAATAACATTCTGAGAAACAAAGCGCAACAAAAAGCTTTTATATAGCGTTTTATAACGTGCTCTGCTACACTCTGCTACATTCTCTTTTCTATTCTTCTACATAAAATTTTGCTACGTTTTCTTTTTCGAAGATAAAACTTGGGATAAGAATTCATGTGGATAACTTACTCTTACTATCATCTATTAATTACCTTTCCGCACAAAACTTTCAGGCTAAAAATATGAAAAGAAACATCATCAACCGTGAAGGATAAAAATGTTGACTGATTGTCTGTCAATTTATCTTAGATATGACTAAAAGTCAATTGCATAAATCCAAATGCGCAGCTTAAACGTGACATTAAATCCACTACATTTTAATTTCAGTGAAACTTTCTAATACAAATGTTTTAGCTACTTTACTGTATCTAAAACAAATATCGCGCAATTGTCTACTTTTTTTCATTTCACAAATATTAGGCATGCATGATTCATGCGTAATTTATCGTGCATGAATATATTACTAGAATTGCATAAACTTTATGAAATTGAATTTTCGCAAAATTAACAAACAAACATTTATTTTTATTTTATTTTTATTTTTATTTATATATATATATATATATATATATATATATATATATATATATATATATATATTACAATCCTTGCTTTCCATCACTAAAATTACAATTGTAAACTTGTATAATTCCCTTTATACCTGTTTTTCAGCATACAATCTTGTACTGTTAAGTGAGCAATATTTGTGTATATATATCTATATTTCACTGTTCTCGAAAACGGTAGCTCGGACTGTCATGTGATTTAACAACACAAAGGTGCCCTCCGAAGGGTCATTGTGCACATCGAAGTCAGATTTTCGAATTTTTGATTAGTTTTCTTTTAATTAATAAAAATATGAAAATAAAACTTCCCACTTCTATAATGACGCAAAATGGAGAATATTAGGAGAGATATCATTGGTTTATTTGATTTTCATTAATTTGAGTGTATTTTACATTGTACTTCAGCTACGTTATGAGGAATTACAAGAGATTTGATTGGTTTATTTGATTTTCATTGATTTGAGTGTATTTTACGTTGAACTAGAGGTACGTTTTGAGGAATTACAAGAGATTTGATTGGTTTAGTTGATTTTCATTGATTTGAGTGTATTTTACGTTCAACTAGAGCTACGTTATGAGGAATTACGAGAGATTTGATTGGTTTATTTCATTTTCATTGATTTGAGGTAGGGGTGTCCAATGATGTTTCTTTGGTTTTAACATGCTTGATAGTAATTGCCGCTGAACCGAGTTTCGTGCGTTTTCAGATTCATGCACAGCAAGGAAAAGGTGTCCAGTGACGTTTTTTGGTTTTAACATGCGTGATAGTGATTGCCGCGGAACCGAGTTTCGTGAGTTCTGAGATTCATGCACAGCGAAGTTAAGCTGCCCAGTGATTTTTTATTTTATTTTTTTTTAATGTGCGTGAAGCGTGCATACGTGCGTTATAATGATTGCTGTAAAAACGACTTACGTGCGATCTCTGATTAGACCATTCGTCGAATAGTGACTTTTACTATTTATTTCAATTTATCATAGATATTTTTCCTTTTCATTTTTCAAATATCCAGACGTTCTCAACTTTTTGTATACAATTTTGAAGCACACACAAGAGTGGACAGGATACACGACCATGAGCGAAGATGAATGACTTATCGATTGAATTCCATGGTCCGTTGTTGAATATCCATGTACAAGCAAACCCAATACATTGATACAATTCTCTGTAATATTCTCTGTAAAAGTTAAAAGTGAATATTTAACTTTTTTTTTTTTTTTAACATGAACACGCGAGTGACTCTTTTTCCTCTAAGCTTCTTTAAATAACTGCTTGTCTTCGGGAATCTGTTTTCAAGTTTATTTTGCTTTTAAAATAATTCTAATTTTATCAATTTAAAATAATTATTTATTTCAGAATGATATTGAGAATTTTCCAATTTTATAATGTTGAGAAATGAAGTAAAAAATTATAAATATGATTGCTCTCGGATAAGAATGATTTTATTAATATAAATTAAGCAGCATTTCTTTGTGCTCAGTGGTTCAGTGATAAGACGCTCGTCTGCTACCGGTACAGCCTAAGTTTAATTTCCAACAGATCAAAACTGTTTTCTTTCCACCGTTGATCTGAAGTCGATTCGTAAGGGGAATAGTGTATACGATATTTTTTAATGAACAAATAAGCAGTCAGACTCTTTGAGTTACACGGCATAATTTCACTCACACTTTGATTGAAAATAAACTTTTCAATCTTTAGAGGTTGGTTCCATTTTGGCATGTTTAAAGAGTTGTATGCCACTCCTTAAGAGTCAGATCTCCCTTTTCATATTTTATAGAGCTACAAATGAATATATAAAGGCGATATACATTATCTATTCTGTGTAAGTTTAGCATTGAAATAAACCTTTTACGAATCAACAATATTGTGAAGGATATAGTCTTAAAAAAAAATGTGCTTGTTAGACATTTCTCATTTAGATATCTATTAGAAATCTATCATTTATTATATACGTATTAAATTACCTACCTTTCAGCAAATAATGAATACGAATTTTTTTCAAAGTCCGTTGGATTTTATTTATTAATTTTATTTACTACATTTTTCTGCAACTTATATATTCCGACGATTTCATATGTATGCTTTATCTTATGTTTACAAATTTCAGATTTTGTATAAATGAATAGAAAACATTTAAGTAAAAAAAAAAAAAAAAAAAAAAACATAATTACTGCTAGAACTACGAAGCATATCTAACACAAATTTTTACAGATTGATCTCAAATAATATACATTTTTTTTCAAAGTGTGGTGTGTTAAAAAATTATCATTTCATAAAATTTGCTATGAACCGTATAGCATTTAACAAAAATGTTTTCTTTAGTGAATTTATAAACACATCTGAAAAAT
Source organism: Salticus scenicus (assembly GCA_963930645.1). Lineage (NCBI taxonomy): Eukaryota > Metazoa > Arthropoda > Arachnida > Araneae > Salticidae > Salticus > Salticus scenicus. The sequence continues at coordinate 31,716,335 of OZ005656.1, forward strand.
AGAAAATATATGTAAATCCTTGATTTACATATTTCGAAAATTTTGAAAAAAAAAAAAAAAAAAAAAACATTAAATGATCCTAAAAATAATCATACTATTTTTAAATCCTCTTAAGCATAAGAAAAAAAAAAGTAATACATTTTAAATCTTCTTAAGTGTTGGAGCTTTTCTTCAGTGAATTAGTGTTTAAATTAGGAAAATAAACTTTTGAAAATTATATGGAAGCTTATTTTTTTGGTTAATAAAATTTAATAAATCTAAATATGTTTATTATGAAAATAATAAATGAATAAACAAAAAAATAAAACTAAAAGGTGATTTCATCTGAATGTTAGGAAAAGAATTATAAATATTTTTCCGTGTACTTAGTCTGATTTTTAAAAAAAAAAAAACACTGAACAATTTAGTTATATTAGAGTTTTATCAATACAAAATAATAATTAGATGATGATGAAAATAAATGTTATAGCTTATATATAAATAATGTTCAGTACACAATATGATTTTTATTAAAAATCAATTAAAAGCAACATCAACCTTTTTTTTTTTTTTTTTTTTTTTTTTTTTTTTTTTTTTTTTTAACTTAAAATATCTCATTTACCTAACACATTAAAATACTTATCTTACACTGTCAAAAATAAAATTACAACACTGTCAAAAATAAAATGGTGTGTTTCATTTAAAAAAATCCAATTTAGCTGCAACGAATATTTTGGCGCATGATTTCGCCATTTTATTAATAAGTACTATTTAAATAAGGAATCTTGGCACCAAGATATTCATTGAAATCGAACTTGAAATATTCTTCTGGTCAAATTTAGTATTTTTTAGCATTTTTTCTCTCTCTCTCTCTCTATATATATACATATATATATATATATATATATATATATATATATATATATTTATTTATTTATTTATACATTAATATGCCTTTGTGACACACACACATTCATTTAGAGTGCACATCTAAAAATTCTAAAGTACATCTAAAGCACATCTAAAGTATCTCTTCAGACTTGACGTATATAATTTATAGCGTTATTATAAAATTAACAGAAGCAAGATGTTATGATTATCTTTATTCATAGAGATAAAAATAGTAAAATAAAGATTACATTAGAATTTGCAAGAAAACAAATACATGTGTCACTTATTATAAAATATACTAGTTTTCTAGATAAATTGTACATTAGAAAATGTTAAAAAACTGGATAATTTATACAGAAATAAAAGATGAGTGATACAAAAATAAAATTAAATAAAGTTTATAATATTAATATTAATTTCAAACACATATTTTCATAAGATATTTGTGGTTAAATTTGTATAAAAAATGTCTTTATGTTCTATTAAAACACTTCACTAAAGTTAAAAAGTATATTTACGAAAATCATTTTTATAAATTAACATTAAATATAGTCATTATTAACAGAAATCGGATTGATAGACAGTATAAAAAATTACATATACTAGATTCATTTAAAACAAGAAACTAAATAGAACAATAATAATCCTTAAAAATATGACAAAAATTTAAAACTTTACCCATACAAAAGCTGTACCACAATTTAACAACATTCAAAGCTATTATTTTTATTAATATATTTAATTAAATAATAAAGTTTTAGTAAATTATTTGAAATCATTTTGTAATCTAAAACTACTATTATTATTAGAAATATTTTCACATTTCCAATTTAAAACCATTCTGCCGCATTAACAATTCTTTGGGGATTATATTCTATTCTTACGCATAAATTGGAAACTTATAAAATCCTTTTCATTGTTATTTCTGAAATATAAGAAAAATGAATAAAAGATGAAGTAAAAGTGTTACTTAATATCACAGGAGAATGGAAAGAAATGTTTAATTAGCATGAAATGTGAAAGAAATAATGTTCCGATATACACAGAAGAAAATTTCTAAGAAGCTTACGTTTAAAGAGCTTTTCTAAGGGCTAAGGGTTTTTTTTTTCTTAATAGCTTAGAATGTTTTAAAGTTTTATTCAAATATTTTGCAAAGCCTTTTTTTTTTTTTTTTTCCTCAAAGTTTTGAAGTTTGCGATAATAATATATAAATAAGGGTAAAAATACAATATTGTACATTTTATTTTTATCAGTTCCTTATTATTTTTTCTTTCTGTGAAGTATTGTAAGAATATTGCGAAAGAAAGCTATAAAACTTTTTATTTTTCAGTATTAACAAAGATATACAATTTTTTTTAAAATTAAAATTAAATATTCCTTAATTATCACACGTTTTACTTAGTAGAATATTTAATATCACTTAAAAATATTTAAAAAGAATACTTAAAAAGAATATTTATGAAAAATTATATTCGTATGTACTTCACAATTGAAAAAGTAGATTTTAACTCCCTCAATGAAAATGAAATTATAAGTAAATATAGGTAAAGATTTTATTTATTTATTTATTTTGTTTTGTTTTGAATGAAAAAAAAAAAAAAAAAAAAGAAGAAGAAGAAGAAGAAGAAGAAATTATTTTGTAAAGTATTGTAAGTACACAGCAAAATGATCTTAATCTTAAATAAAAATACAATAATATCTTAACCTATAATGTCTCTCCAATAGAGATATCTTAAGAAATATGTATATAATTTTTCAGTGTAAGATATATCGGATCATTTTTAAATAAAAATTAAATAATCCTGAATATATCACTCTTTTTTATTTAGGAAAACATAATATCCCTTTAAAATGTTCGTAAAAAAACATATTTATGAAAAATTTATGTGCATGTGATTCGGAATTCAAAAATTTGATTTTAAATCTACTAGTCAAACTAAAATTATAAAGGAATAATTATGGATAAAAGTTTTATTTATTTATTTGCTTATTTTGTTATGAATGTCGAAAAAAATATTAAAATGATGTGTTATGCTTCGCGTAATTTTTTTATTAAGATTTTATTCTTAAATTGGAAATATAATTATTTAGATCGAAGATTATTACTTTTTGCATATTGCAAACAAAATTATGCACGCAATAATTGTCACATTACAAAAAAGTCTTTATCAAGTCTTCTGTGGTGTGATCATATTTTGATCTTTGATTTAAATTACACATGTCTGAGAAATCATGCATTTCAATTATTTTAAGTACTGCTTTGGGTGTCACTAATGTGGTTTGATCCACTGAATTTAAAAATGCTTATTTTTTCTTCCTATCACATAAGGGATTTTCAGAAGGTAAGGGGAAAATCGGAAGAATTCAACCAAAAGCTATAACAAATTCGAAATAATTTGTGTAATAAATGCAAAATAATAGAAATACAGTTAACCCATTCAAAATTGATACATATAGGTTTATCGGTCCTACAAGTCGGGTGAGGATATTTTCGAATGCGTAAAACTATTATGAGGGGCGGGAAAGGGGGGGGGGTTGAAGGGGCAAATATGCGAAATTCAGTTAAACCGTTTAAAATCGGTACGTATGGGTTTTTGGGTCCTACAAATAGAATGTGAATATTTCCGAAAGTGTAAAATTATTAGGACGACCGGGAAGGATGGGAAGGGGGGGGCGAAGGGTAAAAAAATATATTAATAGAGTTAGACTGTTAAAATTTGGTACATACAGGTTTTGGAGGGCTACAAATTAAATAAGGATATTTTAGAAAATGTTAAACATTTTGGAGGGGCAGGAAGGAGGGGGGCGGAGAGGCAAAAGTAGATATAGAATTAGACCGCCAAAAATTTGTAATTATTGGTTTTCGGGGCCTACAAATCGAATGCAGATATTTTAGAAAATGTAAAGTCATTAGGAATGACGGGGAGGGCGGACGAAGAGGCACAGTTATGGAAATAAAGTTAGCGCGTTGAAAACTGGTATTTTTATGTCTTAAGCCCCGATAAACCGAGTGAGGATATTCTCGAAAGAAAAGAGTTAAAGGAAAAAGCGCCCTGCGCGAGTCTTCACGCTGCCGCAGGCATTGGGAAACCAGACCGATAATTGCACCGATGTAAGGAGAATTTTTCAGTATTTTATTTTTGTTTCGAATTTCTATTAATATAGTGATTCATAAAGAGGGACGAAGAAAATTGTGCTCCTGCGCAGCCTTAGGCATTGAAGACCAGGAACGAATTTATTCCCGATTGTAATTTTTTTTTTTTTTTTCCATATTTTCTTTTTATAACTTATAAAAATAATTGAATTATAAATATTAGCAAGTGATTTCTTAATTACAGTGATTCATTAAAATATAGTGACACGCTAGTGGGTAAAGCTCGGTAGTAAATCCATGAAAATTGGCTATCATTTACACATTATTTTTAAATGTGCTACTTTACATCGTAGTTACTTTTGGAGCAATTTCCCTTGTGCACGGTTTGAGGGTTTTGTGGGAGGGGGATTCTCTATCCAACATTAAACAATAATCTTCCAATATTTTAACATTTCACCTTTCCTGATACCCCCTATACATTTCTTTAATTTTCATGATGATGTAGCTCTCCTTGTTCACTCAAACAGATTTTACAGGAAACAACACAGATGGGAGTTGAAAAAGTGGAGATGTAAGTTCAAACAATCCAGTTTTTTGTGACAACTGAACGTAATAGAAACTTTCGAATATTTTTTTCTTTTTTCAGCATCCAAAAATACTCCAAAAAATCAAATCCTCTAAAAGAAAAGAAAAAGTCATTATCGACATGTGTTATCGGTAGGCATAGACATACATGAATAAATTAATTCTTAAATGAAATCATCGATAATCTTAAATTGGGTTATTTTGTTTAATTAACTCTTTTTTTACTTAATTATGGAAGATAATTTCTCAATAACTGATTTTAATTATTCTTTATTAAATTAAAAGATTTTTATTGAAAAATGTACCATTAATTGCGTCACAATGAATTTAAATTTTAATTGTGATACATTTTGAATAAAAAAGTAAATCGATATTTTAATGAAAAAAAAACAAGTAAAAAGATTAAATACTGAGAAAAACCCTTTGCTCTCAAAAGCATACGAATATTTTACTTTTTTTAAAGCGTTTGCGATTTTTTTTTTTTTTTAATAAGTTTCTTTAAGATTATGATCCATTTATATAAACTGTAATAGATTTTAATTTGCATAGTTCACAACATTTTATTTTTTCTTCAAAAAATAATTGTAGAAAAATAAATTTTATTAAAAAAATATATATTAAACAAATAATTATTTCTAAATATTATAGCTTTTAGCAAATTTGAAATGAAACGTGCGACATTAATTATTATTTTGATTATATAATAGTTAATTTTTCATGTAGTAATTTTTGTAATTTGCAATTACATTATTTTCAACTTTTATTAAGTTAGGATTCATGCGTCTTTAACATTGATCAAAATTAATAAAATATTTGATAAAGTACTATTAATTTTCAATATAATTCCATTTTCTTAGAGGTTAAGTTAAAAATAGTGGTGTAAGTGATTCTTGATTTATTTTATTCCAAATGTTCTTACTCCGTTGAGTATTCTGTAATTTTTCAACATTTAACAAAAATTAAAACTATAAATTATATATATATATATATATATATTTTTTAACATTGATATAGTAATAATAAAATAGATGATTACTGGTTTTAAGAAAATAACGTTTTACAAAAGAGATTAAAAGTACATTATTCAGTATAGTTGACAATTGCCGCTTAAGACATATTTTTATTGATGTTTCTATTACTGTCTCTTTTGTGGAGGAGTTAAATAACTTAGTTTCCCTGTAGATCGCTTTTGGATCTGTCAAAATTGTTTATAAAATAAAATTTTCAATACTTTATATATTTGCGTGCGTATGTGTATGCATTAAAAGATTTAAAAAAAATACTAAAAAACCCATATCAACTTTACATTCTAAAGAAAATTTGACGCGTTACATCCATTTATATGTTTAGCCACCAATTAAACGTATTTACAAACAAAACAATCGGAAAATGTGAAACTATTCAAAATTACATTATATACTCAAGTATAAAAAATTATATTGTAGTAGTAGATTATATTTGAGGATTACTGCAGTATTTTATACAGAACGGTGTTTAATAAAAATTACAATTAAGGAAACTACACACTCTTAAAAAAATAGTGTTAGTTTGAAGGAAAACTTGGTATTGAAGAATCTGCAAACACGGGATGTTTTAAACTTTTACCACGATTTGGTAGTTTTATGTTCAACCAAATATTTATATTATATTTTAAATAAATATAAAGGGGGGGGGGGGATCAGAATTCGACCGGGCAGGAATCATACTAAAGACCTTCTTGTCTCAAGTCTAACACTTCTAGCATTCTGCCACAATATCTTGTCCTCTAATTCTGTGTGTGTGTGTGTGTGTGTTTCGTTGATTTTGATAAAAGGGGCTAAATTTTCTAGGGCCTTAACTTTACCCATGGTTAAGTTTTGCACAAACTTTGCACTTTACTTTATGTTTTCGACCACGCCCTTTAATTTAATCTTGGTTGGATTCAAAAAGAAATTTACTGATTCCTACTTCCTGGATTATATAATAGACATTTCTCTCTTTTTAAAAGGATATACTCCAATATACTTTCTTATAGTTACATCTGGTTAGTGATGAAATCAACAAAGAACTTTTTTTTTTCTTCTAAGGAATGATGATTTTGAATGACATAATCACACGTGATCTCACTTCACAGATTTTAGTTTAGAGTAGTTTTAAGTTTAGAGTAGAATTGCTTTATGGCAATACATGGGTTAAAGGTTACTACAATAAGCTGCTATTTTCACAAATAAAATTTTAAATTAAATAAGTGCAAATTTTGCAAAACTATTAATCGTTAAAATTTATTTTAATAAAGTCTTAAACGGTATGTTTTTGAATAATTTACTTAAAACAAATTTATACTATAGATTATTACTTATGTAAATAAAAATAATTTTTAAAGTATCTATTACTATAAGAATACTACGACCATGAGAATATATAACGGTTTTTTTAATTTTCTTAACAGGAAAATTTCAAATTGTGTCCTAAAAGATAGGTCTTCAAAAATAGTGCTGTGCTAAAGCTGATTTGCTTTTTAGATAACGGATAAAAAATACTAGAAAAATGTAAAGAGGTTAAATAATTCAATAAATGTCTGATACGAACAAGATTTTTGAGATTTTGAAAATGAAAAAATGGTAGCACAATAACCAATTACATTCTAACTCTACACAATAAAAATACGTCTTATATTGTGCTCATAAATATATAACTCTGTGAGGATTAGAGTGGTAAAGTAAATAAGGATTTGAATTACATATAAACTTCGCCTTTTTATTAAATTATATAATGCTTTCAAAGATTTAATTGCTCTTAGATTGCATGAATCACGGACATATACACAAATGCTCGTTTTAGATTTTTTTCTTTGTTTTTCACTGTCAAGCCTATACATGTAAGTACTTGCAGGCTTTGCTTGCATCGCTGGTGAATATATTTAAATGAATATATTTATTTATTTTTTAATACCGTTTTACAAATAAAAGCTAAAAAGAAAATGCATTGAAAATGTTTAAAACCTCGATTGGGGATCAAAACTGCATTCTTGTGCAAAAAGTTTAGATAAAATCATTTTTTTTTTTTTTTTGCTTTAAATACGCACAATATGCCTGAATTATTCAAAGATGATTATCTGAAATTTGTCTTTAAAAATTTCCCTCACAAGTTCAGATTCGGCACCTCAGTTTGATTCTATCAGAGGTAACAGAAATACGACTGAACGTTAGACGAAATTGACTGTTAAATTTTAATAGACGACTAGTTTTACTCTTACTTTTATATAATAAATAACAGGCTTTGACCATTTTGATAACCACAATTTTAAAGTAATAATAATAATAATAATAATAATAATAATAATAATAGTAAATGAATCTCTAAATTTATTTTATAAATGAATAAATAAAAAATACGTTGGAATCACTCAAAAATATTCTTCGTGTCCTAGATGCCTTCCGTAGTACAGTCGGCTGCAAAATTATTCGAGCACTAGGCAATAATTCCCATGTTTAAAAAGTACACTTAAGACTGTTTTGCTAAGTAAATCCTTGTCGAATCATGTTCTTAGACTGATTAAGAACATGACTCGACAAGGATTTATTTAACAAAGCTGTATTAAGTGTACTTTTTTTTGGCAAGGATTATTGCTAGTGCTCGAATAATTTTGCAGCCGACTGTACCTTCTGCATCCGTATGATCTCTTGTCCATCTTTAGTGCCAGTGACAACGTCTTACCCGCGAACTTCAATTTGATTACTTATTTTGGGTATTTATTTGGGTACTTATTGGATGATAGTTTAAAAATGGACAGAATCAAAAAGAAATCCAAATAGAACTTTTATATTTTAGTCTCAATCACATATGCACAATGCTGTACGTACATAGAACTTACTGTCACGTTATTTCCTTCATTCATTTGATGTATCCTGTCGATCATAAAATGACAGCACTTTCACGCCAATTATAGTATTACAATATGATTACAATTGTTATATATGTATGTATTTCTCATTCTAAGCATTTTAAGTTATTTATTTAAATGTTAATATGAAATAATAAAATTATCGGGCCCGTGAGATTGCAAATGCACCGATATCTCTGAGTAACGTGTATTTGTACGTTAACGTAGAGGTCAGTATACATAAAAAATAAATAAATAAGTCATCCTGATTATATTGCATCTCTATTATATAGCTCTCAATTAGCGGCTTTGCAATTTGGCGACGGGAAATTTATATCTATAAATATATAATTTCACATGTAAAAATTAGAGATTTTTTTTTTCAGTACTTACTTTTATAATATTATTATCAGTTGCTTCTTTTCGTCAATCTATAAGAATTATTCATAATATGCTTATATTTTTATTGTGCGGCTAGGTTTTAATTGTGCTTGCAGAAATAGATCTATTTTTAAAAATGTATATATATATATATATATTTCTGTGAAATGTTCTATTTGGCAAATGTAAATCAGTTATGTGACTATTATTTCTGTTTATTATTATTATTATTATTATTATTTAATTATTATTATTATTATTATTTAATTATTATTATTATTATTGTTGTTGTTATTTATATGTAATTTTGATACGCTGTTTGATTTAAATGCCTGTTACATAATTAAAAATCTTGGCAAAAACTGCATATATATATATATATATATATATATATAGTTTTAAAAAGTAAAAGTTTTGATCCTTAGAATTTAGGAAAAAAAAAATCCAGTCAGTCGAATGTGGCATCATTGACAGTTTTTTGATCGACAATTTAACAGTAAAACTATAAAAATGTTAGACAATATAGTTATTATGATGAAAGTAATCCTTTTAGATTCTCACATTTTAGCATCATGAAGCTATATCAGCAGGTTATAAATTTATATGTGTAAAATGTGTATTGTTTAAATGAAATCAGTTTTGTTAAGTGCATAGTTATATATATATATATATATATATATATATATATAAATCGTTCACATTTAAATGAATATATTTCTTCTTATATCAAAAAAAAAAAAAAAAAAAAAAATGTAAATTATTTTTATCAATAAGTTTATCTGTTTTAAAGCTAATGTTAAAGCCACTAAAATGTTAGTATTACCACATTTTTATTAAATAAAAAATAAAAATAAAAATAATCAAAACTTTGATAATCGGATTTCAAGGAGCACTGGGACCCGATGGGGTGCATCTTCGTGTCGAATCACGTGACTCTTAGAACTACCGTTTTTGCGCTATACTATACACCTATGGAGATATACAAACGTGTGTGTGTGTATTTATGCATATGCATGTATGTATGCAGTGTGTTCCAAAACTTAGTTCCGCGACTAAGTTCAGCACTTACGTGCTGGTCTGTGAAACCATGACGAAATACATGATGTAACAATATTGAAATAAGAACGATAAGAGCTTTGAGCCTGATTGTAATAATGTTTTTTGAATTTATTATGTCTTTTCGCTTTTCTGTATTTCGACTAAATAAGCATTTCACAACCACAGTTATTCGACAGTTATTCTTAACAGTTATTCGACACTCCTAATCTCCGTCATAAAATGAATATAAATATGGGTGCTAGCCATCAGTATTCGAATTACCATGTCAATATTAAACGAAATAGTTAATAAGAAATAAATTAACATAATTATTATTATTACCGATACAATTTTAACAATATAATAATAAATTAAAATTTTATTTTAAAAAGATGCGGAAAGCTACTTTATTGCAGAAAAAAAAAAATGTGGATGTATCACAGTGTGTGCATCTATCATAAAAAAATGCGAAAGAAAATGACTTTCTAAATTTCTTACTTTAGCTTTGTGGAACTGACATTATTATCGTGAAACAGTTAATATTGATAGTGAAACTGTTTTGTAACTGAAAAATATAATTGAAATAAGGTAAAATTTAAGAAACAGATTCAAATGCCACAGTCTTTTTTTTTTTTTTTTTTTTTTTTTTTTTTTTTTAATGGAAAATGATAAGACAGGGGCATTGATTAAATTACAAAAAAATCCTAAATAAAATTTAAAACAGCGTAATTAGAAAAACGCTGTAGAAAAAGGAAACAAATGCATCAATCAAATGTATTTCTTGATGTTGCTCTATCGGAAGATGCATAAAAAATAAAACTTAAGCAAAACAGTTTAGAAACATTATTAAAATAAATAAAATCATTACAGATTCCAGCCCATGTAAAATCGGAAAGTTTATTTATAACCCCCCCCCCCAAAAAAAAAAAGTATAAATAAGGAAAATGTTGGAAAAAACAGCATAAATATACCAGTGTTAATAAATTCGATGGCGATGTAAAAGTAATGTAATTTTTGAGTCATATGACATTTGTCTCTGATGTGTTCAGTAAAAATAAATATTTGATATCCAGTTTTGATTTTCCGTTTAGTTAATATTAAATATATATATATATATATATACACACATATATATATATATATATATATATATATATAATATATGTATAATTATAAATAAAGAATTCGCTAATGTCATCAAAATATGTATGGTGCAAACTAAGTTTTATGATAATATAAAACAATTTTATCGATTTTCTTTTTTTTTTTTTTCCATTTTCAAATATATATATATATATATATATATAAATATATATATATATATATATATATATATATATATATATATATATATCTTCGAATATTGACTAATCGAGTCCAAAAATAACATTATTTCGAAAAAAAAAAAATGTTTTTTTTTTTTTTTTTCTCAAAAATGTGAATTGTTTAACTTCATCATAAGAAATATTTTCCTAAATATTTTTTCTTTGTCCACGTTTTTTAATTGAATCTTACACCAGCAACGAGCTGCATGCTCTTTTTTAAACGCTTTGAGGGCTGTTCAGGAAAACCAATATTCAAATGAGTTAGCAAAGGTGGACTCTGCTCAGTTCCCCATCATATGTATGTTTTCGTAAATTTCTAGTACGGAACATATTATATTCATGAGTGAAAGTTTGCCCTATTCTATCATGTTAAGAAAATCGTAAATTTTGAAAAAATTCTGAATTTTTTTTCAATTAGAAATTTGCAAATAAATGCAATTCTTTCTATTCTCATAAATAATAATTTAAAATTGGTCTGACAGCTCTGTGCTCATTTGTTCTTGAGATATTGTGTATACAGTCGAACAAACTGACGTACTTACACACTAACACACTAACAAGCTAAAGGACATTCTAAAGACGGACATCATACTCATTTGCGTATTTTCGGATTCCTTACACCTGAAAACATGCAAAAAAGCCAAAAAAACGTGGTCGAAAATTTTCACGATCACCAAAGTTTCCCATAACTATAGTATGATGAGGATTTTAGTTCCCCATGATAAAATAGGTATGGGGAACATAAGTAATTGTGAAATTTTCCGACCTCGCCTTTTGGACTTTTTTACACGTTTTCAGGTGTGAGGTATTCGTAAAATATCAAAAATTGTATGGTGTCCGTTTGTATGGTGCCATTTAGTTTGTTACTGTTTTAGTATGCTTGTTTATTAGTCTATATACACGATATAACACGAACAAATGATCGCAGAGAAGTCGGACCAGTTTGAAATCAGTATTTATGACACTAACTGGAACCTTATTCATTTGCAACATTCTAATTGAAAAAATTCAGAAGTTATTCGAAATTTTCGATTTTTCTAAACATGGTAGAACACAGCAATTTTTTTTTTTTTTTTTTTTAACGAGTATGAAAAGAAATATTTTTATGGTAATGATGTCAGAACAGCTTTTAAATATTTGTTTTGATGCCAGGACAAACATAATTAACTATAAAATGCTTCTTAAAAAATTTCGCAAGTTATTGGAAATTTACGAAATTCTTCACATGACAGAATAGGTCAAAATTTCGCATAAAGGAGTTGAAGGATATTTTCATAGTAAAGAGGTCAGACTCTTTTTTAAATATCACATAACATACTGGCAAAAACATCCTTGGTTATGAATATTTAATTTACAATTTCGCGAGATATTCGAAATTTACGATTTACTTAAAATGACAGAATAGGGCGAAATTTGGCATAAACGTCGATTTTAAGGGGGTTTTTCATCGTAAATTTGCCAGGCTACTATTTAAATATCTTTTAGGATACTGGCATGAACATCCTCGACTGTGAATTTTATATTTTAAAAATTTCGTAAGTTATTTGAAATTTATGATTTACTTAACATGGCAGAATAGCGCATAATTTCGCATAAACGTCTTGATGGATATTTGCATCATAAATATTTCAGACCATTTTAAAAAGACATATACTTGTTTTCATCGTAAAGGTGCCAGACCACTTTAAAATATGCTTTAGGATAGTGGCAAAAACATACTTGACTATGAGTTTTGTAATCTTAAGGTTTCGTAAGTTATTCGAAATTGAAGATTTCTTAAAATGGCAGAATAGCGCAAAATTTCGCATAACGACAGTTTTGAAGGATATTTGCATCATAAATATATCAGACTGTTTTTAAAATGACATTTATGTTACTTGTTTGAACATCATTGACTACAAATATACTAATTTAAAAATTTCGCAATTTGTTCGTAATTTAAGATTTTATGAACATGACAAAATTGAGCGATATTCCATTTAAACTTGCATCTTGATTATTGTTTCACTGGAAATAGTATGGATTTGCATGAAAACTAAGCTACGAAACTGACCTCACTAAAATAGGTTAATGAATTATAATAAGATAAATATATCGAACTTAAAAACTGGATAGCTTTTAGGTGGGGATTTCAATTTATGAAAATATACGTATAATGAAGAGCTGATCAAGGTCCACATGTCACAACTATTTAATATTTCGTATCATTGATCTCCCTCAGAAGCAATTCTCATCCACGAATACCAACGTACTAGAGTGTTTCGTGGTATGTTCGTATTTGTGTGTTTGTCTTTTTATGTATTTTATTATAATAAATATATATAAATTATTTTGAACTGCTGAAATTTGTACAAATATTTATCGAAAATAGTTCAGTAATGGACCTACGTCACAGTTTGTTTTATTTTATATTCTTTATCTGAAGCTGTCGCACATGTATATGTTTCCTTTGTAGAGAGTTTAAATGTATATGTATACTCGTATATACATTTCTTGTCTGTGCGGAATAATAGCTAATTACTTACGTAATGACACTTCGTATTAAGTGAGAAAGATATATATTCTATTCTTCTATTATATGTCCCTTAATAATATTGTTAATTTTTTATCGCGTTGTATTACATTCTGTATAAAATATAATATTTTACTGATAAACTGTAATATACTTAGATGAAAGGCATCTATTATTCTACACCCCCCCCCCCCAAAAAAAAAAAAAAAAAAAAAAAAAAAAAAAAAAATAGAAAAAAGAAAAAAAAATCTGTGATTATTTTACGTGTTCATTTAAACTAAATATTTTTAAATTTAGGATCTAGTATTGTAATTATAAAAAACATCTTATGTGTATATCTAAATTATTATTAAGTAGTTTTATTAATAGACATTATTTAAAGTGGTTTTCGATCTGCCAAACGTTACAGAAATTATTTCAATAATACAGAAATTATTTCAATCAAAATATTATAATAACAATCTGAAATATTGCTTAAAAATATATATATATATATATATATTATTCTAAATAATTTTTTTTTTTTTTAAACATAAAAGAAAAAAAAGGTACACTTAAACAATGCATTTTGAAAAATAAGTATTACTGAAAAAAATAGGGGAAGTACGAATATTTTCTAAATGAAAATCGTATAAGCTTCTTAAAAAGTAATGGAACTCGGAGAACTTTTAATCCTCTTAAAAGTAAAATATTCTTGTAAAAATGCAATTTGCTTATTTAATTAAAAAAAAAAAAAAAAAAAAAAAAAAAAAAAAAAAAAAGTATATATTAGATTTTTTTTCTTTACATAATAGATATGCATTTTTAATAAGATGTAAATTTTTCCCATTTTATTGAAACACAAAACAAAACAAAAGAGAAAAAAAAAAAAAAAACATTGAAATTTACGGCATACTTTAACTATCCCAGATGCAAAATTTTAAAGATTCATGTAGGGTAAGGTGGGGTAAATGGGCCATTGGGGTAAGTGCCCCCCCTGGCATTTCCCCAGTTATTAACTCAAACAAAATCTGTTATAATAATTTTATGTACCTACCCCAATAGATGTAGAAAACATTATGGCACCGTTTTCATTTATGTGTGTGATAAGTTACAAGCCTTTTTGTGACGATTTTTAAATTTGCAGTCCTATCGTAATTCGCGCCATCGTACTAATTATTTTTTTTCTTCCAAACCGTTCAGGATACAAACCAAAACTTTATATATTTTGAAAGTGTATAAAACACAGAATCTTTTTGTAGTATCGTGTACTCATGATGTTAATAAGGTTGAAAAAAAATTGGGGGGCCCACTTGCCCCGTGTTTGGGGTAAGTGGGCCACCACAATGGCGGGGTACGTGGGCCACCCACCCCAACTCTTTAATATAGTTAAAAAATAGTCATATGCACTGATTTATAGGGTTGACCTCTGGATGACTCCACCAGTAGTGATTCAAGTTCCGAAGATGAACTATCAGTTATTACCCAGTACCACAGTACTTAAAAATGGGGATTATGCCTTTGTCCAGTTTAAAGGCAAAAAAAAAAAAAAAAAAAAAAAAAAAATAGTATGTTGGCTTGGTATTAAATGACAGTCAAAACGATGAAGATACAGTTGTCATGTAATACATGCACAAAGACACAACTATGCCGTAATAACTTTTTTCCCGCCTGAAACTAATGATATTCATGATGTATTCCTAGAAGATGTTGTGCTGAAACTAAATGAACCAACACTTTCCAAGAGACTTTCAAAATACATGTTTACCAACGATTAATCAATATATAATGTTCACTAGCATGTAACACTGCCATAGGCTAGTTTAAACTTTGTAAAGTAAAAAGTTGAAAATTTGACATTTTTTTCTTTTAGCAGGCTTGTGTGCAGAAAAAGTTGATATGGGTGAACTAATGGAGATACTTCAGTGATTTTTTTCAAAGATTCAGAAAACCATGTAGATTGTCCCACTTGCCCCACCAAATCTCTACCAGTTATGTGTAAAAATATATTCAGGGGGGGGGGTCCCACTTACCCCACCTTGCGGGGCAAGTAGGCCACCCCGATGACTACCCAAAATATTTTTTTTTTTAATTCATCATTTGCCAATTTGGTTAGAGGTTGCCATGGGTACAGTAACAACATATGAGAGAATGAACCACAAAAAAAATTAAGTTGTTAGGCCGATTACATCCTATGCTATGTTGAGCTAAAGTCGAATTATGCCGAAAAGGGTTCCCACTTACCCCACCTTACCCTAGTTTTTTTTTTTTTTTTTTTTTTTTTTTTTTTTTTTTTGAGCTAAATTATTTGTTTGGTGTATAAAAACTATATCATTTTTTTTAAGAACTCAATTTAAGAAAATACACTGTAAAAATTTTTAACACATTTTGCCGGTCAGAGACCGTTAAAATTTTTACAGTCACTGTCCGTAAAAATAAATTTATGCAGGTAAAATTTCCATATTTTTTTTTTTTCGAAGAAGAGAAGTGACCTTTAATAAACGGTCAACATACTGAATTTTACAGGACTTTGTTACAAATACGGGCACTGGACTTTTTCCTCAAAGGAGGTAGCTGACCGTAAATTTTAATGGTGAAATCTCTGAATTTTACTGATTTTTTTTTTTTTTTTTTTTTTTTTTTTTTTTACAGTGAAAAATAGCATTATTTGTTTTGCTCATACATAAATATACATCTGAAAAATAGAAATTATATATATATAGAAATTATATACTATATTATATATATATATATATATAACAGAAATGCGACAAAACTCGCTTACAGTTCAAAGGAACTATTTTTTATAATAAAAAAGAGGGTGTGGGTTATAAGATATTTTTCACTAATAGTGATACTGTTTAAATAATAATTAAATATATATGAGGACACTTTAATACAGCGCCTGAAAAATTTGGTTGCCCACAAATGTTGCATATTAATTTCCCGCAGTTTTAGCGAAAGGCAATAGCTGTGTATTTCAATATTTGGTACTCTATCAATATTCATGTTTCTGTATGTAGCTCATTTAATATGGACTCCTTAAAATGGGCGATCATTTTTTTTCTTTATTATTTTTTTTTTTAAATCCTATATGCATGCCCCATATTTTTCTTTTCTATTTGAACCTAAACACGTTTTAGAAAAATATCAGCTCTCTGGGATAATGTTAATATGTTTTAAATTGACGGGAAAATCCTACTATCTATATTAGAATTTTCCTGTCAATTTGACCTGTGTGTGTTTGTTTGTGTATCCCGTGGATTAGGATGTTTCAAAAAAAAAAAAAAAAAAAAAAAAAAAATCTGTCATATTTGTTAAAAGAAATTAATTTTTTGTCATACTTGTAAAAATTATCTAACGATTCTTCTGAAATAAATATTAAAATAAATTATTGTGTTTTATGAAAGTAAATGGCAGCACAATTTTGAAATATTTAGTAATCTAGGTACGTGCAGAATTGATGCATCTTTGGTACAAACATGGAAATAATATAATGAATGAAGAAGTGAAATGCACGTTAGACAAATATAAACATTTTCATTCAAATAAAATGATGGCATTCCTTTACATTTAGAGGACAAAAGTATATTCATACAGACAGTCTTTGAAAAAAAAAAATGCATTCACTTGATATTTCTTCTGTGTCGTATTTTGTCATAAAACGAAGGGTTTTAAAGAACAAGAAACAGAGTAAATGATTTCCCAGGAAAAATCCAGGATGTAGAAATTGTTTTTAGTCAAGGAATATCTGATGCGTTATTGAAACTTCTTTCTTTACACTCACTTTATAAGAAGAAGAGATTAAAAAAATTTACTAAATACTAAAGTTTTAAATATATTTATTATTAATTACAAAATAAAATAAATATAGATATAAAAATTATAAAAATGACGACTAAAGAAATCTGAAGAGATTAATGTTTAATTTTAAACTTAAAATTGCATAACAATCGGCGCATATAGGAATTTTCAAAATGTTTACTTTTTTGTGTGTGTGTAATAATGTTTTTATCAGTATTCAAACAATTAATTTGATCGAAAACAACGACCACCAAATCAAACGAAAATGGAATAAACTGGAAATAGATAAATACATATTTCATTTCTAACGTTATCAAGGGCCTGGTAGAACACAAAAATGCCAAAAGAATGTTTTCCTTTCTCAAAGAGAGCAATAGCTTAGAAAATATTTTATCCGGGTCCGAAACATTCTTTGGATCCAAAACAAGAAAAAGCAAATTTCAAAATGAACTCACCGGAAAAGGAGATAAAGATATAAGAATTGTGAAATATATCAATATGACTAATAAATGCAGTAAAATTTACATACAAAAATCACTTATGGTCATGAAATAGAATCAATTATAGTCAAGAAATAAGCAACAAAGGGATACATGCAAAAAGAGTGTCACGTGTAAAATTCAATACCCACATAGCCGTTAAAAATACTGTTAATCACTGTACATTAATGGCTAGAAATCATGAAATAAATAAAGTAAAGCCATATTCTAAATAAAAGAAAAAAAAAAAAGGAAAGGAAAAAGTGTGCGTGTGTGTGGGGGGATCTTTTTACTAGGATTTAGGGAATTACAGATTGTGAATTGAATAATAAATCTGGAATTATAATTTGAAAAAAAAATCGAAATTAGGAATACATAATAAATTTAATTACGATGATAGACCATTTGGATAATCAGACTAATAATGTAACATAACTTAATTTAAAATCAAGTAATTTAATTTCTAGACCAATATATATATATATATATATGTATTGGAAGTCTGTTATTATTATTATTATTTATATATATATATATATATTAAATGTTGGGGATAACCATTTATCATTGCTAAAGTTTTAAAAAATTGTCTGTTTTTATACTTATCAGACACTAACTGTTTTATTCGTAAATTAAAATTAAGCAAAATATTAACAAAAACAGATTTATGTAAACAAGTTTTAAAATTAATAAAAATATTTACTTTAAAGACAAAATCTTTACATTTGTTATACATATCAAATTCCAATTGGCTATCATGATTAAGAATAATTTTTAAATCCAAAAAATTAATCACATTAGGTTCCAAATCAGTGTTACTGAGAATTGATTATCAGGATAATCAACAGGGAAATCTTGATTTGTACTATACAAATAAAATATAATTATATCATCAATATATCTTAGTAATCTAAAATTCGTACATTCAAGTCACGTTCATAATAATATAATTATAGATCAGCTGACATACTAGATGCAATTCCACCTTGTTGAAAACTCTAAACGTTGTTTATATAAGGAATTTTTGATTAAATATAGTTAGGATATAGTATAAATATAGTCAGAGTTTTAAAAGCTGTAGAAGTTATATTATTATTTAGATTTAGATAATGCAGATTTTCAATAAAAAGTTTATTTATAATTTCAAACAGTGGCACTACATCAGTTGTTTTAGGTTTCCAAAGAATTGGGAACCTCGTTCAATCTATCTTTATTCAAAATGGACATTCAAATGACTACGAACAATGGTACCTAAATGCGGTGGAGTATCATCTCTCGGCAAAAACACATTTAGATAAAATGATTAGATTTCCGTAAATACTAAACTTTTCAATGAGTCTACGTAAATGGCATATATGTGTGAATTTTCACTGAAAAAATGGCCAATGCTGCCGTCGTAAATATGATTACTCCACATTATAATTCTTGCATAGTCATTTTGTACCTGACGAATTTCATCGTGGATTTCCATATCCACCCATGTCCACATTGTGGTGATTTTCTGTACCAGAAAAAAAAAATTGTCGGAAAAAATTATTCGAGTAAGAAATTTAGCATCCTTCACTATCATCCTTTATATGCTTGTTGCAATGTTCATCATTCTTGGACTAACATCCGGCTCCAAGATTTGCACAAATTTGATTTTTTAATCATATGCTGTATTAAAAGTTTTCTGAGATTTTTTTGCACATTCAAAACTGTCAAAGAATATTCTCTTCGTAATAATCTTACAATATAATAGTAATCTGTAAAAATATTTCCCACACAAGCCAAAAGCCAATATCACGTGCAACCTGAGAAAAAACTTTGTGACTGACACCTACCAACTAAATTGTTGCTCTAGTAAAAATAGTTTCATGTCAGTCTTATAATTTCTAATTCTTTTTGCTGACGACTAGTAAAAACCACTGTTAGAATTTTAGAGTATTTTATTACACTACCGTGGTCAAAATTACTTCAAAAAGTCGCCAAATAAATGAAAACACAAGAGGCGAGTTTTCATAACTCTATCTTTTGTTTATGACCTGATTCTAGGAAATGAAGAGTGAAATTCTAGCAATAAAAAGGATTCATAATACTTAAAACATAGTTCATCATCTAGAGCAGTATAGACTAGAAAGTCTTGACCATTTCGTCTATCCAGGTTATTTTTTTACCTTATACGGGTAACACGAAAAATCATTATTTCTATAATGCATTATTTTATTTACAAAAAGTCACAAAAAACTAAACTTTCTTTTACTTCCGCGATTCCATATTGTAAAGGCGCCTCCATCAAAATCAAAAATGAAGCTAAAAAATATAATGTTAACATTCCGATTAAACCAAATAGAAATATTTACCAACGTATACGTAATAAGAAAGATCCTATTCCCCTTAGACAAACAGCTGGCATATACAAAATAAATTTTCAAGACCGTGATAAAAATAAAGCTAGCTATATCAGTATGACTAAGCGCAAAATTAAAGACAGGATTTTAGAAAAACTTGCCGACCTTAAACACAACAAACCGTCTACTGCTTTTTCAAGAACTAATAACACTAACCCCATTAATATTGACTCAATTAATTTTCGTAAAATTTCACCTTTCAATTCACATAAATACGCATTTAAAAGAGAAGCACTTAAGATTCTGACCACCAGTGACGCAGTAAATGACGTCGAACACAGTCTGAACCCTCCTGAACGGAAACAGCTTTTTAAATTCAAGAAAAGAAGTGAAGAATTTACCGACAGAGAGAAAGAGTTAAAGGAGCCACCAAGCATTTTATTGTCGTCGAGTTCTGATGATGTCTCCAGTCAGAGCCGAAATATATAAGCTCTTCATTTTTTAAAAGGATTTATGTAAAGTAATTTTTAATTGTTTTTAATTGTTTTAATCATTATTTCTAGTTTATGCATTCAGAAAAGGATTTCTTATTCGTTCTAGTTGAAGGCAGTGCATTTTGTTCTTCTGTATAGTGACGTACAGTACTCTCTTTTGTTTAAGACACTTACAATTTCTCGATTTTTTTTTTCTCTGAAAAATACTATTTATCGAAAGGAGATTTTGCTACTATATTTTCGTTAATTTTGCTCTGTATATAGATTTCATTTATATATGCCAGAATAATATTTGTACTTTCTATTGAAACGTTTTACCATAATATCATATTTTATAAAACATTACATCGAATGAAAGCTCGACTGAACAGTTTAAAAGTAAATATGACACTACATTCTTTTTGTTGACAAAAACTAAAAAGAAAAACATAAAACTCTCAACAGCGCAGACAATATTTACATACATAAAATATTATATCTATTCTTCACACTATCTATTTTTGTATATACAGTGGATCTCAAATTTAAATAAACGAGACATTTTTGAAAAAAAAAAAGAATATGAAGTAAAAATCACGAAAAAATGCATAAGCAAATGAAGTTATATAAACTAACTCAGGAGAAACTAAGAAATGCAATAAAAGTTTCAAAAATGTTTGTTAAATAATAATAATAATAATAATAATAATAATAATAAATAAATAAATCAAATTAACAGATGTCTTAAAACATGAAGACATTTAGACTATTGCAGATTTAAATTCCTCTCGTGCAAATGCTCCACAGACGTTTTCAGTGGGATTTAGGTTTGAAGTGATGGCTGACTAGTTTGTAACAGTAACTTGATTCTACTTAAATCAATATTTTGTTAAGTATAAAATGTCAATAGACGCATATTTCTAGCTCCCTATCCCTTTAGATGTTTCTAATTGGAAGTAGATTACTTTTGAAGACATTTTAATAATCCTCAGAAAAATGTTGACCAATAAGAAAAGCATTATAAAAAATATCCGTTGTGCCGTTGAATAGATGCACTACAAACTATGAGAGAAAACCTCGTTACTGCCAGCTAAAAACCTCATGAGGTTCTCGTCGTTGGATGGATAAATCATTAAATGTTTATTTTAGTGATGAAAAAATATTCCATTTGGTTGCACCTAATGGCTGGGCATACTATTTTCATGAACTATGACATGACCTTTATGAGTTCTTTAGTCCACAGAAAAGAAGGGGTTTTCTCAGCATGTAACACAAAGCACAAATTCTGTTTCAAAAATAACGGATATTGCTGATATTACTTTTGTTAATATTCGACATTGCTCTAAGGATTATTGAAATGTCCTCAAACGCAATCTATTTCCGATTGAAAACCTCTTGGGAGGGAGGAGGGTGGGAACTCGAAATTTCAACAGAATGATGCATCGACACAAACCTGCTACTCAACAAAAGCTTCCTTTATGCAAATACACTTGCTGTTATAGAATTAACCAACAATCACTCTACAGCTAAATCCCATTGAAAGCGTTTCGGATGTACATTCAGTAGACGAATATGCCAGTGGCAACCAGTTTTTGACTATTTAGTAATTAAAACAACAGTTGGAGCGGAATTGGTAACCATTGCAGTCACACAGTCTCAAACACAAATTCTATGTATGCTGGATAGTATTTTCAAGGTAATTCAAATGAATGGATTAAAAATTTGAATTTAAATAAAAAAGTACTCGAAAAGTCTTTAAATTTACAGAAAATATGTAAAATCAATACTATGTTTTCTTTACTGTTATATACTCATATTACAATTCCATATGCTTATTCATTTTTTCGTGTATTTTTCTTTATTTTTTGAATCGATTTATTAAAATTCCCCTATTTTTTTAATTTTAAAATTTTCGTATATATATACATATATTACTAATTATCAAAATGAATGAGAACTTCTACATACGTGTATTTAATGTTTACTTATACAAATATTACTTTATTTGCTATAAAGGGGATTAAGCTAATTTCACCTGCTTCTCTGATGTCTAATTCGATGAAAAAGTAAATTAATTATGTATTTAGACTAATTATGCGAAATAAGTTGTAGCTTCAGTATAGAATGCATTTTGTAAAATATTACTATGATAATTAGTATTATTAAAAATGATATTCCATTATATTCATATAGAAAACATTTTATATTTGTATTTATTAATTTATTATAATAAATGAATGCGATTTTGTACTAATTAATTTCCTCATATATCTGAAAATTAACGAACTATAAGAAAACAAATAGATTATGAGTTCCAAGACTGTTTTTAATTTTCTTTGACAAATAAAAAAAAGTATAATGCGAATCTAAAAACATTCTTAATCATATAAAAGATTGAATGTAACATAATTAAATAAAATTAATATATATATATATATATATATATATATATATATATATATATATATATATATATAGTGATGTTTTTAAAGTTATAGATAATGTTACACAGAAAAAAAAAATACACAAAATTAGCTTAATATTTTTGATATTTTATATTTATTTTTTGTTTATCAGATGCTTATTTAAGGTATATGTTTGAATACGAATATATGATTGTAAACGTAAAAGTATATTTGTGCATGTTTTGATTTTATCTGTTAATACAATCATACACTACAGTCATTTACAAAAGTTTAAGACCAGAGCCGATTTTCAGTATTTTAACACATTGCATCATTTGCGTGGATTATTGCATCATCTCATGTGCTGACTGCTTCACACGCATTCTACTGCTATAAATAAAGGTGCCCGGCACGTTTATCGCCAGTTATTTACAGGTTTTGTCGCAGTCAGTACTGATGTGCAATTATGGTAATGCGTTAAAAACCTTCTCTTTCTGTTACAAAAAGGTCAGAAATGATGACCCCATATAAAATTGAATTTTCTGAACGTCAAATAAGTTCGAGGGTAAATGTGAGCAAGGCAGCAGTGCATCACGTTATTAGTAAATTTAAAATTTCGGGAAAAATTGTGGTTCTTAGGAGAATCGATTGCCCTAGAAAAGCGAATGCACGTGATGATCATGTGATAAGGATGGTCGTACGAGATCCAATAACCTCCTAAATACCACTATACATTCTCTGGCTGCAAAAGGCACCAACGTCAGTTTGAGTAATATTTCGAGACGTCTGGCGAAAGCGTTTTGGTTTATAACCCCATAAACCTGGAAAGAAAACTAGACTTACTCCAAGAATAAAAAATAAACTAAATTTAAGGCCCACAAATTTTCCCGAAATTTTAAATTTACTAACAGCTTAATGCAGAGTTGTCTTGCTCACATTTACCCTCGAACTTATTTGACGTTCAGAAAATCCATTTTTATGCGGGGACAATATTTCTGACATTTTTTATAACAGTAAGTGAAGGTTTTTTACCGATTACAATAATTACACGACAAAATCCAATAAACAACTCTCGATAAACGTGGCGGGCACCTTTAATTATAGCAGTAGAATGCGTCTGATGCAAACACCGCGTGAGATGCCGCAATAACGTGCATAAATGATGAAATGTGTTAAAATACTGAAAATCGGCTACTGGTTTTAAACTTTTGCAAATGACTGCTTATATATATACATGCACACAGGGTGTCCCATAAGTCTGTAGATACTTTAAAAAATCATAACTATTGAATGAGTTGATAGAATTGAATGCGGTTTTCAAAAAATTCATTCTCGTGAAGGGGAATTTGTTTGGAAAAGTAATCAATAATAATTAATCTATTGTTCGATAGAGGTCTTTGTGCGTAACCAGATCACAAATGTTTATGAAAAATTGAACTTATTCGCATGCATATGTTTACAGGCATATAAATCCTATTCCATGCGTACATCGTCATCACAACTTACAGTTTGCGAACACGTTATAACACTGTTATAACTGAAGCTTCAGTCGGTGGTTCTTACCTGAGCGAAAACATCTTCTCGAATAACGCTTTATCCACGAAGTCAGTTTCGCAATTAAAACTTCATGTATGCTCTAATCGCAAAATTCTGCAATTTATAGGACTTTCATTTGCATATTTTTATTTCACATCCGTGCGAAAAATTTAACTATTTGTCTAACTATCGTCGACAAAAAAATTAACTATATTTTTTTCACAAAAAAGATTTTTTCGCAAACCCCGTTCAATTCTATCAATTCATTACAAAATTGGAATTTTTAAAAGGTGTACAAACTTATGAGACACCATGTATATACATATATACATATATTAATTTTGAAAAACTTTGAATAATAATAATAATAATAATAATAATAATAATAATAATAAATGAAATTAATATTTGACTACATTCATTGGAATTACGCTTCAGAATTATATACATTCTACATAAAATTTTATATTTATAAGTGATTCATTTAAATATTGTAAACAGTAAAGTAAATAGTATATAATATTTTAAACAAATATAAGTTTTATATAAATTATGGATGGTGAAAAAAATAGATAAACCATTTCTCTGCTGCTAATAAAATAGAGTAACTTATTTTTCTTTCAACTTTTCCTTTCGTTTTACAGCATAAATTTCAATATTATTTATTATGAATGAAAATGTACTTCAATATGCTCTTTTTTCTGCCTTAAATTACTAAGAATTATGCATGAGTTCAAATAGCTGAAGGAGCCTAATTATAGCGTATCCCATAAAAATAGAGCCATTATTAATATCACAGAACTGCTTTTTACTTTTAGGGGTCATTAAGTCCGTAATTATCTCTAAAATTGGAACACTTAAACTTAGCTAAAAGTTTACGGCCACATAATATAATAGTTTTTATTCTATCGAGAAATAACGTATGCTTTTATATTGGCTCAATTAAAATGATTAAAAAGAAAAAATATTAATAAACAATTTTTTCAATTTAAATGTGATTTTTCATTTCTTGTGATTACATAATATTAATATATATACATATATTTCAGGAAATATATTTCAGAAAATAAGAATAAAATGTTTGATAACTTTGCACTTCTTATATAAAGACTTTTTATTAATTAGAAAAGCTGTAACATTAAAATTTTTAGCGAATACGCCTTTATTTTATTTTTTTCTATTAATTTTCGCAATTACGCGATATTAAAAAATAATAATAATAAATAATAATAATATAAATCTAAAAAGTAAAATAAATAAATAAATAAATAAAATAAATAAATACTTAAATAATAGAATTTTATAGGTGATTTATTAAGAACAATTTAAACATTTTCATTACTAACATTCAAGATATTCATTGAAGACATTTTCATTGAAGACTATCATTGAGATTACTTTCATTGAAGACATTTTCAATATTATTCTTTCAAAAAATTGATTATTAAATATATTTTAAAAAGCTTGCCTTTAATTTATTAATTGATTATGAATATTAAATTTTAAAAACTAATTGTATTCTGATGTTGAGGTAGATGACATAAAAAGAGAATTGATTTTCTCTTTTTTAACAGACAGATATATATATATATATATATATATATATATATATACAGTAAAGCACCGTTTATACTTCTCTCGTCCATACGTCTTTTACATTTATACGTCCTTTTTGTGAAGTCCCGATTCATTCCTATTCATTTTAACGCAAAAATACTTCGCTTATACGCCGATAATATCGGTTATACGTCTTTTCCATTTTACTAAAATTTTCAAAATTTCTCGACCTGTCATTATTTTCTATCCTAAATAAGACGGATATTTCCGAGAAAGCATCTTCAATGGAGGAACACAGGAAACATCGAAGAATACTGATTAAAGAATACATTAATTTCACAGTAAAAATTTTAATACTCATAGACAAGCAGCAAATAAGACGAAAATTAAAGATTATTAAAGTTATTAAATAACTCTCTGTATGAACATAAACCGTATGCTCATTATCAAAGATACGCAATATATATAATTAATATTCAAAATACGTTCGTATAGTTCTTATGAAAAGTAATATAATACTCAATATATGATATATGTAATTATTACCCGTCATGCATTAATAGTATGACTTTTCTCACTTTTTACTATAAATATATATATATTTTAATTGATTATTGTCTTTAAAAAAGTATAATATACATTTACTAACTTAAGAAACTTTATGAATTAGTATTTTCATATACATTTTGCTTAAGTGTCACTAAATTTATAGTAATCAAAGTGTTATTATTAAAATTTCGATTATACGTCTTTTCTGTTGTACGTCCTTTTACGCCAGTCCCTTGAAAGACGTATAAACGGTGCTTTACTGTATAAATATATATACAGGTTGTTTCAATGGTCTGTTACACCTAAATACCTCAAAAAGAAGGAAAGTCAACGTACGCATTGATATCGAAAGTATCGTGGATATAAAATTTATATCACAAAATACGCACCACGTGACAGAAAATCATATTTTTAAGTAAAAGCAGTGCTTTTTTTCTGCAAAATTATGTTAAGTGGTTAAAAAAAAAAAAAAAAAAAAAAAAAAAACTGCTTTAAAGTACGTTTTGATATATTTTAATTTTACAGTGTTGCGTGCCCCTAGGCTACGATTATTGTATTGTAATTTAAAGTCCGGCTATCCCAAAACATCCCAATAAAAACAAATTCTGCTGAACGCGTCGATTTCAAAAGTTACGTGCATTGAAATGATTTGTCACATGAGATATCATGAATGCGGCCGCGACGTCCCTTGTGGTCCCACTTGACACAAAGTCAGTTTTTTTCAAATAGAAGCAATAATTTGTCTTCACGTAATCATGTTAAGCGGAAATAATATGTATTAAATCATGCATTGCTTTTTTGCATGCCCTCGGATCCATGTTACGCAAACTTAATTTTTTCAAACGTAAATCATACCATACTTTCTCTTAACACAATCGTGTTAACCAGAAAATATCTGTTTTAAATCAATTTTTATATAGATGTATATATGTGTGTAGGTATATTGAAGTGTACAAACTTAGTGGCCATGACGCTTTTGTCGTAACAAAAAATCCGTAAGTCCTACAATAGCTTAATATTAATTTGCTCAAAACTAATGATTACAAGTGTCGTGCGTGCAGATGATCTATCAGATGATGGATCATATGGGAGTCCCCAGGGACCCTACGTGACCATTTTTTTTTTTCAAATTAGAAAGCATTATTTATTATTATTATTATTATTATTATTATTTTAAATAAAAATAATTTTTTGTAAACCATACCTTTTCATTATATAATACTGTGAAGAAGCAGCATATTTTCTATTTGAAAAAATGGAGTTTGTGTCCGGTGGGGCCGACGTATGTTACTTCATCTAACAGATCACTTAACTGTAAAACAGTTTTTTAGTCATTGTGTTCAGTAAAACTGCTTTTATATTAAGATGTTTTAGGATTTCTTATTGTTTTCTTACAACATAAGATTCAGAGGCCAGGGGCCACGTGCTCTGAAAAATTAAAAATAAATACAATACATGTAGTGAAACAGATATTTTATGCGTAACACGACTCTTTAAAAAAGAGTACGGTTTCTATTTGAAAAAAAAAGTTGGGGGTATCATGGGCCCACCCCGGTGTCTCCATCAACTTTACTTTAATACCTCATCGGTTAGATCATTTAAATTCACTACACTTTCAAAATCATCATGCTCAGATTTCTTGTTTTTCTTTAATTCAGATATTTTGAATTTTCAAGATTTTTTAATGAAACATAAGAAGGAACACCAAGAAGGAATGCGAATATAATAATGATATTTATTGGGCACATACATTATAGTAGGAGGAACAATTGATTAAATTTTCAGGAAGTTTTTAGTAATATATCCTGAGAAAACAATACATAAAGCAGCGACCTCTAGGAGCAATAACTACTGTTATCTGCCTAGGCATTAAATCGATTAGCAACTGAGTGACACATTCGGTTACAGTACTTCATGAAGCTTCAACACGATGTCTCAATTCATCGATCGTAGTTGCTACTGAGTGGTGGCGGGCCGCTCGCTTTTCAACGATTAAAAAGTTATTTTCATTGGAATCAGGAGAACACGCTGACCAGAACAAAAGTTTAACACATTCTGTATCAAAGAAAGTCAAGAGAATACAGACAACTTGCGGTCATGCATTATCCTGCTAAAATATTGCTCTACGGAGGCCTTGAATGTACAGCAGATGGACTGGCCGTAACTCACCAGAAATTTAATGTCCGCTATTCAGAGTGCCGAAAATACAAACAAAAGGTAAGCGAGATGTATATCGAATGGGAACATTACCATCACTGCAGGTGATAGACAGTGTGACGATGTCGAATCCAAGCTGGCAGTGTGCATTATTCACAATGCCGTTAAATACAGATAAGAAAATCCTGATGCTGTGAACAGAATTGTGATTTGTCTGAAAGTCGACTTTACGTTATTCTTACGTCCAGGTTTGACATTGATCACACATTAAAGGTGCCTATATCAGTGATGCAATTTTGAGGGTAATCAAAATTTTGGTACTGGGTCACCAACTGGAGTCATGGTATGCGACACCATTGGATACGCGTCTCGATCACCTCTTGTTTTCTTTCCCGCCGCTCTGAATACCAGCCCTTACATTTCTGACGAGTTAAAGCCCGTCGCTCTGTCCTATATTCAAGACCTCCTAAGTGCAAAACTTAAGGGCCCGCTACACTCTCCGCCGCCACAAGCCGAAGCTAATGTTACTCTATGAGAAATATTTCTTTACATATAACTTATTAACTAATACATATTTTTAAATTTTGTTTTCACATTCTGAAAATTACCAGCTGTTAAATTGACGAACCTTTTTTAAAAAATTGTTTTTTTTTTTTTTTTTTAATATTTTATCTCGAAGCTGCAAAATATGAATTTTCAATATGCGAATTTTTTCATTTTGCAATTTCAGAATAAAATATTAAAAGTTAAAAAAAAAAAAAAAAAAAAAAATACAATTTTAAAAAAGGTGCTTCAATTTAACAGTTGGGAATTTTCAGAATGTGAAAACAGACTTTAAAAATATTTATTAGTTATTAAGTTATTTGTAAAGAAAATGTCCCCATAGAATAACATTGGCTTGGGCTTCCGGCGACGGTAAGTGAAGAGGGCTGTTAAGCAGGACAATCCACGACCGAAAGTTATCCGTATTGTCTGGACCTTCCTTGATGCAGTATGTGTTGGACTGCTGCTCAGTGCAGCGTGGTTCTCCTGATCTCGAACCAATAACTATGACTGTTTAAATGTTGAAAAGTGCTTTACCCTTACATGTCATCCAATCGCTGTTTGATTCAATGCCTAGGCAGTCAAGGGCTGTCATTGCTCATAGAAGTCGCTACTTTATGTACTGTTTTCTCAGTACACATTACTTCAAATTTCTGACATTTTAATCAATTGTTCGTTCCACTATACATTGTTAAAAATGTCTGTAAAAATACAGAAAAAGTATTGAGAATCTCTGTAAATTTACATGAGTTCACTGTTAAAAGCAGTGAATCAAGAAACTCGGTTCACTGTCAAAAATTTCTGTAAAAGTACAGAAAAAGTATTGAGACTTTCCGTAAATTTACATGAGTTCTCTGTTAAAAGCATTGAACCAAGAAACTCAGCTCTTAATTTACAGCTATTTCCCATTTCAAAACAACGTTTTCCCTGTAGGGATTTTGATTGATACATTAAATAAAAAACTATATAAATGCATAACCTTAAATTATTTTTATATTAAAGTAAATACCTATATATATATATACATATATTTAACTAGAAGTTTTGAAGGCAGAAATATACTGAATAGTTTGTTTCATTGCAGTGTACTATTACGTAAAAAGCGGGAAAAAAGGGAACGTTAGGGAAAATTAGATTGTTTCTGCGGAATGTTTATCTGCGTATCTACTCACTAAAAGTTTGTTGTTGTTGACTGTATTGAAGAACTTAAAGCAATTCGTGTTTTCATTTGGAATTCATAATTAGGTAAGTTAAATTTTATATAATCTTTTATCCTATTTTAATAATAAACAAAAACAATGACTGTTTATGTTAGTTATATTAGCGGTTTTTTTTTTTTTTTTTTTTTTTTTTTTTTTACTTTCTTCTATATGTAATATAGAGAAAGTATTGGATTCGCGAAAATTTTCGACCTCCGTTTTTTGATGGATTTACACATTTTGGGATGTCCAAAACATGAATTCATAGTTTTTAAAAATGTCTGTCTGTCTGTATCACTTTTTGTGGACGCTGTATCTCACGAACCAATGAATGAAATTTAACCAAACTTGGTATTTAGTTGCACCCTGACATAAACGGGTGCTGATTAGATTTGTGGATCAATCGCTCAACAGTAAATTTTCAATATGGGTATCTTTCGAAAGATCTTGTCAATACCTTTAAAACTAATGGTTGAACTATAGATCTGTGATAATTTAAAACAAAGTTATCTATTTTTTCCTTTTTTTATTTTTTACTTTTAACGAAAAAAAACCTGGGAAAAAAGTCATTTCTTTTGATTTGATAAAAAAAATTAAATTTGGAAAAAAAAACTTTCGGCATTTTGTGATAATTCTATGAGATAAAAATCTTCTGCATTTATAACTGAAACGAATTTGATACTTTAATAAGTAATTTTTATATATTAAGTTTTGTGTAAAATTATATAGAAGAAAGTCATATGGTGGCCACATCATACTAGTTTTTAGTTTAATATCGTCTGAAATTTCTATATGTTTCCTTATATATTCGTTTTACAGCCTCTTCCTGTCATTAAAAGTGTTTGCTGGCATTTGCTGAAAGACTGAAAAATAATCTAGATTACCTTAAATCAAAATAGTAGGAATTGAGGAAAAAGTAAGTCATTTCCACATTATATAATTAGTAGTTTAAATAATAAAAAATAAGTAAATTTAAAAATCGAAATACAAAATAAAATTTTTTATAGATGGGAGTTTTATCCGACAATTTTTTTAATATATTATTATTATTTTTTTTTTTTTAGGGGGGGAGGGGAGGAGGGCAGTTTGTATTCTAAACCGTCCAATGTTATTAATTTTGCTTTCTGAAAATTTTGAAAATCTGTTTGCGTGTGTATATGTATGCCTATATATATATGCACAAGTTAAAAAACCACAATGTAAGAAAAAGAAAATTATTGTTGCTGTTGCCGAGCAATGGTAATGGAAGGGTGGGTTGGGGGACAAATTAAATTTTCTCACGAGTTAAGACTTTTCAGAATACAGTTTGATATTTAAGGATTCAAAGTACAGAGTGTATATTAAATTGAGTGAGGAAATGTTTAAATTAATACGATATTTTATCCAGGCTGTTATATGTTGCGGACTAATTTATATCTCAAAATAACCGATCCACATAAAACGTTACTTTTATGTACAAAATCCAACTTTTTTTTCAATTATCCTGGATGAATATACCATAATCATAAGCATGATGCCAAGACTGCGGTTACATGATTATGTAGGGAATCGGACGCAGACGATTGTGGAGCAACTGTAATTTAAAAATACAGTTTCACTGAAATATAGCTAATATTTTCTGCTTAATAACGTATTGTCAAAAAACTTTCAGACAAATTTTTGCATTGACAGAAATAATTTTTGTTAAACATGTTTTTTTGTTTTCCTTCTTTGTAAGGGGAAGATTTTAATAACTGGACAGTTTTTAATTCGGAGTATTATAAAGTTAAGAGAGTGCTTGGAACTAAGGCTGAGTCTCCAGGCCTAGGACTCAAAGGTCCTAGGCCTGGGGTAGTGTCAAAGCTTCCTAGATCTACTATCAAGCCTGAAGGTATCACTGCGGACAGCGTGTGACGTCACAACCCGGGTCCCTTATCTGTAGTCCATCGGGTCCGTTTATTATGTTTTACTATCTTATTTTCTGCTCGGAATGCATGTAGCAAACAATGTTTGTCCTCACTTCACACTTCACATACATTTAAATTACATTTTTCAGAATGAATTTTTAGATTCCATCATTTATTTTCATTAATTGAATTAATTTTCATTTACATTGTATTGCTGCAGAATATGAGGAAATTTTTTTGAAATCTGGAAATCAATGTTTTCTATTATGTTAATTGTCTAAAGAAAAACTAATGGATGACGGATTAGAATTTGAAGGAATTTGTTGTGGTAAATTACTAATTCAGTTAATTAATGAATGTATAAAAACAATGTGTAACATTCTTTTGAATAATAATACGAAGACAAGAAATGATTAATTTCATAGTAGATCCTCCAGAAAATTAGCAACTGTAAATATTAGGTTTAAAAAAAAGTGTCAAACAGAGATTTTAAAAAGCGTCAATTAATTTCTTTTAAATTTTTGTAATATTTCTAAAAAAAATAAATATTTCTTTAGAAATGATAGAAATTATGTAAAAATTACGAAAGTCTCTCACCAGTGGTAAAAAGGTTCTGCTCTGAAAGACATCTATCCTTTCGGAGATCTCCTTGTTTTTCCCGAAACGTTTAAATATAGGGCTAGGACCCCGTAAAATGACCCCCACGGATGACACTTTCTCTAAATGAAAAAAAAAAAAAAAAAAACATCTTCGTATAATTATCACAGATCGTTGCTCAGTCATTCGTTTTAAAGGTATTGACGAGTTCTTTTAAAAGATATCCATATTGAAAATTTACACACCCACCCACGCAAGGTTGACTGTTATCCTGATCGACTGTTACTGTTATGAATAATTCTTTCTTAATTTTACAATAATTCATTAAAAATTATTCTCATTTATACGAAACTTTGTCCTATACAGGCACATTAAAAATTATGAAAAGCGGAATGGCAACACCACTCGTTAAAAGATTTTAATTTTCAACTTTTCGTTTATTTTTTATTTATTTTTCTCTTTCTTCTGAATTCAATAGTAAAACGTCTTAGATTCGTAAAGATTTTCTATTTCTGGTTTTCGATGGATTTACACGTTTTGAAAGGGACAAACACGATCTGATCAGTTTTAGAAACTGTCAATATATGTGTGTGTGTGTGACAAAATATTGTGGTATCTGTATCTCAGGAACTAATGAATCAGGAAAAATTTCATAAAAGATTAAGTTGCTTCTTGATTTATAAATGTCCTTCAACTTTTGGTGAAAATCGCCAACAGGGGGAGATACCATAACGTTTTATGATAATTATTAATGTGGCAGTATAGGAGAAAATTTCGTATAAATGAGCACAATTACGATTATTTTTAACGAACCATCGTGAAATAAAAAGAAATACTTGTAGGTGGGTTGGGTTCTGAGGACTGCACTAGGATCCTAGGCCTCAGGGGAATGCCCTCCGTGGGGGTTTTTCTAAGGGTTCCTATCCCGTATTTACACAATTTTGGAGAAAACCACGGAAAATTCCGAACGGCTCGGCCGACGAGTGTTACCTGGGCTTGAACCCGGCACTTCATGTCTACCAGCTTTGAGTGCAGAACCTCTCGGCCGCTGCCGGGCCGAAATACTTACAGGAAAAATTTGTATAAATAGGAGCATCTTTGCATCCTTGGTGGAAAATCCTCCCGATGTTGTAAACTTTCAATATAAATATTTTTTAAAAGAAATAATACCTTCGATAATGTCAACCGAAATTATCGATTTTTTTTTCCCATAAAAAAAAGAAAAGAAAAGAAAGAAAGAAACACTTCCTACAATCTCGAATATAGAGCATAAAATTATTTTTTTCGAAATTTAGTATTGTACTTCTCTGATATGAAAGTTGTCTCTATTCATTGTGGAAATTAATTTTGATAAGTAGTTTGTATTGCGTGAGTTTGTTTAAGAATTATAAATTTATCTAAAACAGATTTGTAAAATATATTTTTAATTTTTTTTCGGCCCATGTAATTTTAAATTGAATGATCCAAAATTTTCTTATATATTAATCTGAAATATTTTTTAAACATCTTATATTTATGACTTCAAATTGTTTACTTTAAATGTTTGGAAAACAATTATAATAATTCAAATGATGTATTTATGCTTTATGAAGTAATCTTCGAAAGCCATCAATAAAAATTTCGTAAAATATGTATGTAAAACATTTTCAATTATTGTGCTTTGCAAATAGGGGATAATTTTAAATATAAATTTTTAGTGTTCTTAAAATATAAATTTAACATTCAAATTTCGATCTTCATATGTTAAAAATTGGAAATTTAAAAGTACTAAATGTATGTACACATGTTAAAAATTCATTATTCTTTTGGCAAACATTATTTAAAATTTATTCGGTTTTACCTATAAACTGAATGATCTTAATTTTGCCCAATATAGACTAATTTGAAATATTAATTCAAACATCGTGTATTTATTATAACTCGATTTTTTTTTTTTTTTTTTTTTTTTACAAATCAGCATTTACTAAAGAGTTGTTGTATCTACATTTCAGAAAATAAACTTTCAAATTCATGTATAAAAATGATGAAAAATGTGCATACTTAACATTTTCAAATGTGTTACATAGCCAAAAATAGATGATTTATTTTTTTTTTTTTTTTTTTTTTTTTTTTTTTTTACTTTTAAAGATTGAATTTAGATTCATATTTCAACTTTTATAAGTAACAGTTTGGAAATTTAGAAAGAGTGAATGCATGTTTAGCTAAAAATTATTAATACTTATTTTTTAAATATTAATTTAATACTCTTTGTACAAAACTTCGAATTTGAATGATCTTAATGAAATTCTGAATATATCATAATACTTTTTTAAATAATGTAAAAATATACAAAGCTTGATTTATTGCATTATATATTTGATTTTAAAATACACTTATGTATGTGAATATAATTAAAAATAAAATAAATATTTGGTAAAATATGTATAATAAAGATTTTCATTTATATTAATTTTCAAATGAGTAATATTAAATATCATTTTTGTTGTTTTAACTCAAATTTAAATCTTTATATGCTAAAATTTGGAAATTTAAAATTAAAGGACGTGTGTCAAAATTTATTATTATTATTATTTAAATATTTAATTTCCTTGGTGTATTAGTTATAAAATAAATTATTCCAATGGAATTCGGTGTATTTCCCTCGTTTATTAAAATAACATGTACAATCTTAGTTTTATAACATCAGATATTTGATTTTAAAAAATACTTAATGATGTACACACGTATAAACATAAATGAAAGGGAAGATACATCTATTTTAGCTGAAACTATGGGGGAAAAACATACATATACATATATTATATATAATAAAAAGAGTAGATAAATGCCAAATGATATTTTTTAACGGAATATTAATGAGAAATCAGTTTTTATGAAGAAGAAATGAAGCTTTAAGAGACGATCTTAAGAGGTTTCAGGGGAAAGTAAACGATGCGGAAGGACCCCGGTTGTGACGTCACGAAGGGGACCTTCAGGCTTGATAGTAGATCTAGGAAGCTTTGGTAGTGTGCCCTCTGAGGGGGGATGTTTTTTAAGGGGTCCAGTCCAGATTTATGTGAGTCTCGGAGAAAACTACTGAGAACTTCGAACAGCTAGGTCGACGAGCTGGACCTAGGATTGAACTCAGCACTTCCCGTTTATAAGCTATGAGCGTAGAAGGGCACGGCCACTCTTGGAGTCGTACAGTTTAGAGATGATCCAGGAGCAGTTCACTCTCTCAGGAGACAATAAATTGTTTTATTTCCATATTCAAAGGGTAAAAAATTACCTAACATCCCAAAACCCTAAAAACTGCTATTTGTATTAATAAAGGGTATTGTATTTGTATTTTATTGTAATGTGTAGTAATTTGTATTGTATTTCCAAAATTAATCGTGGAAGAATAGATTAAGGTTATTATTACGTGGCTATTATTTAAAATGTTTATTTATTCCCATAATAAATGATATTTGTAGAATTCTGAAGGCATTGTAAGGAAAAATTTAGAAGGGGGGGGGGATCTGGAATTAAAGAAAGCACCTGAAAACTTTCACCTATGATATTCTTTTATAATTTGCTGCCGGTTGTTTTCAATTTTTATTTTAATATTCTTCAAGTTTTTTCATATTCTTTGTACAATTCTCTATGCCATTAAAAATGTTTACCGTTATATCTTCTACGTGAAGGCTGAAACATTATCTGAATTTTCGAAATCAAAATGCAAGAATTTGGGTAGAACTGAAATAAATCGCCTACATCTTGTATAAAGAATAGTTTAAATATTGAAAATTTTAAAAAAATTAAAAACCGAAATACAAAATAAAGATAGAGAATTCTTTTATTTATCAAGTGATTCAATTTTTATTTTATTTATTTTATTTTTAACTTTTAATTTTCTTTTCTTTCTTTTGAGGGGTTTGGGGAGAGGGGTGGAAATGCTTCACCAGCGGAAAGTGGTTTCATTAAATATTTAAATTTTTGGAGATAGAATATTTAAGTAATTATCATAATATTAATAATAGAAATAAAGAAGGATATTAATTAAAAGAATTTATCTGTAGCTTAAGACCACAAAAAATTACTCTAATTTGCATTTATATTAGTTTATGTAATTATTAAAGACCAAATAATATTTAGAAAATAATTTTTAAATATATTTAATAAGCTGGAAATATTTCGTAATTGAATTGTGTAAAAAAGAATCTGCCGCAGAACTATGTATTAATTCATATTACTATAATGATCCAATAGACAAAAGTGGGTCTGGGGGACAAGAGTATCTGTTCTTGAAGCTGGTAGACGGGAAGTGATGAATTCGATGCTTATTCGCGCATGCTGTCCTAGTCGTTCGGTGTTTTCCAAGGTTTTCTCTGAAATTCATGTAAATATGGGCTATTACCCCTTAAAAGTCAGCCCATGTTAGGGTTTTCGGTAATAAATTGAGGCTTACTTAAAAATGTCTAAATTCTTTTCAATATTTTTTGAAAATGTCGTTATATATAGTTATCAAAAGTCCCACTCTACCCCTTGTACTTTGGGAATGTCTCGAAATTTGTGAAAACTTTAAGGCATTTGTTAAAAGAAAAAAAAAAAAAAAACGGGGGAACACAGGGGCAAAATTTAAAATTTCATATGGGAAGGGGGGGGGAGTCTTTTAAAAGCTCGGGGATAAAGTCTTTTCAAAGTAGGCCTAGGACCTACAGCAGTCAATCGGCCTTATTCCCAAATCCAATCCAATTCATACATGTTTTTAACATAAAATACTTCAAAAATATTCCTGTTACACTGGCGTTCATAAAATGGTGCTTAAATATCTTATGATTTCATTATATAAGTGATTTTTTCCTGAATTAATGATTTAAAATACCCTGTATATCTACCTTTATTTTCTTTAGATGATTTTTCATTAGATTCTATTTAGATGGAGTATATAAGATACAGTTTAAAATTCGCTTACGTATACTTAATTTTCTTTTTAGTGCCATGTAATTACAATCCTTTCTTTTCATTATTTGCTTAAAATGTCATAGGATGTAGATTTTGTTTTAAAAATTTATAGTTAAAGTGTTTTCCTACAATAGTAATTTTTTATAATTTTTCTTTTTTCTAGTTATAATGGAAATTGATCCTGGTATAAGAAACGAAACAAGTTGTCTAAGAAACATGTCAATAGAAAATGCCGTAAAATACCCTCATCAGAGACATTTACAAATACCAAATATTTATCCTGTTAAAGACTTTTTCACCATTTATCTTTTGTTAATCTCATTTAGAAAAAAAAAGATACGTTCAGTTATGTTAGTAAAATAAAGTTTAATTTAAATCTAATTCAATATGTTTTATTTTTTAATTATTTTTAATTGTACATTTTCTTTGCAGCAGAGATGTTTTTCTTCTTAGTGAGCTTTTTGCAATGATTCTAGTAAATTACCGGGATACTGCTTTCATGTGTAAAAGCGTAGAATTTGTTTCTTCTTTAGATCCTATTTTGTAGAAGAAAAATGTTTTAATTTTTTTTTTTTTTTTTTGTAAAAAAAAAAAAAAAAAAAAAAAAAAAAAAAAAAAAAAGTCGAAATTTTTTTTTATTCAAAATAATCTAATGGTTTCTTTAACAAATAGTTATATATTTTAAAGATTTGAATTTATGGAATTAGTGACGAAAACCAAAAGAGTACCCGATTTTCATCTGCATTGAACCCTAAATTAATATTTTAAAATATTAAAAGCTCAATATTTCTTTATATACTATTTAATACGTACGAACATTTTCTCTCCACTTGCAGTCTATTTAAAAACATTTATATCCCAGAAAATGCAATAATTAAGGAAATTATTCCACACATTGCCATGAATTAATTATAAAAAATAAAATTATTTAGGTATCAAATATTTAATATGTTCCTATACATCTACGATTAAGTATTAGAAATCTGATCTGAAATGAGAATTTGTATTTTCAAATAAAATAACTTTTAAAAACCAATTTTATTAAAAACAGAATATTGAAAAATGTTCAAAATTTGTTACAGTTTGAAATAAAATTTGCATCAAATTTGTTAGTCTTGGTTTAAGTGACAAGTTATGCATTGAATTAATATGTTGCACAAATTTACTTTTTTAATAAACTACCAAAATTGTATGTATAGTTTTTAAGAGAGACCTTTATATGGAAATGAATTAGTAATTTCTTTTCTTTAGCTAATATAAAAATCAATGTGAGTATTTAAAAATACACTACCTTTCCATAAATGACCGGACACTTTCGATTTCAGATGCGTTTTAAAATAACTCAAAAAGTACTTCACAAATCATCTTGAAACTTCAGAAGTGTAAAAAACGAGTTATACTTCATGTAGTTCAGTTATTTGTTTGTGCCAAAAGTGAAAATGGGACCAGTAAAAAATTAAAGAAAAATGAGAGTATTTGGCATCACTCAGTATAAAGTAATGCTCGAAATACAATCTGGCTGTAGCATATGGTTATGGGGCTCATTCTCATTTTCTGTATAGATTTTTAAGTCTCTACTGCATATAATCAGGGAGATATAAAGATTTCTTTAAAAAAATTGCCAAACAATTTTTTTTTTTTTTTTTTTGCTATAACAAGCAAGGTATTAAATCCAGTACAAAGCTATATTCGGGAAACCCAATATACAAAATTAGACACAACATACTGTAATCAGAATGAAAAATATATTAAATATCTAATGAAATGTGAGCATTTTTACTAAATAATTTTTAACTGCGCATTACTAGGTTTTAGCTAAATTTCATTTGTATAATTTAGTAGCCAAATGAATTAAATTACTTATATAAAAATCCCAAACAAGTATTGTGTAAACTCAAAAAGTTCTACGCCAGAGAATGAACTGGTCTTCAGTTTCTCTCGAAGAAACGCTAAAGTATAAGGAGTTTTACTCACATTTTTATTTTAATTCGATGAACGGTAATGCAATTTTCTGTGATTGTGAATAAATAATGGAAAAGCCCTCTTAACAATTTCTTTGTTGGGGAACAGCTGAAATTCAGTTTATTCTATGACCATAACTGCTAACCTAATCCGGCAAATTGTTAGTACGGCCTCTTTTTTCTACACCACTTAATTCTTAGAGTATTTGTTTTCTTCATTCATCGTAAATATATTTGAAGAGAGTTACTCTAAAAATTAAGTGGTGTAGGAAAAGGGGCGGTACTAACAAATTGCCGGATTTGGTTGGCAGCTCTGTATGACGTAGAACTTTTTCAGTTTGCACGATTTTTGTTTGGGGTTTTTACATAAGTAGCTCAATAAATTTCACTGTTAAATTTTGAAAATGAAATTTCACTGAACATTTACGCATGCGCGGTTAGAAATTATTTAGTAAAAATACTCATATTTCATTAGATATTTAATAATTTTTTCATTCTGATTGCAGTATACAGTGTTTATTATTGTATGTCCAGTTTATTGAAAATAACTTTGCACAGTCTTTTCATACTTTGCGTGTTATAGCTAAAAAAAAAGGAAAAATTTTTTGCAATTTTTTAAAGAAACATTTATCTCCCTGATTATATGCGGTAGAGACATATAAACTTAAAGAGTTAATGAGAAAGAGTCCTATAATCACATGCTACTGCCAGATCGTATTTCAAGCTTTAATTATTACAGGGTGAAGCCAGATACTTTCATTTTACTTTAATTATTTTTACCGGTCCTCCTTTCACACCTCTTAAGTTTCAAAATGATTTGTTTAAATTTTTTTGAAATACTTTAAAAAGTGTCTGAAATCGAAAGTGTACGGTCATTATGGAAAGGTAGTGTACCTAATAAATTTTTAGTACTTCTTCCTTCCTTTTTTTTTTTTTTTTTTTTTTTCCCAATTTAGAAAGTTTACACATTTTTAAGAGCATAATGCATTTTAAACGATTAGTGTTTTAATTACATTCTTAATTGTTTTTAAGTTAATATCTAATCAAAATGTAATATATATATATATATATATATATATATATATATATACATATATTAGTTATAATATTTTTTTTTAAGTGTATTTACAAGGTGGATGTATTTTTTGAATGAAAGAAACTGAGGTTGTTAACACAGATCTACAAATGTAATGTTGGCAAAATTTAATAATTTATTTTAGTTGATGCCTATATTTTTAATGTGCTGAAGCCGAAAATGAAGCCAATTTTCCTCTGTTACACGTAGCTTTTGCCAATACAGGGTGTCTACCGACACATTCCTTCGGTAGTTTCTAGTATTATTCCATGATTAATTGTAATTAATCATGGAATTATACTTTAAAAGTAACCGTATAATTATATTGGTGGAAGAGTCATTAAAAAAATAGAGCAACCTGTATTGATAAAAATATGTATGTGATAGAGTAAAATCTAGTTTCGGTTTCAGCCGAGCAAAAACCATTAATATGTCATAATTATCAAATCAAAATTTTAGATTTAGACCTGTGAGATCTTTCACTATTAAGTCATATTAAATGAGGGAATTAAGTTTTTATTTTGGTATGGACTACATATAACCGAGCAATACCCAAGCAGCACCGAAACGTTC
The DNA here is from genome assembly GCA_963930645.1 of Salticus scenicus. NCBI lineage: Eukaryota > Metazoa > Arthropoda > Arachnida > Araneae > Salticidae > Salticus > Salticus scenicus. Next base: position 31,758,031 of record OZ005656.1, read on the forward strand.
TCTGAACGTTGAAAAATTGTTCTGCAAACACGTTCTAAGAACGTTCCCTTTGAACGTGCTATAGACGTCTATTTGTCCATCTTGAAGCCGTACAATAGTACGGTTCAGGGAACGTTCAATGAACGTGTAGCTATCACCATCGGTGTTATAGAAGCGTTCAGAGAACGTTCTAGATGTACGGTCTCAGAACGTTCTAAACGTTTTTAGAACGTTTTCAAAACGTTATACACATTTTCAGAACGTTCTAGAAAACGTACTGTAAACGTTCTAAAATAGTGCAATAGAAAAAAAAAAAAAATTGTGTGTGTGTCATTATAAAAAAGTACCCCACTACTTTTTTTTTTTTTTTTTCAATTCAAATAATGTTTCAGAAATTTTAACATACTTACTATTCCTTTAATTTCAACGTATATGCATAAAAAATTCCATATTCTACGACAGTAATTCCCAAAAAGTGTCATAACATCGCTATATCCCTTAAAATATATCTTATATTTTTGCATTTAAAAAAAATATATATATTTATTTCTCCTAATCTGAAGAAAATGAAGATATAGTATTCATTACAAAACTTTGAATAAACACCATAAAATGCAAGAACTCGCAACAATTGTTTCGTGTCAAAAGAAGACACAACTTTTCTTCAGGCGAACAATGTAGACATGAGAGCTGCAAACAAGCACGTTGAGTACATTGAATGTGTTGCCGCTTTGTTTGTAACAGTTGCATTTTCTTGAATTTTATGGTGTTTATTCAAAGTCTTGTAATCAAAACTATTACGTCATTATCTTCAGATTAGGAAAAAAGAATTTTTTTTTTAAATGCAAAAATTTAAGGAATTTTTTAAGGGATGTAGAGATGTTATGACACTTTTTGGGAATTACTGTCATAGAATATGGAATTTTTCATGCATATACGTTGAAATTAAAGGAATAGTAAGTATGTTAAAATTTCTGAAACATTATTTGAATTAATAAAAAAAGTAGTTCATATCCCTGTTGTTGTTTGTATCATTATTCTTCATCTGCTATGCACAACTAAACTCTTGAATTATTTTGCTTGTTTTAATCCTTGTGACTCCAAATGCATCATTCTGTGAGTAATTTTAGTAAATTACTGTTTTAGTATTATACAATTTTACATAAATGCATTAAAATATAATATTATTATGTATATTAAAATTTCTCGAAATCTATTTAAATTTACAATAATAACAAAATTTTTTAATTTAATTTAAAAAAAATATTTTTACTGTTTTCCTAATAAAAGTTTTATTTTTCCACCGTTTGTACATTATTTTAGTTTAGCCATAGAATCTAGTCTGTGTATTAATTTTTAGATTCATTGATAAGTTAAAATTTTAAAGATTTTTTTATTTATATACTGAAGTTTGTTAGAAAGTTTTTTCATTTAAAAATGAAAATATTTTTAAAACATTAACTTATGAATGTATACACAAATTAATACCTAGAAGTATTTAGACTCTATTTCCAAACTATAATAATACATAATCGATGGAAAAATAAAACAAAACTTTGTTAAGAGGAACATCTAAAATATTTTCAAAAAATTAAAACTAAAAATTTTATTATTATTGTAAATTTAAATAGATTTTGAGAAATTTTAATAAACTTAATGATATTATATTTCAAAGCATATAGAATGCAAAACTGTATTTAAATAATTTATTTAGAGTTTAAAAATTTTCCATACATATGCATTGATATACAACAATATAAATAAAGTTTTCTCCAAAACTACTTAAATTTAAAAATAACAAATTTCAATTTTTTTTTTTTTTTTTTGAAAATTTTTTAAAAATCTCTTTCTAACTAATTTTTATTATTTTCACCTGATTTTATATTACTGCAATGTAACAATAAATTCTAAATATATATGAGAAAAAAAAAAAATAAAGCGCAGATTATTTTAAAGCGCAGTGCTTTTCTTTGGGTGTGGATTCAATAATTTGTTAATGTTTTAAAAACACTTTTAAGCTTGAATGCTAAAACTTAAACTTCAGCTCTCAAACATAAAAATATTTATAAGAAATTAACTAATCATTCTACTAAAATATATCGTTAAACAATAGTAATATGAAACCAGCAAAAAACAAATTAAAATGGAACATTTTAAAAAATTTCAAAAATAATAATAATAAAAATATTTTGAATTTACTTTTAAAAATTTAAATAATTTCGGAGAAGTTTAAGCTCACATAATATTGTTATATTTCGATGCACATATTTATAAAATTTGTAATTCTTAAAATAGCTAAAATTGTAATATGTAAAATGAAATTAAACTTATCTTTTATCTGTAGATTTACTTCGTCTAACAGCAAATCTTAACTGAATAAAATATGAAATTAAGCAGATGGTATCATTAAACGACTCATTACTACTACTGTCTTCGCGCTTCGCACTTGTTTTGATTTTTGAAAATACATCCGGCTGGCAACCATACGAAAACTGAACGGTTGGCGAGATTCTGTAAAACATACGATTATTATTTTAATTCTATTATTAAAAAGAAATTATTTTATTTTTATTCTATGTATTATTATTTTTTTTAAAGGTTTTTAAAGTAAAATTTTGAAATTCGATCGTAGCTAAAATAGTAAATCCTTGTTTCAGAATGCCTATGTTACTTCAAATAAATTGCATTGTTATTTTAGTTAAAAAAAAAAAAAAAAAAAACTAATCATCAAAACCAGGGCCTGTTTACCGAATAGGCCCGTGAAGCCCGGGCTTACTCAAGAATTTACAAGGGGGGCCCCCCAAAACTCACTTTTTAAAATATTTTTTTTAATAATTTTTTGTCCAAGATTTTTTTTATTTTTTATTTTATATACGAAACTTTTATCTAAACTGCGAAACTCACTAGGCAGTCTTGTGTTTGTCTATAAAAAAGTATTTTAAATGACATATTATTTTCTATTTATTTATTTATTTTGCATTCATATTAAATGCATTTTATGTTTTCTAAATCTAAAGTCCATAACTATAGTTTGAAATGAAAAAAGTTTTGATTTGAATAAAATTTAAGGACTTAATGTTTGATATTGTCTAAAATTATCTGCAGCATCCACTACCATTTTGTTATCAGGGTGCTTTATATTTCTTTTTAACTGACAAAGTATCTACTATATTATTAGGTATTATGTAATTACATGAGATTTGTGTGTATTCGAATGCCATTTCCTTTCTGCACTGTGTCAAATTAATATAGAATTAGCATTATATGTTAAATAATTAGTGTTCTGACATCATTTGCATAAAAATTAGGCGGCCGAGCGGTTCTGCGCTCAAAGCTGGTAGACGTGAGGTGCCGGGTTCGATCCCAGGTCGCGCTCGTCGGCCTAGCCGTTCGGAGTTTTCCGTGTTTTTCTCCGAAACTTGCGTAAATACGGGCTAGGACCCCTTAGAAAGACCTCCACGGAAGGCACTCCCCCTCAGGCCCAGGACCTACAGCAGTCAATCGGCCTTAATCCTAAACACCAACACCAACACCATAAAAATTAGACTAGATATGAACTTATGCTTCTTTTTTTTTTTTTTTTTTTTTTCTTTAAAAATTTTATGGTGAATAGTCACATTTTTTAAGCTTGCATAAAAATCTGTAGATATAACAAAGAATATAGATGATTTGTATAGAACTAGGGGGTGCCCCTGAATGACACCTCTCTTACCTCGTTTTTCAGTCTTAAACGGGCCCTGATCAAAGCAAAATGAAATAAAAATTGCATAGAAAAATTACAATCACAATGAAAAAAAAAAGAAACACAATAAAATTTTATATTTATTACTTTTTGTTTTGTTTTTGCTCTTTAATTGAAGAAACTGCTTAAACGGTATGAAACATAAACTATTGTATTATGTAATTTGAAAACAATATATATATATTATTCAAATATTACAGCAATTATGCATGTTTTATTAATTTTTAAAATGTTGCAATTCGCATAAATTATAAAACACTTTTCAAGTAATTTTTACCTTTATATTAATCTCAAGTGAAATTTACCTCAGTAATGACACATCAATTCTGTATATCGTTTTAATTAAGAAGGAAGAAATCCCACAAAATCTAGTTTTAGATCATTTATTTTATTTTATTTTTCTAAAAATGAAAGCATAAAATAGATTTTTTTTTTAATTTATTATTGTGTATCTTTGTATATCGTTTAAAATTTGCACACGTCCTATATTACTATACTTTAAAAAGAAAGAAAGAAAAGGTATAAAAAAGAAGACAAAAGTCGAAAAGAATTTGACACACTGAAAATTTACTTTGCGTGAGTTCGACTTATATAGGGCATGAAAATGATTTCGGATCCCTATAAACCTATTATTAATACTGATCATATTCTACAGGAAACACAGTATTTTACATCTAAATAAAGTATGTTAATTTTGCTGTGATGTGAAGATTATACAACTTTTCAAATATGTTGTAAAGAAAAAAACATCCCATAGACTCTATTTCCTGAGATCCTGTACGTAAACGAAAACTACTATTTTTTTTTTTTTTTTTTTTTTTTAATAACGAATGCACCACAGTAAAGCTGAATAATATATCAGAGATGTTCTAAAATAATTAACTGAATTAGAGAACGGAAAGATAGATACACAATGGAACCAAAATCATAAACGCATTTTGATTTTGTTATAATGTTAAAAATGCATAAAAGAACTAAAAATGCTCTTTTAGAAGTTTTCACGTATATCTCCAAATGTATCTTAATATTTTTCTCTCGCAACTGAATCTTATGTTGATCATGCCACATTTTATACAAAACATGTTTTTCTGATGTTTTATGCAGCATAAAAATAAAACAAATATTTCTTTGGATAAGTATCTGTCATAGTCCATGATATGCCAGAGTCCTTTTCAGACATCCCGTACATTAAACAATAGCTTTATTTATACCATTTACAATTAAGAGAAAACTATAATGAACTTGGAAAATATATATATATATATATATATATATATATATGTTTCAGAGTATCATAAAAACATTTTATAAATTAACCCCTCCCCCCCCCCACGTAAAGAAAGAAAAAGGGGGGGAACGAAAAATAGACAAACTGATATCATATAATATTTTAAAATTTGCCGGAAAATGTTCTTAAAAAAAGTCTTATGTATTGATAAATAAACACACACACACATACATGAGAGATCCTACTGCGGAGATTTTAATATATTTATTTTTGGATAGTAATTGTCCCTCTAGTTTATTCCAAAGTATACAAAAAATTTCTGTAAGAAAAAAGTGGGACATAAAACATCAATAAATATACATAATCTTAATATATATAAATCTCGTGTCACAATGTTTGTCCTCAATGGACTCCTAAACCACTTAACCGATTATAATAAAATTCGCACACCATGTGCAGTTCGATCCAACTTGAGAGATAGGATAGTTTAAATCTCAAATTATAGTCGCAATTTTAATTTATTGCTAATTATTTGTCTGTTATTATTTGACAGTCACAATTATCTGTTAACTCCAAATGATTCTAACAGATGTCGATACCTTTCGACTGGGTTGAGTAAGTAATCAATAGATGAAAATGAAAGCTGAAATATATTTGGTGCTGCCATCTACACAAAGAATCTTCAACTTTTTAACCTATTAATAAATTTCGTATAATTCAATTATTTCCACTTTTTAAATTTTTGGTGTTAGCATAGCCGGCCACGTGTTACTTAGACTGAAGTGTAAATTGAATTCATATTATAATGAAGATAATACAGTGAAATTAATCCTGTTTTTTACTTATTTGTGCTTCATTGATCAAAACTTTATAATTTAATCTGGATCCAACTTGAGAGATAGGATAGTTTTTATCTCAATTTATTGTCACAATATTGTTTTATTGCAATTATTTGTTAATTATAGACCTTTATTAAAGTTGCTCCAAAATATCTGTGAGTTCCATTAATTTAATTGTTGCAAAAAAAAAAAAAAAAAAATTACGAGTTCATTTTCTTTCGACATAAAAATAAATACATTTAATCAAACGTGAACGTTAAAAAATTATAAAAAGTTAAATTATGCATCTCACGAAAATTGACGTCATAATCAATTTAAAGATTTTATACACATTGATAAAGTGCTAATGTAGTTCTATCATAGATATAGTAATATATATAGATCTCTCATCCCCATGTTATCGTAGAAAGATTTTTGATGCCGAAAAAAGATAAAAAATAAAAGCTTTGGAAACAGCCATTAAGTGGTATTGAAAAAAAAAAAAAAAGAAAAAAAAAAAGAAAAGAAAGAAAGAAATATGAATTTGAAACTGTATCTGGAGTCTTCCATTCCCCTTTAGCAAATAAATTATTCATAAATTTTATTTGCTAAAATATTAGTATGTATTCCCGTGTGTATTCACTCGGGGAAAGACGGCCATATTTTGGTAAAAACGTCGTCTTTTCCCAAATGAAAAGGAATAACTTTTTTCTCCCCAATGATCACTCTATTCTATATATGCTATACTATATCTATGAGTTCTATACGCAAGCGAAGTGTGACTCACTGACCGTCTGTGCAGCCAAGAAAAAGATTTCCTATGTTAATTGCCCACTGGATTTTTTGTAAGAAATTATTAAAAATCGAGGAAATTTATTTCCCGATTTTAATCCTTATATTTGGGTATAGATATGTATTAGTTATCGCGGGTGTTAGATTGAATTATTTTGCTGTCAAATTGACAAAATTTTAATTTTAAATTTTTAAACTCTGTCGCCCTTGGCTTTTTTTATTATTATTATTATTATTTGGCGATCAAAAGCGTAACACGAAAATATACATGCCAGATGTATGCATTGTACGAAATGTAATATGTATTATTCATTGTACGTATGTATGACATGTAATATGTATTGTACGAAATATTGTTTCATATTATTCATTACTCTTTTAATATAAGTTGTTAAAATAACCATGATTTTTGAAAGGAATTAAATATTTTCGCCAGATAATTTGGCGATATTCTTTTTTTTTCGCCAAGGATGACAGAAATGAAATCTATTCCGCTGCAAAATATTAGTATCTTACATCAGATATTTTATTTAGACATTTGAAAACAAATTTGACTTCAAACTATGATAGAATATTTATCATTTTCCTTTTAATTTGTATATTATTAGTATATTAAAATTTAAAAGCATGGTATATAAAAAGTTTTTTTTTTTTTTTTTTTTTTTTTAAATCTTATAATTATTCTTATCTTAATCCTCAATGTTTCCCATCTTTATTGACTTGAATTTACTATTAAAATTTTAACATACTCAAAAACTTCTCATCACTTCGTTAAAATACACTAAACTTTTCCAAAATCTTTTTGTATTTAAAATGATACATGTATTTACTTTAAATGTCCAATATTTCATAAGATTTCCAATTTTAAAGTTTTAAAATATTTATCAAATTTACTTATTTTTCTGGTTTAGCCTTATTGTTTTCCCTTTTATAACTACAGCTGTTGCCCTCTTTAAAATATTTAAAATGATGAGGTCATTTAATAGTAAAATTATCCATTATAGCATATATTATATTTCACTCCTCCATAAAAATTGATTTTAAAATCGTCTGTTTCTTTTATACTTTTATTTTAATAGAATTTTAATAGAATTTAATTTATATATTAGTCATTTTAGCAATTTTATCCAAAGTAGCATTAGAAATAATATATATCACTTCTCCATTAAAATTTATAGGACCCTACAATAAAATTAATTTGTGCTTAATATCAACACTACGAAAATTTTTATCAATCGCTTCCAAATTTTGACCTAAGTTTCAAATCTCAACCCTGTGGGTTTTTACATCGGCTACAACGTTTTCGTCTTTGTTCGTAAATAATAATTTAACTGTACTTAATAGTTTACAGCCGTATAATTCAACGTATAACTTAGTCACAGCAACGCGTGGCCGGGTCTGCTAGTACATAATAATATTTAATTATTCATCCACATGTGTCTTTAATTTTTTAATTATTAAATTTAATAATTAGTATTTGATCGGTTTAAGATTTAAAATATGAGTTTTAATTTTAAAACAAAAATTATTAGAAATTAAGCACTATTCAAATATGTTAGATCTCCCAGGAAAGTTGAACAATATTTATGATTTCGATTTGTCTGTCTGTCTTTCTTGAGTATTTTTAGAATACCTTGAATGTGATTTTGTGTTAGCTATGACACTGTTATTTAGCTCACTATCTCACGTTCTTTATTGAAAATAGTATGAAAGCACAGTTTTTTTTTTTTTTTTTTTTTTTTTTTTTTTTAATACAAGGATTTGCAAAAAAAATTCGGATACATTACAGTCTATGACGATTATTTATTTAAAGCGTATTATAATATTTTGAATCAGCACAAAAACAAACGGAATAAACATATATTATTTAAATTCACAAAAGCATTTTCTCTATAGATTATGCTACTGTTAGCAACGATTTGCATATTTGGCCACAAAGAGGTGTAATGGAAAATGCTAGAAATGCATTTTCAGTTGAGTTATGCATTTTTCAAAATTTCAAATAAAGTTAAGATTAATTAATAATCTTTGTTCGTCTGCCTGCGTTCACATTTCCATAAATAATTTAAATAATCTTTGAAATCAATATGTATCATTCAGGTTCTATAGCTAAAGTATAAAATATTTCTTACAAAAAATCTTGCACCTGATACAACTAATTTGTGTATAAAAATAAAAAATAATTCGAATAAACATTGGTCTAAAAAGAGGCATTTTAATTAATTAAATTTCAGCGTTTTTATGCTACAGTAATCATAGCGAATTTAATATACATATTCCTGATTAAATAAATGAAAATAGCAAGATTAACAGTAATAATTCATTTAAAGAGCCACAAAAAATATGTGGATTCATTGGAAAATTGTCGATGTGCATTTGCATGTTCCTATGCGTTTTTTAAATAGGCATCCAAATAAACAGTTATAATTAAAAAAATGGGGGGAGGCTTTAATTCTTTTATATTATTAACAATGTAATTATGTAAAAACAAAGGAGAAAATCGCCACAAAGAGCGAAACACACGCCTAAGTTATAAACCACTGCCATCCGCATAGCATACGCAGATGTTTGTGGCTGCTGATAATGCAAATAGTATTATATTTATTCAACTCAAGCTTCCTTTTAAAAGCAAGGATTTATACATTCAAAAATTAAACCGTTATATATATATATATATATATATATATATATATATATATATATATATATATATATATATATATATATATATATATATATATATATATAAGTATATATATTAAGGTTTTTATGTACATTTAAAACAATAGTAAATCTAAAAAAAATAATGAATAATTAATTTGTAGATACAAGTAATATATAATATTTAACATGTATCTCGATACTTGAACAACTTTTAAATCACAAAATATTTCAGAATTAAATATATAATATATATATATAATTACATCAAACTATTTTTTCTGATTTTTTATGAGCAAAAATAATGTAGTGAGAAAAAAAAATCATAGTGTCAATTTTTTTAAAATAATTTAAATAATAATAATAATAAATCTATTGTGTAACAACAATTCGACTTCAATTACCCACAACTACACACATTATATACTGCTTTTGGATATAGTGTGGTCAAGAGACATAAAATTGATAGGCATTAAACATCTAACAATTTTTGAACAAATTGTCCTTACTTAAGACTTAAGAGCAATCTAATATATACGTATATCTAACAACTTCTCGTTTTTTCTCTCTCTCTCTCTTTTTTTTTATTTACACCATTTTCTCTGAGTAAAAATTTTCACCTTATTTAATCATTAAAACTTTATAGGAAATGTATGAAAAATTCCTATAAAATATTTCCGGTCAAAAAAAAAAAAATAATAAAGAAGAAGTACAAATTGACAGCTATACATACGGCGTTAAAAACACACAAATAAAGGTTATATATCGAATTTAAAGAAATCGATAAAACTATTTTTTAAACACCAATTTCTGACCTACCTAATCCTGATGCCTAACAATTTTCCAGTAGTAACTAGAAATTACGAACGAAAAAACATGTAAAAATTGGGATATGTTGCAAATTTGAAGAAAATCATTAGAGCCGTCTTTGAGATAGAATTTTATTCTCGCTTACGGTTTTACCTAAATTTGGTAAATTAACCGCGTTATCGTAAACCTAAAATCACATACAAATGGACGTCTAGATGAAAGTTAGAATGACGAGTCAGAAGAAAATCCACAGAGCCGTTTTTATGCACTTGCGAGACTTTTTAAACAATATTATTCAATTATAAATTTTTATATTAATATTATATTTAATATTAACATTTTATGAAACAAAAAAATAATACAACTCAAAAATTATCTGAAAATTAGCTTTACATCATTCAAGAATATAAAACAGAAATTTTATTGCAAATATCAGATAAACAAAATTTAAAATTATGTTAAAAAACCAGTCCACCTCATCTCTTTTATTTTCCAACTAATATTATTTTTAACCGTATCAAGAAATTCAAGTTCATTTTTTTTTTTTTTTTTCAAATTTTTTTATACATTATAAGTGGAAATGAATCGCTTTATAATATTCATTATAGTTCACTGAAACAGAACGTGTTATGACGGTGAACTATTTAACGTTTTTCATAAAACTTTAATTGCACGTATTATGGATGGTACAAAACACACCTTTTTAGAACGTTCCAAATAGTACTATTTTTGAACGTCGAGTAGAACGTTTTTGTGACACGAAACACGGTGTTTGAACTATTGCAACCGTTATTTGACGTTCAGAGAACGTTCTGGTGCTACTTGGGTATTAAGCAAACATATGACACATTTTGCAATTATTTGTGATCATTTTATTAGAAGTACCATGATATAAATCAGCTTTTTTTTAAATTTTTTTATTAAATTTTAATGTATGCAAAATGTACCACAACATTAATAAAAATTGTAGTTAAAAACCTGTTAAAGCGTATCATTAAAAATCCTACCAAAGGTAATACAAGCTTAACCAACTTTATACCTCTGAATTTTAATGTAGGTTTGATAAAAAATATATAGCATGTCTATATATATATACTAAAGTCCGGTCTTCTTGTCCCATCAATTTCCGAGGAGTTCTTATCTCAAATTTTGAAGGTGGGAGGTGCGAAGTTCGATCTCAGGTTGAGATTTTCAGCCTACCCATTCGAAATTTTCCAAGGTTTTCTTAAAAAACTTTTGTAAATAAGGGATAGAATACCTTAGAGTGACCTACACATAAAGCATTCTATACAGGCCTAGAACTCTGGAGTAACCAATGTGATTTTACCACCACAATAATATTAGTATATTTAGAAGCCTATTCAAAACACTCTAAACTGACGCGCATTTAAAGTAAATCCCAAGGCTATGAATTTACAAGTGCAAAAACATCCAACTTTAATTTTCTTTTCCTTAAGTTGTATAAGAATCTGTACTTATGTAACGTATTTACTAGATTCTTACCTATATTCATGAAAATAAACTTACTGTTGGATATTTTTGTACTTGTAAATTGATAATAATAGAATTTATTTTAAGTATATGCCAATTTAGAGTGTCTTCGATACGCTTGTAAACATACTAATATTTAATCGGCGTTAGTTAAAGCCGATTGGATGTGCTAGGTTTCTAGACCTGTGTGGATTGCCGTAAGTGCAGGTCTTTCTAAAATGTCTTATCTCATATTTATACAAGTGTTGGAGAAATCCGCGGAAAATTCCGAATGGGTAGGTCGAAAATCGCAACCTGGGATCGAACCATTCACCTTCCGCCTTCAAACGTTGAGAGCAGAGCTTCTCAGCCAATGGTGGGGCCTTCAAATATTAGGTATTTTTACATGGATAAATTTACTGAGATTTTCATAATATTATATACGAAATTTACGGAGACTTGGATGTTTTTACGTATGTAATTTTACAGAGACTTGGATGTTCTTCCATATGTAATTTTACAGAGATTCGGATGATTTTATATATGTATCCTTACAGAGACATGGTTATTTTTATAATAGTAAATTTACAGAGACTTATATGCTTTTACATGCTCGAATTTACGGAGACTTGCATATTTTTACATATGTAGATTTACAGAGGCTATGATGTTTCACAGATTTAAATTTACAGAGACTTGTATATTTTGATCTGTGTAAATTTACAGAGACTATGATTGATTTACACAATAGTTTCTCTGCATTTTGACAGAATCTTTTTTTTTTAATTCTCTGTAAATTTACGTAAGACTTAATATAATTAATTACCAATAGATTCTCTGTAAGTTTACAGAAAAATTTTTAACAGTGTAATGTATGTGCCCAAAAAATATCATTCTAATATTCCTATTTTTTATTGATGTTCCAATTTTCACAAACATAAGTGTATATATATATATATATATTATATAAGTCTAGTAATTTCAAAAACTTATTTCTTTTTTTTTTTTTTTAGAAAATGTTTAGGCAGAAAACCATACGAAAAATTTCATTAATAAATATTTTTAATGATGTCAAAAGCAAACATAATATTCATTTTTAAAATACTCTTGTTAATAACTTGATACAATTTGAAGTAAATTTTTAATTTAAAGTTCCTAATGTTTTACAAAATGTACATTTGGCGCTTTTTCTTAAGATGTATCTCGAATTATATAAGAAACTGTAGTTTACTAAAATACATGCACTAAAATACATGCAAAAAAAAAAAAAAAGTGGAATCATTATACTTTTCTTTTGCTCTTATTTTATTATAGATGATCTATAAAATTATACCTGAAAATATGAGGAATGTCCTTTTTCTTTTCTTTAAAAAAGTAAATAAAAGAATATATGACCTAGGAATTCCCAAACCGCACATAACCATGAAATAATAATTTTTATCTATAAATTTTTAGTTTTATTTTACATTACATTTAATTAGTAATAATATACTAAGTTAAGGAATAAAAAAATTATATATATATATATATAAATCGTATTAATAATCAGTTTAATTTTAGAAATCGAGCAAGCAACCGCATATTAGGAAGAATGTGAATAAATAAATTAGAAAGTTTGAAAAAGTTTGACAGCTTAATAAGTGAATTTTGTTTGAGCTGTAAGTTTCGTTATTGCACATGTTTCTCGCACAGATTTACACATATAATTAAGAAAAAAAAACAAGAAAGAAAAATCATGCAGAGTGCATTGATTAGTAACCCTTTCCAACTGTACGTAATTGTTGTATCGAATAACATTTAATATTCTTTGCCTACGTTATCACGCAACAGACAGGAGGACTGAAAAATATACAGATAGACTAATTGATTTTAAAATGTTGAAAAAGATTAACGAAAAAGAAAATGCAGATATTAGTTTATAATTACAGCTTTTGTTCTCTCTGAATATTTTAGTGTAGCCCTGTAAATCAGAAAGCTAATCATATCATATTCTATACAAAACATTATTTTAGAATATTAACAATACATTTCAATATTGTCTTGATTTTTACAGCAGAAGGACTTTTAAATATAACTTTCTAAAATATCTGTCCTAAAACGTAATGCATTGTCATTTTTTTTTATTGTTGTTATCCCTATAAACAAACTAGTTATACAGGACCAATTAATGTCATTTTCAATGGGGAACATTCTATAGGGAAAATATTTATAAAAATAACACTCATAGAACATAATATTTTCGAATGCTTTTGGGCGTCGCTGTACACAAACCAGAAGAGATATTCACTCCATTTTCAATATGGAACATCCGATAGTGAACGTCAATAAAATATATCAGTTTCGAGAAATTCCATACATATTTTCAGGAGTTAGAGCGCGGGAAGACACACAGACAGACAGATGGACAGATACACAAACTGAAATCATATTCACACTTAAAAATGTTAGAAAGTGTTAAAAACGTTTAATGTAAACGAAAGTACAATACTAGCAATTTTTTATTAATAGCTCTTAATATTAATAGATATTTTTGTGTCACCCTGAAAATCTAATGCTAATAATGCTATATTCTATGCAAAGCTTTTTTTTTTTTTTTTTTTTTTTTTGCAGATATAAGTAACATATTTCAATTTCTTAAAACTTTGTGGAAAGTAAAGTTATTAGAATTTGATTTATAGAAATGTCTCGCATAGAACGCAATGCTTTGGAATACTTTTAAGTGTCCCTGTGGTAGAAATAGAATCGGTATTTCTATTTTTTTTTTTTTTTAATCTTACTTATTATTTCACTCAGAACCTCCTTAGCCAAAACCCTTGTACAAAATTCAAAAATAAAATATTAGAGGAAAGATATTTATTAAATATTCAGGGTAACATTTTAAAGAAATAAATGTTGGAGCACCTTTTAGACTTTTCCCATTTATACGTTTTTCTCGTTTACACGTTTTTCAACTTCGGTCCGAAATCATCCCATTGAATTCTAATGTTCAAATATTTCGTTTATACGACACAAGTAAAGTCTTAATTTCATTTATACTTTTTTCCCCTTGTAGAATTTCAAGTTTCAGTTTCATTCTAGGATGGGAAAAAAAAAAAAAAAAAAAAAAAAAAAAAAAGATTCATGCTCTCTATGTTTCATTCTTACATTTTTCCATTATTTTTTCTTAGAAGTGTAGAACATACAAAGTTCGATCTGGATCGATAGTTTTGGGGAAAGGGGGGGGGGGGAGTCAGAGAAATTTTAAGAAGTTGGGGACTGGGTTCATTGGTAGGCATAAAGTGACCATTTGTAGACTTCCCAGTCTCTTCTTTAATTGGTTCTAGGGATGCGGTTTGAAAGGAAAAAACCCGCAACTTTATAGGCATTTTGTAAACTTGAAGATTTATTACTCACTTTTGTTAGGCGACTTGAATAGGATACTGGGAGATTTTCTTATTTCTTATTGCGTTTTTTTGACACTACTGTTGGAAAGACAAGATTTTTTTTCCTTTTTAATCGTTTGGAAAAGTGTCATCTTCATTTAGAGAACGAAAGGCTTTGTATTTAAAGGTTAAAATCAAAATCTTGTTGATTTTTTCTGAATTTCTAGATTTTTAATTATCATTTAATTTTTATCCTACCTTTTAAAAATATTTTAAATTTAATTAAAAATATGTATTAGTCAAATAAATGTAAAGGAAAGCTTGAAACTTTATTCGACTTTTATTATTAATATTACACTTTATAGTGCATTAATATTAAAACACATTTTTAGTGTGCGTTTTCTTTTTTTTTTTAAGTTATACGTTTTGTAGGAACGATTCCTTGAAAAACGTATAAACGGTACTCCGCTGAATTAAAGCTAAATTTAAACACTAGTACTAAAATTACTTTTCAAATGCTTATCCATTGGGTGGATTTGAGTTGTGAGGATTAAGACCGATTAACTGCATTAGGGTCCAAGGCCTGAGGGAGTTTTTTTTATTTTTTTTTCATTCGTGTTAACATGATAATCTAACACTTAAATGACTGCAATTCCAAAATTTCTCAAATGAGGCCTGGAACAATTATAACTTTCACTATTAAATTTACTATTAAATTTCTTTATTAAATTAAATTTATATATATTATTTTTGTATGTATTGGACAATTTGATATTCATATATGCTTTTAATATTGTTTTAAATTTTAATATAAACATCTCGTAATGCTGGGAAAAGTTAGTTAATTAAAAAATATGTATAATTAAATATTAATGACATTAAATTTATTACAGATTTTAAAGGCATTAAATATAGTACTATTTTTTAATGCAAATTATATATTGTCATGGTTATTTTAAATAACTTATATTTTAAAAATACACTTATTTTATGTTGTATAATTGTTTTAAGGTGTTTTTATATTTAAAACTTGTGAATTCATAAATTATTTTTAAATGTTTACCTATTGCGGAAGTAACAATAATTGACATTATTATAAAACCAAGCATAAATTATTGTACCAAAATCTACATAATGTTTTGCATACATTTTAAACTTCAATATCGTATTTTTTCATACTGAACTCAAAACTTTATGATTGCATATGTACTTAATTTAAAGAAAATATTTAGACATTTTGTGCTTTCCTCTCTTTCGAAATTCATTATAAAGTTTTTTTTTTTTTTTTTTTTTCTATAAATATGTATGCATGCATTTAGAAACCAAATAATTTTATGGTATTAAATATATGTATAATTTAAACCTCATATGTATGAAATTTTTCTGTGATATTATCATCAGTAGAGGAAAATACTTTTCTTAACAATTACATTTTAATGAGGAACTATTTGTAAAAGGAACTTTTATTGTTGTTATATTTTTAATTAAAATCAATTTTCTAAGAAGAAAGGAAATCTCCTGTTAATTAATTTTTTTTTTCGTATTTCATTCCAAACTTCATTTGTTGTTTATATTTTTTTTTTATTTGAAATAAAAAGAATAATAGGCCGTGCTAATCAAAACTAACATATATTTGTTAAAGCTAACGAACCAAAAGACAATCAAAAGGAATCCCAAAAGGCTTAATCTTTTATCTGGCAAATAAGAAAAGAAAAACTTTTTTTTGCAGATCTGAAAAATATATATCTTTTTTGAATACAAATAAAGTGTGTAAAAATTAGGAAAATCTTCTGAAATGTTAGTATTTATTTTCATGTCTCCTAATAACGTTATATTTGTAGAAATATTTTTCAATTTAACTTTTAGTTTTGAATTTCTGTGTATTTCTTTTTAAATTTAAACTTTTCACAAATTCATAAAAAATAAAAATAAATAAAAAATAAAAAATAAATAAAAAAATACACATATTCCAGATGCATTTCAGTTTTTCATACGCATAAAAAGCCTATGAAAAAAATTCATTATAACCCAGCTGATAAGATATATTTACAATGAGTAGTATTAAAAGACACTCTAAAATTTTTAATGAAAGATAGAGAATAACTATTATAACTTGTAAAATCTTGAAATTACTGTTTTAATTTAATATAATGAAACATCAGGGAATATAGAATAGAAACAATATCAGCGAAAATTCAGAAATGCTGCAGAGAGTTATAAAAATAATCCCTCAAAAAATATAATTAATAATTTGTATATATATATATATATATATGACAGTGGAATGATTTTGTTATTTTTCTTATTTACTTATTTATTTTATTTTTTATAGAATATGAAAATACAATTCATAATGAAATTCATATGCACACACACACAAATATTTACATACATTAACACCTATTATTGGCAATTACTGGCAATGTATTTTCAGTTATTCAAAGCCGTTTTAATACTTTTTTTAAATGTTTAAGATATACTATCTCTTAGCTTTGTGTCTGTCTTTATTTCCCCTCTCAGCCTTTTAACAGAATTTATAGAATACCCTTAGTTTAATTTATACTAGATGGCTCTGGTCGTTTCTCTGGTTACTCTATTTAAAATAATCTTTTTTATATTAATATGTAACATATTTTTTATTTATATATTTATTAAAAAGCCTAAAAATTTGAAGAGTTATTGGTTGCCACAAATGAATTATTTCAAAAATAATTTATTCGTAAAATGTAACTCTCATGTGGCAACTCTTAAAAAAAAAAAAAAAAAAAAAAAAACATTATAAGAAAATATTTTGCGATTGTCATTCATAAAAAAAAAAAAAAAAAAAAAAAAAAAAAAGTATGTGTTAATGGAAAAGAATTTTCGTATAATTCTGCATAGTGGTAAAATATCCTTGATTTACTCATTCATTTATCAACGTCGAGTCGAAATCGCCAAAGTTAAAAACATGTCGTTTGGACAGTTGGTACTTTTCATGATGTAGGTGCTCCCTATAAACGGATTTAATGAATTTTATCTTTGAGTGATTGAAAGGGAAGTAGAAGTATTCTAACCTTTATACTGTGTCTCGGCATTCGTTTCCATTAGAAACTTGAAGCTTAGTAAAATTTCTTCTCATAGACCCTAATTAAGGGAAAACAAAAGAATTTTTAAAAATTCAGTCCTTAAGGGAGGAAAAAAAAGGGGCGTCTAACAATTCTATCCGTTTTTCGCACGTGGAAAATCACAGTGGTTTTCAATAAAAACTTCAAATTTAGTATAATGTTTCTTCTTAGATCCTATTTAAAGTGAATGGTTAGAATCTTACAAAATTTAACCCTTCATTTCTACCCATCCATTGCACGGAGAAAATCGCAGTTGTTTTCTGTAGGCATGGAATTTAGAAAAAATGTATCTTCTTCTCTTCTTAGACAATAGTTGAGGCACAATATAAGAATCGTCTGAAATTTAGCACTTTAGGGGATAGGAGGGGATGTATAGGCTTTCTACCCATTCTTCATACGGAAAAAATCGCAGTTGTTTCCATAGAAGTTTTCAATAGATTTGAACAAAGCTTTCCTTCATCAGGAATCAAAATAAACAGTCTCTAGTCAACTGGTCAAATTATTACTTTTTCTTTCATATTTTCCTTTTTAATTTTTTCCCGTTCGATAAACGGTTGGAACTGCTAGTTGTATTATAATTTGGAGTAAAGATTTCTTTTTCTTACTACTTATGCTATCGTTGATAAATAAAAGTCCGACACAATCTCAGTAAAGTTGAGCAGTTTTCTCTATTAAATTGCATTTTTCTTACGAATAACTTCTAAGAAGTGACGCAATTTTCAAAGAAGATATTACTTTATTTGGAAGGTCTTTTGAAAGTGACATCATTCTAACATGTTATTTTTTTTCTGATTAAATAAAAATTCTAACTAATGATTATTCGTCGTCGAATTTGTTCGTTACTTTTTCACATTGAAGTTTTTAAGTCGCAATCACGAATTTTTAACAAAGCGTAATTTTAAAACTATTTTTTTTTTTAAATAATTTCACCACATTTTAGTTTCAAATTTCAGTAAACTGTAGAACTAACCTCCATATCAAATTTGTAGTTTCACGCTACAATAGTATTGAAGAAATCCTTAAAAAAAATATTTTAAAAGTGTTTTTCCCACCTCTTCCCTTTGCGCATGCACTATAAATTTTTAACATTCACAGTACTTCAACAAAGGCCATAAGCAGTAACTCAGTCAAGTTTGGTTTAAGTCGGACCAGTTGTTTGGGAGAAGATGTAAGACATGCCCACGTGCATACAAACAATAACTTTTATTTGCATTAAGATTATTCATGTTAACTGTGACATGTTTTCTGTTAAAACGATATAAGTTAACTGGTTTCGTACAGATATTTGAAAAACTTTCCGTTGCATAACGATTTATGAGTGTTATATTTTTAAATCATATTTTAATATATTTACAATATACATGACACAAAAATACATTTCTATTGCAAATTGAGCTGTGGTTTAGCATCACTGACTGTTTTAGAGCTCCCCACATATTTTTTTAGGTATAGAGGAGATTTTTCTGCATAAACTTTCAGTACTATAAAGATAAATTTGAATACGATATAGATACAATAAATTTTATGCAATATAAGGATATATAAAAACAATTTTTTAATGTTTTCTATTTATAAATAAAGCTATAAATATGCTATAAATACAGATCATCTACTGTTTAGATATAACAAAGTATAAATTATTAAAATATTAGAGGAAAAATTGACCAATTGGGGTCAGTTTTCACTTTGGCGTGTTGAAAAGCCAATGTTCGTGTCAAGTGAATTCCTGTCTAATCACCGAATTTCTGCGAGCAGCTCAGATTTGAGTTTTTTATAACAACTTATTTTTTAGTGTACACATGATATGAAGCTTAAATAGCTGAAGTTTAAATAGCTGAATTTATGAAGCTTAACATTTGGATGAAACTTCAGCAGTACTCAAGAAAAGTTTTTTTCCTCTCCGCCGCAACAGAACTGACGTCAACATCTTGGAAGATGAGCATGTCGGTGAATGATGATGGATGATGACTTCATGCTTAAAGAGGTTAAATAGCTGCATTGAATTATTCTAACTGAATAGAGTTGTACCATTTTTCATATTTTATTTATTTTACTCAAAAAAATAAAACTATAGCAATCCAAATCCATTCTACACTGAAGAGCCAAAAAAGAAAAAAAAATACATTTGACTATAATCCCGTCTGTAAGTAGAAGTACCGCAACAAGGAATACACAAGGTGCGGTAGAGGTATTTCATACAATAATGCATGCATTGCAATCAACAGATCCATAGGATTTCGAGGGAGTGGAACTCTTCTGAGCAGCACACTGCAAGGCATCTGAGATATGCTGAAAATCGTTCATGTATGGGGATTTAGGTGATCAATGGACTTATTTAACTCCGGAGAGTGTTATTGGGGACACTTGGTAGCAAATCGAGATGCGTGGGTTGTCGCATTGTTCTACTGGAATTGCCCAAGTCCGTTGGAATGTGCAAATTACATGAATGATTGCAAATGATCGAACAGGAAGACGTACCAGTGTTCCCATATCACACAAACTGCATATTCCCCATAGCATGACCGAGACTCCGTCAGATTCTACAGTCCCCTACTGACATGTGCATAGGATCCATGGATTAACGGGGTTAAGCCTATACTCGTACACATTCATCCGTCCAGCATTCAAGTCCAGCATTCAGTCTCACGCATTCATCCGTCCAGCATTCCTGAGCAGCACACTGCAAGGCATATGGGATATGCTGAAAATCGTTAATGTATGGGGATTTAGGTGATTAATGGCCTTATTTAACTCCGGAGAGTGTTATTGGGGACACTTGGTAGCAAATCGAGACGCGTGGGGTGTCGCATTGTTCTACTGGAATAGCCCAAGTCCGTTGGAATGTGCAAATTACATGAATGATTGCAAATGATCGAACAGGAAGACGTACCTGTGTTCCCATATCACACAAACTGCATATTCCCCATAGCATGACCGAGCCTCTTCCAGATTCTACAGTCCCCTACTGACATGTACATAGGATCCATGGATTAACGGGGTTAAGCCTATACTCGTACACATTCATCTGTCCAGCATTCAAGTTTGTAGTAATCTGAGGACGGGTTGCACCCATTTGTCATGCTTAATGATTTTAGTCAATCGTCATCGGTCCTTTCTTTCATGACATTTTTTAGGGCACAGTGATGTCCGAGATTTGAAATTTTAACGCATTCCTGTTCTTTACGAAACATTCGTTAAATAAACGTACACAAAAATCCAAATTTCATCGCTTTCTCTGAGATGCTACAACCTCCTCTTTTGGGTACTAACTATACAGCCATGTTCAAAGTCGTATACATTTTAATATTTTGTCATTGTATCAGCAATATCAGATCTAACAGCTTTGACAGACACATGTTATCTTATATAAGACAACCAACTGCGTCACGTTACTCTGTTCGTTCCAAATCTCTGTTTTTTGCATATGCACGCTGTACCAGTTTTTTTGTTTTCCAGTGTAAAAATAACAGTAATGATTTTAAATTAGGAAACTTGAAAACAGATCCTCTATGATAGACACAAAATTTAAAAGCTTACAAATGAAATGGAAAAACATTATGGAAAATAATCAAATTGTTCCAGGCATTGCTGCAGAATTTCTTCAATGACTATGAGTTCAAAAATCTCAACATAACTAGTTTGTATATTTTGTTTTAAATAAAATATAAAAATAACTTCTTGAAACTTTTAATGGTGTTTCAATAAATTAGTTTTAACAGAAATATCAAAATACAAGGCAATTTATATTTAAATATATTTATACACTAAATATGTATATTATTATTTTCCTTTACATGCTATATATATATTTAGTCATTAACTTTTTTTTTTTTTTTTTTTTTTTTTTTTTTTTTTTTAAGTGTACTCCTTTCATATTGGAAAATTTGCTAATTTGTCAGATGCATCTATAACGTTTGTTATGCTAATCAAACTTATTTTTAACTTTGACATTTTATTTGTTAATTAATTAAAAGTCCTTGTGTGAAAAAAAAAAAAAAAAAGAGAGAGAGAGAGAGGGAGAGAGAGCGAAAGAAAGAAACATACGCAATAAACTTTTTGCATTAAACAAAATTTCATGTATGCCAAAAAAATAACGCTTAATTTACGCATTTTGGTTTGCAGTAAATATAATATTATCAAGCATTGTTCAAAATTCAGTTGGTAGAACATTCATATTTACAGAAAGTAGAAAAGACAGATTTTATTCAAAGCTCATTTATTTTGAGAATTCCCGCTAAAATTAAGGCTAAAAATATTATGTTCGTTTTTGAGTAAGCAAATTTACTCACACATTTTTTGAAAGTATATTACAAAAGCAAACAGTAGGCGAGAATCACTCAAATGCATTTTATTATTATTATTATTATTATTTATTAAGATCAATTAAAAATGAATAAAAGTATTTTTTACAAGTTCTTTTCTTTTCCTTTCTAATATAAAAACAAAGCATTTTTTTATGACACCTTTAAAGAGACGAAGTATAATGGATTTTAAACGATGCAATTAGGTACGTACAGATTAATAAATCTTATAATTTGTTAAAACATTAGGGTTGTTTTTTCTTGTTTTTTCCTAATAATATTATATTTCTCAACTTCAATTTAAAATTCATCCCGTCTGTTATCATCTGCCATTTATCATATTTATTGAAATTCTTAACGTAAACAAATTATTCTTTCGTTGAAATGTGCAGAATTAATTAGAATTTTAACTTAATAAAGTTGAATATGACCACCACATATATTAAGTCTATAATCAATCTCTAACCAGACGTTACGGAGCATGTACGGTGTTACTGGGGTAATTGCAACGACAACATGTTTTCGTAAACGAGTAAAGTTCCGTAACCTTACGCTGTAAACAACTCGACATATTCTCAGAAAAATAAATAATCACTCAAATGCATTTTATTATTATTATTATTATTATTTATTAAGATCAATTAAAAATGAATAAAAGTATTTTTTACAAGTTCTTTTCTTTTCCTTTCTAATATAAAAACAAAGCATTTTTTTATGACACCTTTAAAGAGACGAAGTATAATGGATTTTAAACGATGCAATTAGGTACGTACAGATTAATAAATCTTATAATTTGTTAAAACATTAGGGTTGTTTTTTCTTGTTTTTTCCTAATAATATTATATTTCTCAACTTCAATTTAAAATTCATCCCGTCTGTTATCATCTGCCATTTATCATATTTATTGAAATTCTTAACGTAAACAAATTATTCTTTCGTTGAAATGTGCAGAATTAATTAGAATTTTAACTTAATAAAGTTGAATATGACCACCACATATATTAAGTCTATAATCAATCTCTAACCAGACGTTACGGAGCATGTACGGTGTTACTGGGGTAATTGCAACGACAACATGTTTTCGTAAACGAGTAAAGTTCCGTAACCTTACGCTGTAAACAACTCGACATATTCTCAGAAAAATAAATAATCACTCAAATGCATTTTATTATTATTATTATTATTATTTATTAAGATCAATTAAAAATGAATAAAAGTATTTTTTACAAGTTCTTTTCTTTTCCTTTCTAATATAAAAACAAAGCATTTTTTTATGACACCTTTAAAGAGACGAAGTATAATGGATTTTAAACGATGCAATTAGGTACGTACAGATTAATAAATCTTATAATTTGTTAAAACATTAGGGTTGTTTTTTCTTGTTTTTTCCTAATAATATTATATTTCTCAACTTCAATTTAAAATTCATCCCGTCTGTTATCATCTGCCATTTATCATATTTATTGAAATTCTTAACGTAAACAAATTATTCTTTCGTTGAAATGTGCAGAATTAATTAGAATTTTAACTTAATAAAGTTGAATATGACCACCACATATATTAAGTCTATAATCAATCTCTAACCAGACGTTACGGAGCATGTACGGTGTTACTGGGGTAATTGCAACGACAACATGTTTTCGTAAACGAGTAAAGTTCCGTAACCTTACGCTGTAAACAACTCGACATATTCTCAGAAAAATAAATAAAGATATGTTAAATGGGGATTTCGAAGGCCACAGAACAGGACTGGCTGTGCCAATAACAAAAAGCACTGTAGGAAAGCTAAATGAAACCATCTCTCAGCTCGCATCACCGCTGCGCGACGTTCAATGTCAAGGTTGCGCCCCAGTTACTTTTAACACCATTAAACATGATAATATCACCCACTTCACATCATTGCTGCGCAATTTTTAAGGTCAAGGTTCCGTACCATTCGCTTTTAAAAAACTTAGACAGTTGCCAAGTTGTTAGAAAGCAATATTGCGTTTGCTCAATTCCTTTTAGAATTATAAGCTTTCGAAATGTGCCCAATGTATTACGATGACACTGTACTATAGACATTTTACGTTTTTACTGAATAAAATAATTTCTTCTGTGCTTTTTAATGTCTATAAAATATGCATATAATCAGCTTAGATTAGCAAATAATCGTAACACAGTTTTCGGTCAACCGAACCGGCGAGGTCTCATGTGAAAAAAATAATAGATAATTATTAAAAAAACTCCACAGAGCTCACGTTCAGAAGTAATAAGTATATAAATTTGAATAACACCATAAAATACAAATACTTGCAACAAATAAGAGCAAGATACATGCAACAAGAAAAAGAGAACAAAATAGGCACGAGTGCTGCATACAAAGTGGCAAAACACCAAGCTGCTCGTTGCAACTTTGTT
Organism: Salticus scenicus; assembly: GCA_963930645.1. Classification (NCBI taxonomy): domain Eukaryota; kingdom Metazoa; phylum Arthropoda; class Arachnida; order Araneae; family Salticidae; genus Salticus; species Salticus scenicus. Next base: position 31,782,698 of record OZ005656.1, read on the forward strand.
TGCAGCAATCATGCCTACTTTTTTCACCTGACGCAGAGTCATGTCCTCTTTTGACCCAAAACAATTGTTGCGAGTTCTTAGATGTTATGGTGCTTTTTCAAAGTTTTTACCTATTAGAAGGTTAGGAGAGCTACCATCGTCAATTCCATCGTCAAATCAACTTTTCAGCACCTTTATTTGTATTAAAATTTATTTTATTTTATATTATATTATTTTGTATTTCTTTACTTATTTTTTCACTGGATAACCCTATAAAAACACCTCATTTAAATGAAATTTCTGTAGCATTTAATTATTATTTTTTCGTTTCTATTATTAATTTTTGTATTAAATAATAGTAAGCGTTATATATATATATATATATATATATATATATATATATATATATATACATATATGTGTGTGTATGTGTGTATTTGCGTGTGTATAAAGATATTTATGATTAATGACCATTTAAAACTAGAAAGAATAAATTTTACTGCATTATAATATTAAAAATTCATCAATAGATTTAACTCAATTTTAAATATCCGATAATATATATTTCTATTTGAACAAAAACATTTTAATGAAATAAAATGTTCTAATGAAGTAAGTTACATAAATTAATTTTGTCTTTTATTGCTAGACATTTCCTGTCTTTCTGTATAAATATAACATGATATACGCTCATTAAATTTAACAACTGTTCAACATCAGTTCGGAATTTTCGTTGACAATTTTTCTTATTGGTCATTAAAGATAATATAGCTAGACAAAATTTAGAGTACTCCACAATTTATACAGCAAAGAGTATCGATTTATATTTATTTAGTTATTTTTAATGTAATTTTTACATTGAAAATGTAAAAAATAAATTAAATTTAAATTAAATTAAATAATAATAACAAGAAATAAATGTTTTGCACATTATTCCAATAATTTAGCTTTACATTTTAAATTTAAAAGTTCATAAATAATTTAAATTAAAAAAAAAATATATATACCAAGAGTTTATTTATTATTATAGTTAAATAAGGCTATGCAAGTAGACGATTATTCAAAAAATAGTGTGATTATATATATATATATATATATATATTAGGTGTAAAAAAATGACCATAAAAAATAATAATAAATAAATAAAATAAATAAATAAACTTTAATTCCCAAGTTGTTATACATGGTTTGAAAAGCATGTTATACCTTCCAACTGGATTTCAAGTGTTCCATGTGGAACCGTTAATTATTTTCAATATGACATGGGTGAATGATTATTTATTATCCGTAGATTCAAACACATGTACCAGTATTAGCTGTATTTCTGTTTAGCTTTAGACTGTCGAAATAAGGTCGTCAATCACTCTGATCTCGTTTGTATTCACTGAGCCCTTGACATAACTCACAGAAAAGTACCATAAGTAAGAGGTAGAATAACACCTGGAGTGCCATGTCAGCCATCGGTGGCTGACATTGATGTTTCATTTTAGGTCACATCAACCATCGGTGGCTGACAGTGTACATATGATATAAAACTTTAAAAAAAAAGAAAAAAAAAATGCATTGCCTTAAGTAATTACTGAAAATTTATTTTAAATTTACTTATTTTTTATTAATTGCAGGATTATATCATTAAGGCATTTTAATGGATTTTATTGAAACGAGGTAAACATATCGCGCTTCTAATCAGCACGTGTGATACGACGGGGATTTCCTTAAGAATTCGCCTGCCGCTCAACGTGTTAACATTTAAAACTATAAGAATGTGCATAACGCTAAAAGATCTTTTCTTTTCATACAAAATTATGTACAGATGATGGAAACATGAAATTTCACACATACACAAATACGTACACGGTAAATGGCTCTTAGATTGTCCCATGTACTTGTTACTCTGTTGGGAGTCGTGAACTCTGAATAACACTTGTATTTTGGAATTGTTTCTATAATCTGCAAATTATAAATATTCGATAAATACACAGCGGCTAATAATTTTCAATTTAAAGTTAATCTAATTATTTTAATTTTAATCAATAGTCTATTTAAATTAGTTGATTGCATTGAAATATTATAACTCTCCAGGATTTTACTTATTTTTTATTCATCGTAAAATAGTATAAAATTAAAAAGAAATTGACAATGCCTAAACTCCTGCCTATAATCCGTGGGAATCCATAATTTGCTTGTTTTTTTTTTTTTTTTTTTTTTTTTTTTTTAGAAGGATAACATGTAATCCGAAGTAGCGTGTGGAAGTGAAAATTATCTGTAAAAGTAAACTCAGGTGATCACCAGGAATTTGGGAGTAATATATCTTCCTCTTGTCAGCTCTGCAAAGATCCAATATCATATAGAAAAGCATAAAACGATCGATTTTTTTTTTTTTTTATCATTTATATATGATAATGATAATATTTGTTAGAATTATTATGTTAATATTTAAAAAATAATTGAAAGAGAAAATTTGTGATAAAGGCACTTAATTACACATACACACACACACACACACACACACACAAAAAAAAAAAAAAAAAAAAAAAAAAATCTGAACATTATTAAGTAATATTGAGAATACATTTAACGCTATCATTATATAAAAAAATATCAAGTTTGAATAATTTACTAAAATTTACATTTAAATAAAATTTTATGAAATTCAGAATCTCAAAAATTGCATTATACTATATATATATATATACATATGCTAAACTAAGATAGAGGAAATTCAGTATTGTTGTAGATTATATAACCTTACATTTTTATATAAAAACAATGATATTTTCTCAAAGAAAATTCATTATTTGCATTCCAAAAGTGGTATATGGAAAACAAAATCACAGGTAATACGTGGCGCTATATAATCCGTATTATAGAAAAATTAAAGATTTTTAAACAATTAAGACGCTGATTATACACAGGAAATTAGGCCATTTAATGGATTTAACTATATTATGGATTCCTAGCATTTAACATTTTGTGAAATTCTGGACACTACTTGACCATTTTTCTTAAATGTCTTTCTGTCTGCGTGTACTAAAAAAATTCCTTGAAAAATGATTTTTTTTTCTTTTTTTTCTTTTTTTTTTTTCTTTGTGTGTGTGTGTGTGTGTGTGTGTGTGTGTGTGAGAGAGAGAGAGAGTGTTGTTGTTGTTGTTTTATTTGTTACAATATTTATGAGTACATTTGCACTTATAAATATAAAAATATTACCAGACATAAAATTATTTTCATAATTCTAATTTAAATATTATTAGGCGATGTTATACACTCTCTATTATAAAAAGTCTAAAAAAATGCAGATTCAATTATTTAAGCTTTAGTGTAACACTTTAACTGAAATATATATATATATATATATATATATATATATATATGTATATATATATATATATATATATATATATGTAACTATTGAAACGAATTTATGTGCTTAAAGATAAGAAAAACAAAAAATGAGAACTGCAAACCAATGCGCTGAATTGCTGCAAAAGAAAATGCAAAACTTAAATATAGGAATAGATTATCAATGAATAAAATAAATTTTCAATAAATAAAATAAAATAAAACCCCCCAAAACACTGAGGTCTTAACACTTAAGACCTGAATGCTTTAGATACGATTATTTTTAACTGATTTTAATTATCATTTTCATCAACTACAAATATTTCAGCAATCAGTTTTAGAATAAAACTTTTCCACTGAAAAAAAAAAAAAAGAAAAAAAAAAATGTATTTTTTGACATTTTGTCGTTTATTTCCTAGTAGCTTTTAATAAGAAAATCTTGTTTTTTTTTTTTTTTTTTTTTTTTTTTTTTGAGTTTGCTTTATCTCTGCTAATATTTCATTGATTTCTTCTGATTCCCAAATTTATTTATTTATTTGTTTATTTATTTGTTTATTTTATTTTATTTTATTTTTCGACAAAACTAAAATATGTATGCAGACCCTGGTTTATTGTTTTTAATGTTTAATTTTTAATTTTGTATAAACATAATATTTTTTATCCGAGTCCAATTCTGGAAGCAAAAAATATCATCATGACCAATAATGTACAGCTTTCTCTGATTTGGCTCTTTTTATTTTAAGGGGAAGATCCAATACAGTCGTTAATGTAAGTTTATAACTAAGTTTTTACTGCTGGTTATATATATTTCTCTCTTTAAATATCCATACATCTTTAATTTCTTCAATTATTAATCCCATTCAATTAAATGTATCTATGTATCTATCTGTATATATATATATATATATAACTCATACTAATAAATTAATGCAAGAACAGAATTTAACTATACTGGTGGGCAATATTAAGAGAAGGAACAGTTATTTAGGAAAATGGTGCCCCATCTGTTAATTTTATCCACCAGTATAATTTTGGCATTATCAAGAATTATGTGCTTTTCTCTTTTGGAATATATTTTTCTAAATATATTAACATAAACCTGCTTGATGTAATTTTAACGATTTTAAATCCCATTAATGTGACCTGCAAAATGTATAAAACTTCACTGCATTAATGACAAACAATGTTGGAAATCTTGGTCATTAATGATGTGTAAAACTGAGTTTTCTTTTTATTTAAAGCAATAAATCATTAAACACAAAAGATGTATTAAAGTAAAGCCTTAAATTGAATTATTTTAAAGACGTGGGATTTAAGTAGCTTTGAAACAAAAGTTAATGTTGAAATTGATTGATATTCACTTCTTTCTTTTTCTTACGGTTTAAAACGATTTATTTATGCAGGACGTTTCATTTTATTTCTTTTTTATTATATTTACTATATAATTATTTCTTAGAATGAAGTTTTTTCATTTTACTAATAATTTTACGACTTTTTTTTTTTATAAACATGATTTTTTTTAATTGTCATAAAGAAAATATATTGCAAAACTGTTCAATGAAAAATGTATGGAAATAATAAATAAATAAATAAATAAATAAAACAGTTTTATTATGATGATACGTCTTTCTCCTATGTACAGATGACAATTAAAAAAGGTCTGTTACAGTAAAATCCATATATGCTTGGTAAAATAAAAATCTCGAAGTAAAACTATATAAGTGAGAAATTAAAATAACATAAAATCTTTTAAATTCAATATCGCGTAATAGAAAATAACAAAGAAGTTATATGACACCACTCTCTAATAAATGAAATTTTTTTTTAAGATTACAATTATTTCTTTTAGAATAATACTATTTATATACATATAAATATTTATTAAATTGACATTTCTATCTATTTCAGGAAGCCCATGATTTTTAATCCCAGAATTCTATTTCAGAAAAACCATTTTCATATATACAAACAGAAAATTTTACATTTTCATGAAATTATTTTGTATAAAATCGGTTATTTAGCGCGAATAAATATGATATGCTTCTATACTTTCAATTTTACAATTCTTACATATTAGTTAATTTTGTAAGCTATACGGTGCATTATGTAATTTACACTGATCCAAATAGTACATCTTTTATTCATCATTCAGCGATAACATTATTTTGAAACCTTTTCGCAAATTTAAACGAATTGATGTGAAAATTCTAAAGTAATTAATGATTGAGAAATTTAATTCATCAACCTGGAAATTCATTTCTGATAGAATGGAGTAGAAGGTTGATTTTTACCAACTATGTGAAAAATACCAGAGCCGGGAATCGAATCCCGGGCCTTCCGCTTAACGCGCGGATGCTCTAACCACTGAGCAACCCTGGCTGATAACCAGCTCCGCACTTCTCACACAATTTACGTTGGGAAGATCACCGAGTCTGCGTTACAAGCAGCTATATCAAGTGACAAATGTGCCATGTTCAAATTTCTCACTTGATATAGCTGCTTCAAGACTCGCTGTAGACTCGGTGACCTGGCCAACGTAATTTGTATGAGAAGTGCCGAGATGGTTATCAGCCAGGGTAGCTCAGTGGTTTGAGCATCCGCGCGTTAAGCGGAAGTCCCGGGATTCGCTTCACGGCTCTGGTATTTTTGACATAGTTGGTAAAAATCAACCTTCTACTCCATTCTATCAGTAATTAATGACTGCTTACAATTTTGTGGGATTTTGTTAAATAGCATTAGCATAATGTAAAAAATAATTAATATTATACATAATATAAGTATAATAAATAAAATATAATATTATAATATAATAAATGCCTAACACATTTAAATTTATGTTTGTAAAAATATATTTTTTACATAATTTTTTTTTCTTCCATGTGTCTTTGCTTCTTCCAACTATAAAATCTCGCAAATGATTCTTTATTTAACAAGCATTGCTCTCCATAATGTTAATTAAACAATATGGTGCTCGAGTAGAGTCCTTCGCGGATGACAAAGACTTGACCCTGACCCATATCGCAAAGAAAGGTATCGCAACCCGAACGTAACGTGTAAAATAATTTTATATTAATGTTGTAAGATACAAAATTAAAATTATTTCGCACAAATTAGAGTAATAATACTGAACAGCTCTTTCAACGAATTATGTATTCTATTTCTAAATATTTTAGTATTTTAGCCTAATTATATATATACATATATATATATATATATATATATATATATATATAACTACTAATTTTAAAATAACCAAATTTCATTTGCTATAACACTGACTATTAAACAAATTCATTGTTTATTAAAACATTTAATCGCGAATACTTTCAGAGTATTAAAAAAAAAAAAAAGAAAAGAAAAGAAACACTGAAAGACAAATAAATATTTCGTATGGAAATTTTAACTCTGTGTTTAAGTAATTTTAAACTATGTTAAGAATCACGTTGCTTTAAATTACTAAAGAAGAAAACAACATCATCCAATATCTGCATATAAAAAGATTGATTCATAAAAAATGAAAAGAAAAGAAAATGTTTTCAACGTAAACTATTTTGCGTGAAATTTGCCCAAAGATCCGCCCCAATGCAGGACACTATTCTGAAGTGATTGCAATATCTCTTTAAAGAAGTATTTTATAACCCGCTTTTTGAAATACTTTATCCTTCAATGTTGAATATATATATATATATATATATATATATATATATATATATATATATATATATATATATATATATATATATATTTTTTTTTTTTTTTTGCGAATGATGTAACAATTAAACTTTTAGTGGAATTTTGATTCAAAATCCGTTGAAAGACAATTAATTCTGGGAGTACCACTGCCTTAATGATGTATTTCATTGCAAGCTGTTGTTAATCATGGTGTATTAAATGGCACTTTACGCTATTAAAAAGTCCTTCAGATGAAAATAGTTATTTAATGTATATTTTTGTCTAAAATTAACAAATCTGCATTTTTGTTTATTTGTTTTTGTTTTTTGTTTGTTTCCTTGTTTACAATGCACCATTTCTCTAATAATCCACATTTTAGAAGATATAAACTAAGAAGATTTTGTTAGTGACAAAACGAAATGCTTCGACCATATAAGTTGTAATGTGAGATTAAAACTTTAATTTTTGGACTCACATCTGAACTTTTTTCCTCAAAATCTTGGCGCAAGTAGTGATGAGCATCAGAAAAGTTTTTACTGGTACATCTCCATATTTCAAAAGCGTTTCAGTAGCCGGTTAAATGGAAGTTTGCTAGCTGGTTATTACTGATGTGTATCAGGGACACACCAACAGATACCTACTAGAAGAGACCACCAAGAAAACCATTCTAATGTTTGTATTTGCTCTAATCAAGCCTCTGTTACATTTCTCTGTTTGTGTATGTGTGAGAAGTGTGTCCCCTAATATTAAAAACGGTACGTAATCGACCGTTTGAGTTTTCAGATATGAATCAAGAACCTGTTATTTGTAATAATCACATAGTTTAATAAAGCGCAGAAAATAGTTCAAATTCGTTGTGCAATTTTATTTAATAACACTAAATATCATATTAAACAATTTTAGGAACAATTATTTAACTGTATGCATGCAGGTATAGTATGAATATAACAGCCTATATAATATATTTTACACGGCAAATCTAAAAATTGCGAACTTTATAATATATATATATATATATATATATTCATATACATAAATATATCAGAATAAGTCAGTGAATAATATAATATATAAAAACGATTAATAACATAGTATGTGTATCGTAATTAATATAGTGTATATGTAATTAATAACATAGTATTGTATACATGATTTATGAAACTTATACTAACTGATTGCAATATTAATAGGAAACTTAGATCTAGTATGTGTTACAGCGTTTGTGCAGAGAATGGGGCAGCGTAGTAAACGTAGAGGTTAAAATTTTGTATTTTATTAAAACTAAATACACGATAAAGTAACATCTACTGATATATTTTTGATTACTCATTTTGAAACTCATATATGAATTTTTTACAAATTTACAATTAATACTACATCACGTAAGATTACATTCATATTTCATCTCATCTTTGATTTCGAGATTTTTAAATTCGGAATCAGGTTTTGTTTTGCTGGATACACTGTGAATTGCAAAATTTAAATAAATAATATATAATTCTATCATTGTCCAAAAAAATTACGTTTATAATAAATAAGTATTTTTAAGAAAAACAAATTTAAACTTGGAATATATATATATATATATACTGCATAGAAAAAGTAGACGGACACTTCTTTACAATTTTTTAAAACCCGGTCTTTGTTTAATAGGCAATGTCAATTAAAATTCTTTAACATGTTTAGACTTATCAATCTCCATATTTTTGACAGACAAATAAAAATATTCAATTATTTATAATTTTAATGCAAGGAAATGCAGAAAAGAGAAAAGATATACATTCGCACAATATATATATAGATATATTTTAAGTAGACGGACACTGGTCAAAAACTGGAATTATCTAAGTGGGTGTTTTTTCAGGAATACCAGTTTTGCATGTAGATGTACATTTGGCATTTTGCCAATTGCTAACGTGCTTGACAAGATGGTTTTACGTAGTTAAATTTCTTGGAGATGAATGCGCCATGCCACGAGGAATTCCTCTAACTGATTACCAGAAAGGACGAATTATAGCGCTGAAAACTGTTAATAAAGGAGTCATAGAAATTAGTAGGCTACTTCTAATAAACAAAAGTAGCATCAGCGATTTTCTACATGCTCTTGAAGCCCATAGCGTAAAGAAAATGAGTGGCCGGCCAACGAAACTTTTGCTTAGAGACGAAAGAAAAATTTTTACTGAGCTGAAAAAAACTGGAGCATCAATTCCCAGAGTTAGAATAAGCACAGAAATTACTAACGAAATTTCTCAGACAATTTATAACTGCATTAAGCACTCAGAGCTCTTTCAATATAAGAAGAGAAAACATCATCCATGCTGGAAAGATCACCACTTAACAGAACGCCTACAGTGGGCTCAAAACCATATGTCTTGGACTACAGAATGGATATCTGTAGTTTTTTCAGATGAGAAAAAATTTAATTTAGACGCCCCAGATGGATATTAATATTATTGGCACAGTTTGGAGAAATAAGACGAAGGGTACTCTACTCGGCAAGTTGTTGATGGTGGCGTGATGGTGTGGCTAGCTGTTGGCTATGGTGGAAGGACAAATTTAGCGTTCCTAAGTAAGAAGCAGAACTCAAAATGATTATACTAAAACACTAAGCAGTGAGCTTTTGCCATTTGCGTTTGATCTTGGAGGAGAAAACTGGATTTTCCAACAAGATGGAGTGCCAATATACACCGCTAACAACGTTAAAAAATGGTTTCATGTGAACAACTTCAATGTTTCACCATGGCCAGCCAAGAATCCGGATATGAATCCTATAGAAAACATTTGGGCTATACTTGTTCATAAAATTTATGAGGGTGGACACCAGTATGAATCAAATCACCAGGTCAAAAAAGCTCTTACAAACATTTGGGAAATTTTCCGTCAAAAAAAGATTCAGAATCTCATTGAATCGATGATTAACAGAGTATACGAACTTATTAAAGGAAATGGGAGACGAATCCCTTACTAAAAACGTTTTATTTTAGAGATACAAGATGTGTCCGTCTACTTCTTTTAAGAAAAATTACAGTGCAAATATGCACCATTTTTGTTTCCTGAATTTTTCCACTACATAATTCAAAAGGATTGAATCTATATCCAAAAAAATAATAATATATGATGTCTAATATATGATGAAATAATAATATAAGTTGTGTAATATATGATGAAATAATAATATATGATGTATAATTATATTAGAGAAATGAACCTCATATCTCTAATTAAGGAAATAAACGGCTTTAAAGTATTACAACTAAGTGTCCGTCTACTTTTTTTATGCAGTGTGTGTGTATATATAAGAATATTAATATAATTAATATAAAGAGGTATTAAACCAATCTAAATTAATCATCTAAAATTTCAGATAACATATATATATATATATATATATATATATATATATATGTATATGTATATGTATATATATACATATTTATATATTTATGTATATATATATATATATATATATATATATATATATATATATATATATATATTTTTTTTTTTTTTTTTTTTATCTGAAACTTTAGATGATTAATTTAGATTGGTTTAATACCCCTTTAAATTAATATTCTTTACAAAAAAAAAAAAAAAAAAAAAAAATGTGAGTTTTTATAGAGTCATCAGAAAATTTAATTGCTAGCAGAAAAGAAAAATTATTTTTTAAATATATAACTAGTTTTATTTTGTGTTTTATGGTAAATAATCTTGTTTCATTAATTCATATCTCTGACGGATAGAAAATCATCAAATTTTCGATTTCAATATCTATACGAGCAAAACGGGTAGTCAAGTATTACCATGGTAAAATGCATAACTGACATATAAAATTGAAAAACGTGTGGCTTGATAAGTAATTAGTCTTTTTATCATGTTTTCTTTATTAAAGTTTGCAGCAAAATTTTTGAAGTCTCGTATTTAAAAGATGAGCACTGAATACTGTTTTGATAATTAAATATTCGTCAAGTCATGATCTTTGTCTTTATACAGTTGATAAAAAAGTAAGTTGTTGATAAAATTAGCGATCAAATTATATATATATATATATATATATAATGCGGATGTATGCTTCATTGAATTTGCTGCCAACGGTACGTAAAGTATTCTTTATTTTTATATTAAGAACTTTATAATTCTAAGTATTAACACTTTCATGTAGTATAAGGTAAAACAAATAAACTTTTCGTAATTTAAATACAAATTTCAATTTTTTATACTTTCTTGAATTAAAAAAGGAATTTATAAAATGAAATTTTAAGTCTTTTTTTTTTTTTTTTTTTTTTTTTTTCAAATTTACAGTTTATTCCTTTTTGGGTTATAGTAATATTATTTATTATTTACGATAGGGGCATAATATTATAATTTGTGTCATCTATAACATTGCATACTACAAGAATTTAAAGAAATTCTTATTTAATACTATTTTACTTTATTTTATAAATAAAATTGTCATACTTCTTTTCCGTTTATTATATGAATTATTTTTTATTTTTTTTTTTTATTTTTTTTTTAAATGTGCGAAATCTTATTTATTAATTTATTTTTATTTTGTTCTTTTTTTAATTGTATTGATGAATCCCTAATATTTATTCCTTTGCATTTCTAACACGAATTATTTTAAAGCTTATTAATAACCCCTTTATTTGACCAGTTTTTATTTCTGAAATATAAATTATGTGTTGAAAATGGGTGTTAGCATTTGAAATAATTAAGTTCATTAAGCATTAATAACTAGATGCTATTACCAATCAGCCGGCAAAAGCCGCTTGTCTATGCGACATTTTATAACAAAATTAGTCAGCGTTTTTGTTATTATCATTATTATTATTATTATTATTATTATTATTATTATTATTTATGGCCACTGGAAATGAACAAAGGTATCAAACTAATCATCTAATGAAGCAGAATGGTTTTCTTTCCCATTTATACATATATGTTTGTCAGAATAAATAATTATCAAATTAATTTTATTGACATGTAATAATTATATTTGTAAACTTGTAAAATGAAATTATGAGCAACATTACAAAACAAGATATTTCAACGTATTTATCATGCGTCATTTTTTGGTAGATATAAAACTTGTGAATTATTTAAAAATATGTATCAAAAATGTCTATTTATGCGTTTCTTTTTTTCTTTTTTTTTCTCTTTTTAAATATGTGATCAAAATGTAAAATTTTCTTTCATCAAATGCCGAATAGATATTTCCGCTTGCATGCTGAAAAATTATTTGAGCGAAAAACGAGATAGAGCATGAACAAGAGATAGACGTTGAATGAAAGGTGAATGTTTAAAATAAAGCCGTTCTTCTTCATATTTTTCTTTTCTTTTTTTTAAACAATAAAGATAAAAGTGATAATTTATCATCTTTTAGTTTTATTATTTATTTATTTTATTTTATTTTATTTTTTGAAGTCAGTTATAAAAATTTCCATTATTTATTTTATTAAATATTGAGCATTGCAATAAATGAAATATAAATGAAAACATCTATGTAAATTAATATATTTTCTTTAACAATCTTTATCAGTGCATGGATTTATTTCTCTTTAAATATTATTAATATTTACGTTTGTATTTGTGTAGATGTATATGTAATATGCGTAATACTGCTTAAATATATGTGTGTACATAAATATAAGAACTAAAAACTATATGCAACATAAAATCTGAAAGAAAAGAAAAAAAAAAAAAAAAAACTCTAATTGTATTTTTTTTTTTTTTTTTTTTTTTTTACATTTATAATGCATAAAATTCTGCATAAACCTAAATTTAATTTTATAGAATAGGACTTTTCAAAGGCATGCAATAACTGTGTTTCATTTTCCAACATCGGTTACTATATTAACCCCTTCAGACCCGAATTTTTTGTCGTTTAGGAAAAAAATATTTTTATACTAAAATTAACTTAATTCATGTGAATGAAAGCAACAATATACTTTTTACAAAAATATTTACTCCTTTATATATAATTTTTAAATGTACATTTTAATGGACATATGGTCCTTATTCAAAATTTGTAGCATAGGAGATCTTGAGTGATATTTGTATGAAAAAAAATTCTCTTACTATATTATAAATAATTTATTATTATATTATAAATAATTGATTTTGAATAAGCAGTTATATATATATAATTATTATTTTCTGTGAAATCTTTCAAAACAATTCCTCTCTTTTACTAAACACAAATGGACACGACATTTGTCACAATAAAAATGTGTCCTTCCTTTCCATAATGCAAAGACATAATCCTTTGCATAATGCTTGCATTTCCGATGCAAGATATCTTGCATCGTGTTGCTTCTTTTTTATCATCGATTTGGGGTATATGGTCCACATTATCGTGTTGAATTTCTCTTATTGGTCTTTTCTCACAGCAATGAAATTTTCTTTCTCTATCTAATTTTCTAATTTCTCCTTCACTTTTTGAAGGACGACGAGGTTTCTTTACATTTACAAGCTTGTTCTTATAAATTAAACTTTTGGAAACGTGCATACGAAATTCCAGTACATTCGTATGCGTGGGAACTTATTTAGACATCCAATCATAATATGTAATCCAAATAAAGTTTCAATTTCAATAACATTTATTGGTTTGAATCGAGTTTGTCCTTGTTGAAGTGCGTATATGTTTGTACATTCGGCCATCTGTTCAAAAATTTCATCTGTTATATATTTAGAAAAATATTGCATAGGATCCAATACAATAGAATCACCAATTTTGTCATTCTCTATCCATTCGAATTTTGGTACATCGGGTGTTTGTTTCCTCCATCGTACTCTTTTCTTATTTCGAAAACCTGTAGGCTCTGGATTTAAAATTTCATCTTCTCTACTGTCTCCGATTTCCTCAACTTCCCGTTCTCTTCTTACTCTTTCATCTTCACTTTCTTCTATGTCATCAATATCCGAATCATCTCCATTTTCCAACAATTCTAATAGTTTATCTACATATTTTTCATTTTATAAATTAGATTTACTTAGTTTCTTATTCATCTTGAAGGATAAAATAATCTGGAAAAATATTTTCAAGAATTGTATGTCTAACTGTTACTCGCAAAAAATTCAAATCGAAAACTTTGTACAGTGTTTCCACTGATTGGGACAGGATGTACATTAGGATGTACATATTTTTTATAGAGGTTGTAATACGAAGCCAAAGTAAATACCTTTTGTACAATTTCATTATTACGTAGACCCATATATACTTTAGTGATGTATATATGTTTTGACACTCATTTGAAAAAATAAGAACGAAAAACTAACAATATTTGCTACTTACTGCTGTCACGGCCATTCGAATTTCAAACTACTCACATAAGAAGCACTATAACTCAACACACAAAAATCAGATGGCGTTATTGACGTTATTCTTTCATGTTAGATGATCACGTGTAGGTACATTAGGTGTTGAAACGAAGTTTAAACCTATACAGCATAAAATACAGCAGGAAAAGTGTTATGTACATTACAATGTGCATGGGGACCGAAGGGGTTAATTTCTTGAATTTTCTTTAGTATATCTTTAACATAGGAGCCTCCTGCCTACTCATCATGCTGGTTTCATCAATGCATAAAAGTATTCTATCGCAGTTTAAAATGTTTATATTTATAATCATTATTTAAATACAATAAATAAAAAGACTTTTTGTATAATTTTATTTTCACTAAGTTTTTAACATTTTGTTAAAAATATAGAGTAATTAAAACAATTTTGCATTACTAACGCATATTCAATGAGCAAGGGAAAAAAATTGCAATAATTTGATCATGCATAGATCTATGTACATATCTGCCGTCTATCTTGCAAAATCAGCAATCTCCAAAAAATAAAATTTTGATGAAATGCTAATTTTTGGCCATATTTAGCCAAAATTAGATAGGAACCAACAATTTTCAGCTTTATAATCGTTAGGGCAGTATATTTGAAAATTCAAAATAAAGTGGCACGGGCACGTGGTAGGAAGGGGTTATTCATATTTTATTTTAGATTTGACCACTCTTACAGCTTATTTTGCAGTTGGCAGGTTTTGCAACAAACAAGAATTTAATTTTAGCTAATTTTAATGTGTTTATTGCAATTTTAAGGTTGCAAATGCGCAAAATGCTTTGTTAAATTAAATTTTATCTATAAATAAATGATAGCTGTTATCTCATAAAGAAAATATGTGATAAAAAACTAATAAAAATTAACTACTAACAATTAACAACTAATTACTAGCAAATAACTAATTAATAATTAATAACGAATTAATAAAAATAATAATTAATTAGTAATTAATAACAAAATTAACAACTAATTAATAACGAAAAAATACTGAAGAAAACTATGAAAATATAACACACACTATTGCAAATTCATTAATTACAAGTTATTCTTTAATAGAGTGTAAAATCATTCGAATTGTAAACAAATATACATACACATCACTATAACCTGCTGAATCATCATAGGTATGTTATGAAATTAATAAAATTTGATTAACTAGTCATAGTATGCTAACTAAGATGCTATTATGTAATTGCAAAAGAATTCTTCATTACCTTTGAATTTTGACTCAGTTACTTTTCTTTGTCGTAAGGACACTTTTACTCATCCTTGATTGACTACAAGATGCGGCTTCTATAAATTTCTCCATTGTCGACGAAAAAATGAAATTCTAATATTAAACACTTAGGTTGACTAAGAATGATCAGTCACAGGAAAAAGAAAAAAAAAAGGGGGGGGGGGACACTAATTTAATCAACAAGTTAATCAACTGCTTTAGTCGGGTGGAGTAGAATCACGATCACGCGGATATGGAGATGACTGGTTTTGTAATTCACCAGACTTAAGATTTGCCTGGTTTTGCAGCACATCGCGATTTTCAAAAGCACGTAATTCAGGGGTTGATTGTTTTAAGCATGGTTTATTGTTTTCTGAGGTTACAAACATTTACTTAGAACTAAAAAAAAAAAAAAAAAAAAAAAAGTGAAAAAACGCATTTTTTAATTTTAAGGAGTTGTCCGGTTTCGAAACTCGAAAGTGACACATATATAGTCATCATTGTCAAACTTTAAACATAAAACTATGGCAATTTTCATATGCTAAAAATATATATTTTTTTTTTTTTTTTTTTTTTTTTTTTTATATATATACACTGTCTCTCTCTCTCTTATTTTTCTTCTATTTATTTTTAATTTTTTTTATTCGTGTATACATGGTAATTCTGACACTGAAACAAATGCAACCGCAAAAGTTTATAAAAATCCCATTACACAATAGCGTTTCACGGAATGATATTTTATTATTATTTTATTTTATTTTTATTTTTATTATTTATTTATTTATTTTTATTTTTTACTTTTTTTATTTTATTTTATTTTTTATTTTATTTTATTTTTGCTATAGGCTTACAAACAACTATCGGATAACTTTTCGAAAAGCTGATACATTAAATTTTTTTTTCACTATCTTTACACTCATGTGTGATGCATAGGATCAAAATATTAAGGCATATCGAAAAATAGATTGATTCTAAATTCAAGTGTACAATTATATATACTGGCTTGGTAATCTCACAAAAGCTTACACTTTGAAATATATATTTTATAGTAGCTTTATTAAGATAAATATATGTGTATAAATATATATATATATTTATAATTCATATCTATGAGGTTATTATTAAAAACAAATATATAGATGTTAACTCTTTAAACCAACTCTTTAAACTAACCTATTATTAGTAATTTTTTTTAAATATTTTTTATAAGTTTACATATTAAGTAAGAGAAAGAAGTTATATTAATTAAATTGCAGATATATTATTATATTAAAGGCTCACATGATTATTCTATTTTCCACATTAATTAACTAGGTATTTTTTAAAAGTGTATTTCACAAATGTTTTATGGTAAATAGTATTATAAGTTTTATGCTTTCGTCGCTTATGACAAACATACATTTTTTTTTTTTTTTTTTGTCAAAATTCACTTTTTATTCATAATATATATATATATATATTTAAAACGATGAATAACTAAAAAGTATATAGCTAAATATAATTACAATTACACACACGCACATACACTTATATATATATATATATATATATATATATAACCCTATTTCCAAAAGATTGCTAAAACATAATTTTAGCAATGTAATTTATTGAAAACAGTGTTTTATTTAACTATATATCAAAATCTTTTTTTTTTTTTTAAGAAAAAATAAATAAATACGTTCCCTATAATTTTTTTGCGTTATTTAATTGGTACTTCTTTATAAAAATACAATTTCTTTCTTTCTTTATTAGTCATTTATTTTTCTCTTTTTTGTTTTTTATCAAACGAAAAAAAAAAATGTAGTGAGAGAGATTGTGCCAATCAAAATCATCCTATATAAGTCAAAACTAACGAACCATAAGAAAATCAAAAGAAATCCCAACAGGCAAAATCTTTCATCGGGTAAATCAGAAAGAATAAAACTTTTCTACAAATCTAATAAAATATCTTTTTTAGGATACAAGCAAAGCGTACAAAAATGTTGAAATATTGATGAATTGATAGTGTTTATTTTTTATGTGTTTTAATTTTGTTAAAGTTTGGGAAAATATATGTTTTCTTATTTATTCAGCTTCTTTCTAATTAGTGCAAAATGTAATCGAAAATCAATGTTATAAAAAATTGGGTATTATAAAAAAGAAAAAAATAAGGGGAAAAAACTATCTAAATATTATTATATATATATATATACATATATACCATTTGCATATACTATTTATATATATAACATTTATAAAAACTTAAAACAATGAGAAAAATGTATCGCAAAAAATATTTAACGTAGTATCTGAAGATATCTTATAACGTAAAATTACATATTTTGTTATTTATACTTACTTTAAATAACTATCAAACCACACGGCTTTCAACCCACTAAAAACTTGGAAATATAACGTATTATACCCCATTAAAAACCTAACACTTTTCTAAAAGAAAAAATAAGTTTTAATTATCTGGTATATATATATATATATATATATATATATATATGTGTGTGTGTGAATATTTACAAAATGGTATTCATGAAATAAAATTACTTGATTCCTTTTTTATATATAAAATATCAATTTATGTGTACCATGTCTGATAAAATTTTCCAAATCATTCATCTTGTCTTTTATTTCTGCAATTCTCTGCATAATATCTCTCTTTCTCACTATAAATATACCATATTATACGCTCATTAAGTTTAACAGATGTTCCACATCGGTTCGTGATGTTCGGGGAATAGTTTTTTCTTGGTCATTAAACAAAATATAGCTGAAAGGAATTCAAGATATAGTTCCATTTATGCCGCTGATTTTTTTTCTTGATTAAAAAAAAAAAAAAAAAAAAAAAAATCGTTTGTATGTAAATAACCCATACAACTAGGCACAATATGTTGCTGTTAAATAAAAGAAAATATAATAAAAACTGTTTTAAATTATATTATTATTATTATTATTATTATTATTATTTGTACTTGAGCAAATATTATATTAATAGAATATATATATATATATATATATATAAATGTGTGATGATTTGATGAATAAAGAACAAATTTAAGAACAATTCATCAAGTTTTTCTTGAAAAATATCATATTTTCTTTACCTATTTGTTAATATATTGTCCTACATAGAATTAACTAAATAGTAAAAACAAAATATAAAAAAATAAATGTGCAATGACCGAATTACGTTTTATTACAGAAAAAATTCCCTATAAACAAAGGGAATATTTTTTTTTATTTTCTTTATTATTATGATAATTTTTATTTTTCATCATAAGTGAAAATATTTGCAATACATATCAACACCTATGCACAGAATACATAAAACCCCATACCTATATTTAATTGTGGTTGTAAGCTATGCTCGATTATTGTGAGGATGTACTTAGATGTTGGATTTTACTTTTATCATAGAAATTATAAAGGGAACGATTGATCTCGGGTAAATCTGCACTGAGAAGAGAAAATTTATTTAAAAATATCTGCAAATAAATGAGACAACAGGAGGCGGGTTTCTGCAACTATAATCTTGGTTTATTACAAAATTCTAGAAAATCAAGCGAGAATTTTTCGCAATATAAATGATTCAGAATATTGTTTCACCATCTAGAAATGTGTACACTAGAAATTCTCGATAATTTCGTCTATTCAGTTTATTGGTGTGCCTTATGCGCATAGCTCGGAAATCTATATTTCTAGTTAGGGGATTTAGAAAATGGCCACTTATTCATTCTAGAGAAAGGCGGTATATATATATATATATTTCTCAGTGTGTTTACATGTCTGCGCTTGAAAGAAAAACTTCTCAAAAACTTTGATTGTTTAATATAAATTCAATTTTAACTCTAAACACATACATACATACATAAATAAATTCATATATACACTCTGTCACACAAAAATATATGCACCCAGAAGGAAATGAGCTACAATCACGAAACTTAACATGTGTGTAGTGTATGAAGAGATAAGCAAATGATTAAAAATTCAGAACGAAAGGTCGTTTAATTAAGAAGTTAGGGCATGAAAAATGTTACAAATCAGTAAGTAGTAAAGCCACCTCTGGCAGCTATACAAGCTGAAACATGGCATGGCATCGAATCAATTAGGTCACTTATATCCCCCTGCGGAATATCATGCCATAATCTTTGCAAGTGGGCAGTTAATACATCAGTATTCTGGCATGGCTGCAGTTGCCTTCATAGCACGTCCAGACGTGCTCTATTGGAGAGAGGTCTGGTGACCTGGCAGGCCATGGGAATACGTCATATCCTTGAAGGCATTGTTGGGAGAGTCGAGCAGTATGTGGACGAGCGTTATCTTGCTGATAAATGGCACCTGTGCGGCTTGATAGCATAGGCAGCACAACTGGCGTTAAAATGCTGTCCACGTAACTGCGAGCCGTCATAGTGTCTTGAAGGATGACTAGAGGGATCGTGTGTCCCAACAAATCGCTCCCCACACTGTCACACCTTGTGTAATGGCTGTAAGCCGCTCGACAACAAATGCCGGATCAGACTGCTGGCCTGGCCGCCTCCACACGCGTGTGCGATGGTCATCAGCACTGAGACTGAATCGTAATTCACCACGGATGATCACACGTTTGGTCGGTCACACTCCAGCTTGCTTTGTGTCGAGAAAAATCCAGTCGACACTGCTTATGATGTGGGGTGAGGGGTAGGTGTTTTAATGGACGTCGGCTGTTTATACCAGCGTCGGCCAGTTGTCACAAAATGGTTTCCCTTGATACTACTGGATGCCTAGAATGTGGTAAATGGCATTGAATCGAGGCTAATGACGCTGTTGGTGCGGACGTGGTCGCTCTTATGATTGCGCGATCCTCGTGTTCATTTGCGCTACTGGGGCGTCTTGACCCTCCTCAATGGTTGATTCTCCCTTCCGTGACCCACTGTTACCAATCCCGAGCAACTACCATATCGCTCCGAACGAGGTGGCGGCTGATATGTCTGAACGACCAAACTGCTTCTCTGAGGCCTTCTCTACGGCCCCTCTCACTATCCGACTATTGTCTGTACTGCCACCGGTTACGTCTCAAAGGCATCTCAAGTCACAATACCTTCCATTAAAGTCGACAGATTCGTTTGAATAGCTCTACGGTGCGAGAAATCCTGCTTTTAAACTCGCCCAGCTGCGCAGTTCTGATGCGCATAACGTGCTTAGCCTTGTCTCATTGGCGTTGAAATTTTAATCATTTGCATACCTCTTACCAGACTACATTTGTACCAAGTTTCGTAATTGTGGTTTGATTTCTTCTGGGTTCATATATTTTTTTCTGACAGAGTGTATTTAAATATATATATAATTATTAAATTTAAATTATGATAAGTGGAAATGAAATCGGGATGTATAAACAACAACAAAAATAAATACATTTAACAGTGTTAGTAAACAAGAAAAGGTTAATTTAAACACTATACAAGCCAATATTTAGACAAAGCTGTGACTTCTTCATCAGCAGGTGAGAACACAGCCATTGAAATCTATGTAATCCTAACAGTTTTCCGAAGATATGTCAAGCTATCAAACTCCAAATTATAAGTCAATCAACAAATTAGTATAACAGACTTAGTATAACAACTGAAATATGATTAATTTGATATTACATATACTTGATCTGATACATATTTGAGTTGTTATAATTTCAAGTCTGTTACACTTATTTGTTGTTTGACTTATAATTTGGATTATGCTAACTTGGCATATCTTCAGAAACCTGTTAGGATTACATAGATTTTTAATGGCTGTCAAACCTGCTGATGAAGAAGACACAGCTTTGTTGAAATTTTGACTTGAATAGTGTTGAAATCTTTCCTTTATTATTAGCACTGTTAAAAGTATTTGTTTTGGTTTTTAAACATTCCACTTTCATTTTCACTTATCATAATTTAGATTTAATAATTTATATTTTTGTATATATATCCAGTGCTGCTTTACGCGCCTATTTTATGCAACTCTAATTTGTAATTTATTTGTAATTTAATGTATTACATATATATATATATATATATTTATATATATAGTAATTCTGCAGTAAATTATATTCGAATTCAAGTTTTTATATAAAAATTAAAACAACAGAATCCTTGATTGGCAAAATTGATATGTTATGAAGATTTGTAACGATATTGTCAGAACATAATGATTTTTTTTTTTTTTTTTTTAATATCTTTCTTAAACCTTTTCTTAGTACAATCTTAAAACTAAAGTACTGCCTTCCATAAAAAAAAAAAAAAAAAAAAAAAAAAAAAATAGCTGAGACCAATGTTTTGGTGCAGTGTTCGATTTTTATGTCAGCACTTACGGAATACACAGCACTGAAATATTTGTTGCAGCTAAAATTGCCCATTTCGCACCGTTCTTTTTATGAAAGGTTGAATTATTAGTTTTAACAGTGTAAAATTTCGCTAATTTAAAATTATTTAAGTTCGTTTCAATGATTAAGTCATAATTGGAAATTGCGAAACAGCTATGCTGGTGCCTGTATTGTATTATTATATTTGCTCATATTTTTACTCGTAAGTAACATAAAAATTCACATCGAACAGAAACAATTAATTTTTGAAATATTTTTTAATCTACAACAAAACTTACATCGGTAATTTGTATATTCTTTAATGGAAAACATAATTTATTTTGTGTTATTTGAAATATTGAAATCAAAGCTTTCTTGTTTAATTTTTATTTATAGATAATCAGAAAATGGGAAAAAAACGTTAAAGAAACAACATAAAATACTTTAATAAAGAATTATATATATATATATCCTTAAAAATTTCTGTAGACTTTTTTAATATTAAGGAAATGCAATAATATACAAAAATATTATTTTCGCACTTTTAAAATATCTTTTCATATTTGTTGAGTCTGGCATTGCTTACAGAGTTTTCATTTAAATTTTATTCTTTGGTAAAAAAGGGAATCTAGACTAAAATTTTGGTTGTTATAATTGGTATTGATTATGTTCAGAGCTCCAGGCATTTAAAAATTAATAATAATAGCTGTTCGCCTGGAAAACTTTTTGGTAGTCAGCAAAATGCAGCTTCATCGGCCTTTATATTTATAATTAAATTATCTATTTTTAAATTTTGATATTTACAAAATATATAAAAATGAAAATTTAATGTATAAAAATCAAATGCTAATTGGAAGGGAATTATATATCAGGAAATCCCTGTTTAAATTTAACATTCGCATACCGGTTTTATTATTTCTTTTAAACCAATACACCGTTGTCATTGATGTATCGTTTCACCGGCGCATCCTTTTAGTACCGGATAGCAAAGCGAGTGAACGAGAGCGGTGTAAACTGCACTGAATCTACACCGGGTTTTTAAACATGCATAGTTGAATGCGATGGAATTTATCTTTTGGTATATTAATTCAATACTGTGTCTCAACACGACTGTGTGCTAACCATGCACAGATAGCCATGAGACGCTGTTTCCCTTCAACTTGTTTCTTTCACGAATTGGTATGAACTACACTGCATGTGTGAGTGTTCACACATATGTTCTTTAAAACTTTATTTATTTATTCAGATTTTATGAATAACAAAAAGAGAGATTAATATAGGTAATAAAAAAAATCTTTTTAAATTTATGTAATTCAATTAATTAATTATATAGAACGTCCCGTTTTCTTTTCAAATCAAAAATGTTTCATTTAATAGCGTTTCTTTGTCTTTCAATAGTTACAAGCACATTGTTCTCTGAATAAAATAAAGCAATTTTTATATCGGGGTTTTTGAAAAGTAATTTTGTTTATACTTCTTCCCCGAAAGAATTAAATCATTTTAGCTATAATTATTTATTTTGAGAATGTATTTCAAAATTCGTTACCAGCTTATTTCTAGCATATGTATGTATTAATAAAACAAAAATAGTCATTTCAGTTAATATTTATTATGCTTGTGTTTACATTAAAAGCTATTATTACTTTTCGAGCAGATCATTATTGTTCTAAAAATAGAATTTTAATGGATGTATCCCGTCTCCATGGCGCGCCTCTGAAAACCGTTTTTGTCCGTTGCTTTGATTGACACCTGGCGCAATTTTTTTTAATGCCAAATTGATCTGATTTTAGTAACGACAATTTAGATCCAAAAATTTTGTATTAAAATATTTTAAAGACAAAGAAATAGCTTAGCATTCTTTTGGCTGAATTTTAACGATGCCAACTTTTTCGGTTAGCAATTTTTACTCTGAGACTGGAAGAGAGCTCCGATAGTCTTCGCTTAAAAAGGAAGTAATTTTGACGACCTCCTCCTCTGCCTCCGTACCATTTACTGTATGGAATTTTGTTCTTTTTCTCAATAATTAACAAGATGTAGCTGATTTATTAAAATGACATTTATCATGATGCTATTAATAAAAGACCTGTTCAAGTAATTTTTGTTTTGCTTTGCCTGCATAGTACTTTTCCTTCAGCATTTTTAAGCAGTTTGTCACGGCCAATCAACTATGGATATGGGAGTGGATTTTCGATACCACACTGCAGTTTAGCATAGATTTTGACATTTGATTCTGAGGCCAATTTTTTCATCAAAATATTAAAAAAAAAAAAAAAAAAAAAAAAAAAAAACAGAAATATATTGGTCGCCAATGGCGACCAGGGGATCTTATTTCACGTGCTCTGGTTGTGTTTAATACTTTGAATAGTTTGAATGCTATTATTGTGATTGCTAGTAGTGATTACACATTTACGCAAATGAAGAATATTTTACGTACTTCGGAAAAAATCATTGCAATTAATGTTTACTGTTATTTTCTTCTATATAAGTAAATTAAGTTACGATGGTTTTTCTATTAAATTTTAGTTCGTGAATAGCTAATTTACACATTCAAAAGCGTAATATTTTACTTTATATAAATTGAATATACAATCCGTAATTAACTAAAGTATCACATTCTTCCCTTTTCGTAAAAGATTTTACGCGAACAGACACACACTCAAAAACACACACATACATGTATGTATGTATATATATGTAAGGCAAACGCACCAGTGGACACTTTAAAGATATTTTCGAGCTATTTTTTGTGTAATTTCCTGCATTTTAGAGTTTAAAAAAATAATTACTATTTCACACCTTTACCAACTCTTTCTTAACCAGACTGTATTATGAAAATTGCTAATTGTACCATTTATATATGTAAAAAATCAAAAATCCGGAGAGCTTAAAATGAACCGGTAGTGAAAATTTTTTTGTTCCAGTCGTGGAGCCCTTTGAATTTTTGCTTTGAAGTTAATGTGACCAATCGTTTCTATGTCTTGGGGGCAGACCCGTTTTAGCAATTTGTTCTCACATGCATGAACCCCCTTTGGGGCCAACATTTAGGGCTGAGGTTTGAGTGAATTTTACGTCGCACTAGTGCTACACTATTGGTTATTGGAGGCAGTCTGGGAATCACTAATAAGGCTAGTCAGGACACATCCCATTACAATTTTCACCCAGTGGCCGAAATGTCCGCCATGTTCCCATCAAAGTTAAACTTTTCTGGGTTATCAAATGTCTCCTAACAATCCTTAGGGGTGAGTTTCAGACCGTCGTTAACTGCCCATAGTACAACATAAAACACAACATAGTACACTAGTGCAACATAAAATTTACCCATGCTCAACCCTCTAAATACTGACCGTAGTTTTTCTATTTCAATGTCAATGTTTCAATGGGAACCGAACTTTACCAACAAGTCCAATATTGAACCCAAATAAAGAAATTCCAATAAAAAAATTAAAATGTCCCAAGATTATCTCATGATTCAAGCGAATTTACATTTTGTTAATTTTTCTAAATTTGGGAAAGAATGGGATCCAACTTCTCCGCAGACGATAAAACTTGTGACTCTTTGCCCTCCTAGGGGTCAGTCCCAGACCAGCGCCAATTGCAAAATGCGTAGCTTTAGAGTGACGTTTAAAAACACTTAATACAACTCTAAAATTGCGAGATTACAGAATTGTGTCCACTACTGGATCTGCCCTTAAAAGTCACATGAGCCAGTAGTGGACAGGTCTGTCCACGATTGATCATGATGACATTTTTTGGTACCAGTAGTGAACACATAAAAAATACTATTTATTAATACAAGATTTAAAAAAAAAAAAAAAAAAAAAAATTAAGAATTATGCATAATTATTTTAGTCATATGAAAGCAAAAAGTAGAAGAAATCAGTTAAAAATAAGCAGGGAGAGAGCAAATATCCATTTCCTTATTCAAAGTGATAAGATTAAAATGACAAAATCACAAAAAGTACAATTTGTTTTTAGTTAAACTAACATTATTTTAAAACTAATGGCCTAAATCATTTTTAGTTATGAGTTTAACAGTAGAGGACTATAACTGTTTTCCTGAACATTACTCGAATCTTCAGAATTTTAGGTAGCTTATTTTCCGAGATTAAATTATGTGTCCACTACTGGTACAGGGTCCACTACTAGTGCGTTTACCTTATATATATATATATATATATATATATATATATTATATACACACACATGTATGTATATATATATATATATATATAGGTAAGTATTGTAACGAATTTATGAGTTTAAAGATAAGAAAAAACATAAAACTACAAGAAAAATCTTATTCAGTCTTCTATTTTCGAAAATGTTTTATTTAACGGGAAAGATTACTTTTTACAAAAGAGGGGTATTCCAATGGGAACGAGTTTCTCGAGTGCTTTCGCTAATTTATTTTTATTTATTTTTATTTATTTTTATTTATTTTTTATTTATGTATTTATTTATTTATATTATTTTATTTTTATTTATTTATTTTATTTTTTTTTAATTATAAATATTACTTTCTTCAGGTATCTTGACGATTTGATTATTTTTAACTGTAATGATTTCGAAAATATTGCTAAACTAGTATGTTGTGGCCACCACAAGACTTTCTTCTATATTTACCTATACATATTCAATCAGTAACAATATTTAAAAAAAAAAAAAAAAAAAAAAAAAAAATACGATTTTTTTTCTAAGTTTTTTTTTTTTTTTTTTTTTTTTTTTTTTTTAAGTAAAAAAAAATCGATAACTTTGTTTTAAATTATCACAGATTTATAGTTCAACCATTTGTTTTAAAGGTATTGACGAGACCTTTCGAAATATACCCATCTTAAAAATTTATCCCCCCCCGGGGGGGGAAGCGATGCCCCCCCATGCAGAAATTTTTTTTCTAGTTAACTACTACTATTATCAACCTGATCTTTCGAAACATACCCATTGTGAAAATTTACCCTCCCTGGGGGGGGGGGGTATTTCCCCCCTAGGGGGGAAGCGATGGCCCCCATGCAGAAATTTTTTTTCCTAGTTACATACTACTATTATCAATAATTCATATTAATTTTACAATCACAAGTTTAAAACAACTCTAATTATGCACATTTATACGAATTTTTGTCCTATGCTGCCATGTTAAAAATTTAGATAAAATGCTATCACAGCGCCACCTTTTCAGCTATTGATCCCCAAACATAATCAGCACCAGTTTATGTCGGGGACCAACTAAATACCAAGTTTGGTTAAATTTCGTTAAAAAAAAAAAAAAAAAAAAAAAAAAAAAAAATGCGATTTTTTTTCTGTTTTGTTTTGTTAAAACTAAAAAAAATCGATAACATTGGTTTAAATTATCACAGATTTAGGGTTCAACCATTCGTTTTAAAGGTATTGACGAGACCTTTCGAAAGATACCCATCTTGAAACTTTGCCCCCCCGGGTGGGAACTTCCCCCCCCGGTGGGGGGGGGAACCGATGCCCCCACATGCACAAAATTTTTTTCCTAGTTAACTACTACTATTATCAACCTGATCTTCCGAAAGATACCCATTGTGAAAATTTACCCTCCCTGGGGGGTATTTTCCCCCTAGGGGGGGGAAGCGATGCCCCCCCATGCAGAAATTTTTTTCCTAGTTACATACTACTATTATCAATAATTCATATTAATTTTACAATCACAAGTTTAAAACAACTCTAATTATGCACATTTATACGAATTTTTGTCCTATTCTGCCATGTTAAAAATTTAGATAAAAATGCTATCACAGCGCCACCTGTTGAGCTATTGATCCCCAAACATAATCAGCACCAGTTTATGTCGGGGACCAACTAAATACCAAGTTTGGTTAAATTTCGTTAAAATATATATATATATATATATATATATATATATATATATATATATGCGATTTTTTTTCTAAGATTTTTTTTTTTTTTTAAGTAAAAAAAAATCGATAACTTTGTTTTAAATTATCACAGATTTATAGTTCAACCATTCGTTTTAAAGGTATTGACGAGACTTTTCGAAAGATACCCATCTTGAAACTTTGCCCCCCGGGTGGGTACTTCCCACATGCACAAATTTTTTTTCCCAGTTAACTATTACTATTATCAACGAGATCTTTCGAAAGATACCCATCTTGAAAATTTACTTCCCCGGGGGGGTACTTCCCCCCCAGGGGGGGAACCGATGCCCCCACACGCACAATTTTTTTTTCCTTGTTAACTACTACTATTATCAATGATTCATATTAATTTTACAATCACAAGTTTAAAATAACTCTCTTTATGCCCATTTATACGGAATTTTGTCCTATGCTGCCATGTTAAAAATTTGCATAAAATGCGATCACAACGCCACCTATTGAGCGATTGATCCCAAAATCTAATAAGCATCAGTTTATGTCAGGGTGCAACTAAATACCAAGTTTGGTTAAATTTCATTCATTGGTTCGTGAGATACAGCGTCCACAAAAAAATGATACAGACAGACAGACAGACATTTTCTAAAAACTATTAATTCGTAATCTAGACATCACAAAACATGTAAATCCATCAAAAAACGGAGGTCCAAAATTTTCGCGAATCCAATACTTTCTCTATATTACATATAGAAGAAAGTAAAAAATATATACTAAAGAATTAGTTCTAAACCGTACAAATACAGATAAAATTTCATTCCTGGATCTTAACATAAAGCGAAATAAAGATAAATGGCATATTGGTTTATACGATAAAAGGAAAGATTTTGATTATAAAGTAAACAGTCTCACCAATTGCTTTTCAAATATCAGTAGAAAAGTTTTGAAAAATATCATGTCCGCACAGTTAAAAAGATTTCGCACTATTTGCAATAATGATGATGATTTAAAATATGCTCTGGGAGATTTAAGAAAAACTTTGCAAGTTAACTTTTACCCGTCTCATTTTTTAACCGAGTGTTTCCAATTTTGTCCTCTTTCGGTTTGATATAGTTCCTAAATTAAGGGCGATATTTAAGTACCGACGAGTAACCCCGTCGGCCGAAAAGGGATAGTTTATCAGGTAGGGGGTTTCATTTTATTGTATTACATTTTAATGTATTTTGTAATTTCTTGTATATTTTATAGATATTAATTTGTTGTAATTGTACTACTTTTGTAATTTTGGTAATTTTATAATTGTTTTTGGATTTTTTGAATTATATGTATGTCAGATTTCTTTTCAGTTAAATGTGGTTTTCTGTTTGGTGAGAAGTTGGGGGCTAAGGATAGTTATTAGCTAATTGCTACTGTCATTTCAGAAACTTCTCTCTCTCCCCTACAGTGGGGTCCTCACTGATGAAGTCCTCAGTGTTTTTTGGGGTTTTATTTCATTTTATTCATTGATAATTTATTTTATTCCTTGAAAATCTATTACTATATATATATATAAGTGTGTTTGTGTGTGTGTGTGTTGCAAGAGTTTTCTTTTCTTCTCTCTTTTTATGTGGTGAGCATCTATTAAATACTCTGGCCGCCTGATAGTCTAAAAATATATTTTTACTAAATAGAAAACAATATTTATGATTGTTAGTCACATAACAATGAATAAGAATTTGTGTTTAGAAACATCTTATTTATAATATTTTATTTATAATTATTTATTTACAAAAATTGAGTTGGAAAAATCAATGTGCGAAATCATATTAATTATTAGTATGAATTTCGATAGATTTTTAGAAAAATCTAAGGGACATGGAACTAAAATCATTATCTAAGCTTTTCTTGTAATTTTGATGTTTATATATATCTAGAAAATGTTCGATTTTTGTAAGTATTTCTTATAAAAGTCTGTTTAAATATTCTCAAAAAAGTTAGCTAAATCTTATTTAAATATTTATTTTACTTACCAGAGAGTGAATGATATTTAGAACAAAATCACTGGTTGGCATATATATGACAAAAAATTGGAAACAATAATTAATTTATTTATTCATAATATATATATATATATATATATATATATGTGTGTGTGTGTGTGTGTGTGTAATATATTATGTAATGTAAAAAACAAACTTTTGGGGATATTTCGTAAAATTTAATTGTAAAATATTTCTCCTTCCGTAATAAAATAAGCTAAATATTGTTTTCGTGTAAAACATCATTCTGAGTTAATAGCTCATTAAAAATGCTATTAAAGATGTTTAAGCTCGATTGTCTTATAAAGAAGCTTTAATGATTTTAGGTTAATGCTTCCTGACCTCTTGAGGTTTCTGACAAAAGTTTTTGAAGATAATATAAAAGGTTTTCTGTGTAAGGAAATAATAATATTTCATCGCTTACATTTTTCGATTTCTAGCTTGCTTGTAAAATTACATTCATGTATATATATTTTTTCCATTCTTCTGTAATTCTAAAAACATTAATATATCTTATGAATCTTTGCAGGAATATATATATATATATATATATATATATATAATATTCGCTTAATAAATTGAATTCAACGTAAAATTCTGCATATTTTAGAAAAATATTATACGAAATTATTATACTAATATAATAAAACAATCGATAAAATAAAGTCAGTTTTTAAGTAAATTTTTGATATAAATAAATATCTAAAACAAAATTTTATGGATTTTTTAAATAATCTTAAAATCGATAAATCTATTCAAAATTGCATTTTTTTTTTATTGAAATAATATTTTCTAATAAAAAGTATCCCCCATTTTTTAATATAATATAGTGATTATTTTTAATTTGCCATTGTTACATTACGTGTATGTTGCAAAATTTCAAAAATCGAATTCTATATTAAATAGATTATTACATATATCATATAGGAAAATGTTCTAAATTTCAGGGATTTTTTACTTATTTATTTATTATTTTTTTCTTTTTTTTTTCATAAAAAATTAAGTTATCATCGCTTTTTTTTTTTTTTTTTTTTTTTCAATTCTGTTTTTAAGATTTTGTGTTTCTATCTCAACGTCAATAAAATTTAAATCATAAAACTTTCTAAAAATATAAAGACGTTTTGAACCATCTAAGATAGTTATAGTGGACCAGTATATTGGAATCTAGATCACCATTATAATTTTTTTTTAGAATGTTATTAACTCATACATTTTTAATTCCGATTACGTTTATAACTGACTTAAATGTTATTTAGGATCATAGAATTGTTTAGAACAAGCGAAATTCGGAAAACATCACACACATATTTGTGAGCGTGTTTTTGTGTGTAAGGCTTTAACAATGTATATTCTTACACATTTTCAAAAAGAATAACCCAAAAATAAATATAAAGGGATATAATGTTACTTTTAACACTTTCTGGATTTTCAAATTTAAATAACCATATACCAGAGTTCAAATAAAAATTAATTGAAGCAGTTTCCTAAAATTATAGTAGGTACTACCGCATTTTGATACGAGTGCTATAAATGTAAGCAGTAGCAATAAAAATTGAATTATCATCTCAAATCTTTAACTCTATTTTTTTTATGAAAAACGCTTGAGCCGTTTCCTTAAAAAAAAAAAAAATAAATAAATAAATAAATAAAGGCACTTGCTACATTTTTTCACAAGCGAACCATGGGATAACCGCAAAGACCATTTTTTCTGAATAAATGAAGATAAGTAAGATCGGATTTTCCCATTAAAAATATTTCAATCAGTGTTTTGTGAATGTCTTCCTTATTTCTAAAGAAATCAGTATTCTGAGTAATTTTTATTTGTTTTAGTGCGAGTTACTAGTGAATGCTAATTATCCTGATAATAAAGGCTTTTCCGATAAAACTGACATTTTAGAAACAAACTAACTATAAATATTCTTCAAAATCTTTCCAGTACATTCGAGGAAACTAAAGTTTTCTGTTTGTTTTCACGTGAACGCTAATTTTGAATCTGAACATTGGAGAATGCGTATTAGACTATAATCTAAAACGCCTGTAACTCTAAATTTTTATCAAAACAATTCAAGCTGTTTCTAAATAGAGACTGTCATATTTTGACATGATCACTGTCAGAGTGAAAAGCAAAATTATTATTATTATTATTTTGTTATTATTTATTTATTTATATACTTATTTATTTTTTAAGATGACGATAATGTAATCAGATTTCTCATCTTAAAAAACTTATTAAATATTTTGTAAGTTTTTATCTGATTTGTTAGATTCATTTCTTAAAAAAAAAAAAAAAAAAAAAAAAAAAACTAGTTTCTTCCACAGTTTGCAAAAGGTAATGTCGGAGTTAGGAGGAAACAACAGTTTTCCTAAAAATGAAGATAAATCGAATAGGTTTGTCATTTAAAAAAACATTGAAGCTAAGATTTTATCACAATCGTTAGATACAATGTTTGCACAGACGATGTAAGTGTTATCTGTGAACAATAACTTACCTGATGATTAGTATAATTGAAATGGATTAACATCTGAAAAATCACCAAATATTCTCTATTTATTAAATTTTTTAAGCAGTTTTCGAAAAAACCAAGTTTTTTCCATATTTTTCTCCAGGCGCAGAGGGGTTAACTCAGCAGAAAACGCTTCCTGAAAAGGATTAAAAGTCACATGGCTTTCTCATTTAAAAAACTCCTAAACCTGAGTTTTTATAATAATTATTAGATCTGTTTCCGCGAGAACCATGTTTCTGTTATATTTTGCAATGGACAGAGTGAAGTCTAACAGTAAATGTTAAATACCTTGAAGATGAAGATACATCAAATTCTCTTCTCCAGAAACACTTAACAATATTTTTTTATCACAATTGTTGGATTCATTTGAGTGAAAATTAAATTTCCGCCATAGATGATCGGACGGATTGAGGACTATCTTTCTTGAATAATAAGTAATTCACTTTAAAATGGAAACTGGAAAACTGCAAACCGTAAATATTTATCAAAATCGTACGAGCATTTTCCGAGAAAACGAAGCTTTTGTCATATTTTTCACGAGTATCGTAAGAGTTAGCACAGCAGAGAGCATGACTTTTCCTAAAAAAAAGGAATAGTCACGTAAGTAAAATAAAATAAAGTAAAAAAATCTTAAACGTAAAATTTTATCAAAATTGTTAGTTCTGTATCCCCCCTCCCCACACACACACCAAAAAAAAGTGTCTTCCATTGTTTCCACAGACATAATGAGTTTTAACTGGGAACTCTAAATTTCTTAATAAGATAAGTATACTTTAGATAAATTGAATGATAAAATTATTTTTGTTTTTAATGAAATTATTAGATTCATTTTCGTGTATACCATATTTCTGTCATATTTTACAACTGGCGGAGTAACGTAATAGCGAATGCAAATTTCACTGAAGATGAACATAAGGCTGATGTGACCCCTAAATAATAACCCCAAATTTTTATCAAAATCTTGAGAGCGTTTCGCTGGGACTGTTCGAGGAATTTAGTTTGCTGTTAGCTTTGAATTTGATCTCTTGTAGTAGCAGACATTTTCATAACAATATTATGTTATTTATTGACAGCCAAACAATA
Organism: Salticus scenicus; assembly: GCA_963930645.1. NCBI lineage: Eukaryota > Metazoa > Arthropoda > Arachnida > Araneae > Salticidae > Salticus > Salticus scenicus. The sequence continues at coordinate 31,816,007 of OZ005656.1, forward strand.
TATAAAGTTTAAGATAAAAGACGACACGGTAAAATAATTGAGTAGGTTTTTTATTTTTTATTTATTATAATTATTTTTTTTATCTTATTTTTTTTTTCTTTGCTTTGAAGCTTATCTAAGGAAAACTTCAAAAATGGCACTATCTGGATGATGATTTATTCCGACAATTTAAAAAACTAAGTGTGAAATGATTTTCTAAATTAGTGGCTCAAATATATCTTCCTTTATTTTATTTTATTTTATTTTAAACGTTTCCCAAATCGATTATAAAATAAAGAACATCCATAAATATTTATGCAACGTTGAAAATTCCATTAAAAAAATATTAAAATAATCTGCAGATTCGGCAGAGTTAAGCTTTTGAAACAGATTTCAACATGAATACAGCATTTAAAAAGTATACATTTTAAATTTAGCAGCCTTTTAATTTTGTAGAAACCACCTTATTCTAACCGCACTGTTGTTAAAAAAGTGCAGTCGTTAAACTTTCCAGCGTAAAAATACTTAAAATTGATCACGCTGTTCTTAAATTGAATTCCATTTTCGCGATTTGTAAACCTACTTTCTTTCCCAATTTAGTAGGTTCTATTGAAAAAGCTTTCAGAAACTCTCCCCTTATAAGGATCTCAGATAGAAAACTAACGTCATCTTATGCTTTCTAAGACTAATTTCAGTTCTAAAAACCTCAAATATAACCTCTGTCCTTAAAAAAAAAAAAAAAAAAAAAAAAAAAAAAAAACGCCGAGAAAGATTGAAAATCCAAAGTTTATATCAATAAAGCTGAGAAGCGAGGACAAATTGTCATTCTCGATAAAACAAATAACGTTGCAAATGTCACCAACTTAATTAATGGCCCAATATACACGTCTTTCTCACGACCCATCCACACAAGAATTAAGTAAAATGATTTCAAGATAAAAAGAACTTTTATACACCATGTTTTTAAATTTTCTGTTGAAGCATATATAAGCTACTAAAGGCAGCGAGAACCCGGATAAATTGGATAAAAGTACTAAAATTCCTTGCTATCTTGTTTTAAGCTATTATAAAAGTTTCAAATTGCTATCTAGCCGGGAAATTAGTTAAAAGTTGATTGCAAGCTTTGTAAGTATTAAAAAAAATGTAGTATTAAAAGTATTTAAAAAATGTATTGCCACCATGTTATGAGCTAGCCTGAAAGTTTCAAATATTTAGCTAGTCGGAAAGTTAGTGAAAAATCGATTGCAAGCTTTGTACTGATAACGCTGCCGAAGGCTGCAGGAACCCGAAACAGTTGGCTACAGGTATTTAAAAAATGTATTTTCACCGTGTTCTGAACTATTCTGAAAGTTTCAAATGTCTATCTAGTCGGGAAGTTAGTTAAATAAATTTGCTGTCGAATCATATAAGCGCTGCCAAAGGCAGCGGGACCTAAAATAGTTGACTAAAATTATTAGAAAAATGTATTGTCACCGTGTTGTGAGCTATCCTGAAAATTTCAAATATCTAGCTAGTCGGGAAGTTAGTTAAAGAATCGAAGTTAATAAAAACATGGTAATTAAATCATTTCTCATGTCTTGCTCTTTCATGTTGGATTCCACAAAAACTTCTCTCCTCCCATCTATATAGAAATGGTGTAGATTTTATGCCCTGACTAAAGCTGAAAAACCCAATATCCTTTTTGTCCTATAGTTTCCAATACTAGTACTGTTTCTTACCATTTAGCTAAATTTCTCGCCAGTATTTTTTTTTTTTCAAAATTACTCGAAATTTCCATGATACAAGTCTCCCTGCGGTTTCTTTGGGTGTAAATCACTTCTCACTAATGCCCCGATTAGTGGCGTCCCCTCCTGACTAGAAAAGAAACTAAAAGAATGCTACTACTATTTTTTTGAAATCCAAGAATTAGTTTCTTTTTCCCGCACTTTTTTATTACAAACTACTTTTATATTTCAAGATAAATTTTACCAACAATTAGAATGTTTAGTGATGGACTCTCCTCTCTCACTAATTCTTGCTGATCTTTACATATTATATTTTGAACATTCTCTCCTTGAAAATCTCTTTTTTACTTTGGACTTGCTATGACGATGATACTTTCACTTTGACGGACACTTTTCGGCACAATATTGAATAGACTTCAGAGATCATAAATTATCGAGATGTAGACTTCGATTTACATACGAAATTGAAAACAATGCTTTACTCTCCTTTCTTAGTACCCTTGTCTCTCTCACTGAAAAAGGGTTCTGCTCTAATGGTAAAACATTTGCAGTTTCATTATTTACCCCATGCTCGTTCATGCAACCAACTACCTGAAAATAGCTGCTTTTTGTACTTTTGTTAATCGTGCCACTTCTTCTGATCCTGAATCACTCAACTCTGAAATCAAATATCTATATGCGGTTGTTGCTGGCAGAGGTTACAGCATTTTAATTATTAATAAAGCTCTGTTTAAATTATACCTTACCAATACTTCAGGTATTTCTAAGTCCTCTTCCAATATCAGTAATGTTTTGCCTTTTTTCAACTAAATCTAATTTTGCAACAGCAAAAGTTCTCAAATAATACGACTTTAAATAATTTCCTCCCCTACAAACAAATTTAGACATTTCTGTGTAAAAAGACCCTAATAATATGCACAACTATTGAGGTATTTTCAGTATTCCTTGTCAATGTAGACGATCATATATTGGTCATAAAACGTGAACACAGTTTTCGTCTTAAACAAGACATGGGTTATATTCAGAAACAAGAAATAAACAAATCAACCATTGCTAAGCATCGTTGGAAGAATAACCATTGTGTAAACTTTAATTCAGCTAAAATAATCTTATGACCTAAATACATACAAGAACTTTCCATATCTACAAAATTCATAAAATTCTCGTTAATTGCGATTTTACTGTACTTCCTCTCTCTGGATGTTGGGGAAATTTAATATAATCCACTTATTCTTGATTTTTACCACCATCTAAATAGCTTTCAATATCCTTAAATTCCTATTGGCTGCTACTCTGACTAAATAAACGTGCTTTACTGTCTATATAATAAAGCACAATCGACTTTTGTCAACCTTCGCTGATGATGGTAAGCTTAATGTTACAAAAATATAGTTTGGTTTTAATATACTTTACATTGGCGTTTCCAACGCTGTGTAAATATTTATAATTGTGTCCAATGTCAAGTCTGATTATATAGTCCACCAAAATATCTACATAAAATAGGCTTGATGAAATGCGAATTGTCATTCATTGATAAATGAAATATAACTATGAAGTTTTTCCATTCGTGCAAGAAAGACTAAATCGAAATGTGAACTGCACTTTAAAATTACACAATTTTTTTCAGGGCATTCTAGACTTATGCTTACTCTTTCAGATTTAAGCAGTTCCCTGATTACTCGGTGATCAGGTTAGAATTCAAAGCGTGGCTCATATTTTCTTCTTCTGTCCTGAGCTTGGTTATTACATATGCGAATTATATAAATATGTGATATTGTGTGATCGGTCATGTGGCCTGCAGAATTTAAAATTTTAGTCAGATCTAACTACTTATATATATATACAGGGTGTTTCAGTGAACCGTTTCAGAACTTCTAAGAGGGGTAGGGTACATCCTGACGAACCAAAATCATATACCAATGGGCAGTCAGAAATGCTTTCTTGACGCGGTAGATGGCGTTGTGCGAAAATTCCGAGTTTTCGTGCAGGGAATCTTCATTTCGCACAAGAACGCCTAGTTAGTAGGATAGATGATTACACGATCGCAGAGTTAGCCAAAATGCATTTGGCGTACGGGGCTGCAAATTGTAGTGGGCCAGCCGCACAGCATTTGTCCGCGGAACGATATCCGACGAGGCGTATTCCCAGTCATAATTTATTTGCAAGACTGCACCAGAGGTTAGCTGAGACAGGTTCATTAGAAAGAGCTCACAGGGACAGGGTAAGAACAGCACGGACTGCAGACGTCGAACAGAATGTGCTGCATCATGTACAGAGGAATTTAAGAACGATTACACGAAGTGTAACAAACGCAGTCGGGGTTTCCCATAGCAGCGTCTGGAGGATTCTCCGAGAAGAAGACATGAATCCGTTTCACGCTGCAGGTGAACAGACACTGCAGCCGGAGGATTATGCATCTCGTATTGCTTTCGCACAGTGGTACCTTGAGAAATGTGCTACAAATCCCCTTTTTCCTGCTGAAGTGTTGTTTTCCGATGAGGCTTCCTTCACAAGGGAAGGAATTTTCAACACGCATAACGTCCATATCTGGGCGGTCGAGAACCCGCATGCAATACGACGTCGTGCAGCACAAATTCGATTTTCGGTCAGTGTATGGGCCGGTATTGTGGGAGATCACCTCATCGGACCCTACCTGTTACCGTGTCGTCTAACCGGACCTAAGTACTTGCTCTTTCTGTAGCAAGTATTGCCACAACATTTGAGATATGAACAGATTTTTTCATCGACGCAACAGACAATGTGGTTCCAGCACGATGGAGCCCCTGCCCATTATAGAGGAGATGTCCGTAACTGCCTGGATGTCACATTTGGTCAACAGTGGAACGGACGTGGGGTCCCGTGCGTTCGCCTGCTCGGTCACCCGACCTATCATGTCTTGATATTTATTTCTGGGGTCATATGAATTCCTTAGTTTATGACAGCCCTGTTGACAATGCTGAGGAGCTTGTTGCAAGAATCGCAGTAGCTGCCGGAGAAATTCGAGATAAGACTTTTAATCCATGTACCTTTTGCTTCTTTTCATGTATTATTAAAACGATTTCTCACTTACGGTCTCTTTCCTTTATGGTGCTTCTGTGTACAACACCGCTTCAGGAAAGTATTTCCGACCCCCCATTGCTATATGATTTCGAGTTGTCAGGATGTACCCTACCCCTCTTAGAAGTTCTGAAACGGTTCACTGAAACACCCTGTATATATATATATATATATATATATATATATATATATATTCGTTGTTTGTTCCTATTGATAAAATTATTTTTTATTCTTTTGACTTTTACAGCCTGTTTATGACTTTAGTTGCTATTTGGATCTTTTATATGTGTAATTGAAAAGTAATAAAGCATTTAAAATTAAAATTATGTTTATTATCTTATAGATGACATCTGTGCAAACAAGGGCAAAGCTTGAGCAGACGATAACTAAGTTCTCTGTTTTGCAAAAGGTAACAAATTTCTTTGAATAGTTGCAACCATTTCTTCGAAGCATGTACTTGAAAATCAATCCAACGTGAAACACGCTGAAATTTACAATTTTTATGGACAAGACTTTGTACGAATACGGATACTTATCGCAGAATATCAGTAGTGTATGGGCCACAAGCAATGTTATGTTCAGATATCGTGAAATGTTACGAGCAGTTAGAAGACTGTTGCATTGAGTTGACGGATTCGGAAATCCAAGTAAAGCCAACACCTGGGAACAAATCAGGCATGATTCAAGTGGTGGAAGACATGCTTGCAATCGCAGATCGAGCACCGCACAGGAAATTCAGAAATTCACAATATATGCTGGCTGTGCTCATTCCATAGTTCAGCACCATTCCGGTTTTAAGTTGAATCCAGAAAAAAAGCGCGAATTTCTATCCTCATGACCTCTAATGAAGCAACGTTCTAACAAGTGCCTGTTGTGGCAGAGATATTGTATAGAAAAATAGTGTGATGTATGTGTGTCATATTGTATTCTATCGCACTTATCAAATTAATGTTCTTTCATGTAGATTGTACAAGTGTAACTTACTTTTTGAACTTCCCTAATATTAATGCATGTAGTACGTATATTTACCATGGAACATATTGTAATAAAATTTCATTATTAAAAAAACTTCCATACACCCATATACAGACATAAACGCAAAACTAGCAAAAATGAATTTAGGAGATCTCAAAACTTATAGATACAGAAATATATTATGGTTGATTTTTTTTCTTTTTTTCTGATTACAATATATTCCTTACATAATGTAATGTTCTAGAAATAAATAATAAATTTTTGAATTAATATGTAAACTAAATTCAATAAAGATAAATGCATCCAGCAAGTTTCATTATTTAATTAAAATAAATAAACAAAATAGTTATGCACAAGATGCGAAATTGAATTAATATATACATATTTTTTTTTTTCATTTAACTTGCTAAACATCCGTAAATAATACCACATCCTATAAATATATATTTTTTCATAGATTACATTCAAGAAAAAATATATTGCATTATATACCAGTTTAAAAATAACATTTTGAAATTGCACAGTGGAAAATGCAATTTTGATGTCCCATGCAATATTATGACTTTAAAATGAATAGTAAAATCGCAGAAATCAATTTGTATAATATTGATTTACATGGGAACTGTAACTTTTTCAGTTCAGGCAATATGTTCAATTCCGTATTGTAATCTACCAATATTTGTAGCTTATTTAATAATATATTCTGTCAAAGATATCATTTTTTCGTTCCTAAATAAGATTTAGAATGGGAATTTTTTGAATTATATTTTAAGTTTAAGAGCATATTCCATTTGTGCAGTGGAAAAAAGAAAAGAATTTTTTTTTTTTTTTTTTTTTTTTTTTTTTTAATATCCCATAGAATATTTGGTTTAAAATGTCAGAATAAATGGACAAATAAATAAATAAATAAACAAATATTTCTAGATAACCGAATTAAAAATTATTGATCTAAAAGAAATCAAATAATAATATTTGAAATTCAGGCAGTATTTTAATTTCTGTATTGTTATTTATTGAAGTTTGTGATTGTTTTTGTAATTTAACGATACTTATAAATGATAACTGATAACTGAGAACAATATATATATATGATAAATTTTAAATATAAGATGGAATAAAACTCGGATTTTAAAACTAGAACAAAGTGTTATTAAACCTATGCGCAAATGCAGCGAAAGGAAATATAAAACTCTAATAAATAAGCAAAGTACCAAGGATAAATTAAAATCAATCCCAAAACACATGAGGGTCTTCTTCAGGGGAACTCCACTATGTAAGTGATGGAATATGAGAAGTTTCTGACGAAACGTTGGCTATCTAGCCAAAAAACAACGTTTCTAGCCCCCAACTTCTCATAGATGGAAGCAAGACCATACAGCAAATGAATTAAATAATACAAAGCATAAAATGCATAAAATGCAATTAAATTCATAAATAAAGTAACAAAGTATATACATCAAAATAAAATACAAGAATATAAATAATTCAAGAAAATACATACTTGGACAAACTTGAATAGTCAGTAGAAAGAGGAAAATTGAAATCCCCCCCCCCCTCTTAAACACAGAGCCCGTTTCAGCTGCTAGATCCACTTATCAGCTTTTCCTTACCAGCTGGTAGGGCCACTTACCATAGAATATATATATATATATATTGTATGTATGTGTGTGTGTGTACACAAGTGTATCCCAAATATTCACAAACACATTAAATGCGACATAAAACTTAAAATTATCATAAGAGTAATAAAAATATTACAGACGTAATTTCAGTAAGAGTTGTCGAAACAGATAAGGATAAAGTATATGTGAATGATCCAGTAATGAATTTAGTTTCTGGTAAGTTTCTATTAGGTATGATAAAAATTTTGATATATAGTACTTGTACCCAATATGGACAGTGCTCTCAATATGGACACCCCTAATATCTTTAAAAATAACAAATTTGATCGAGAGACAGCGCTACATGTCCGTGAAGAAAAACAGTTGAAAAGATAATTTAGCCTGGAAAGTGTAAAAAAGCGCGCTGTTCGCCATTTTGAAGGAAACTTGTTTTTCCGTGGTGTGCTGATCTTAATTACAGGTAAGTTTAAATTCTTATTAGATATGGTAAACTTACTTTAAATATTGAAAGGCGGAGTGTTTTATAAAGCTGCTAAAACATATTTTCGATTGCTGTTGCATATATTGCTTAAAAATGTTTACTTTGTTTATTTTTTACAAGATTTAGTAAAACTACGCCCGATTCCCAATATGGACACCTTATGGTCACTTCCTGTACTTCCAGTACAGGAAGTGAATCTTCAGATTCACAAATTTGTAAAATATCTGTTTAATGTTATTTTATTTAGCTAATTCATAAAAAAATAATGTTTATATATATTTTTTAATCTTAATAATAGTATCCGTACAAAAAATGAACAAATGAATTACGTTACGAATTAAGAGTGGAAGTACAGATGCTCTTGTTAACAACATACCCTCTCCCGTTATTGACCCACCTTCATCATCTGCGAGATCATTTCCCCTGGAAAATTCTTTCACCAGCGTGTTATCAACTCCAACTGTAAGAAGGAAGAAGACACAACGTCGCCAGGCGATAAACTGAAAAGGCATCAAAGGGGTAAAATCCTTGTTCAACAAGATGCCATCTGAACAATCCTCCAAGAAAGCTTCTCCAACAAAAAATTCCTCCAAAAAGCCTTTGCAAAAAAATCAAAAGAAGCCTCCCCTCAGTAGGGTATCTATTGGCGAAATCGAAGGTACCAGCGGTATCACTTCCTCAACAAAGGAGAGCTGGTACTGCTTCTTATGCAGTATTGATGCTGTTGCAGACATTCGGACATGCATCAAATGCGGCAGATATGTCCACGAGGACTGTGTGGGACTTAGCACCCATGATGAAAAAGTTTATATTTGTCCATCCTGTGAGGACTGAGTAATGACAGATGTAAATTCGGCAAACAGATGCGATAAAGCTAAGCAAAAGCAACTATATTATTTCATAATATTTTTTAAAACTGAGGCGCTTTGCATTATTATTATGAATATGCTTATGTTATTAATAGCAACATAAAAAAAATCTGGAGTGACTCCACTCGAATTTCCGAACATTGAGTAATTAACAATTCTGTAGATACAGTAAAGAAAGAGTTGTTAAACAAACAAAAGAGATAAAAACATAATAGAGTCTTATTTATTACTACTATTATTAGGCATACTATGCATCAAATATAATTTATAAGAGGAAATTTATTCTGTCACGCAAATGTTCATACTACAATCTTTAAAAAGGAAACTTTTTAAAACATTATCGGAAAGCTTTCATTTTACTAATATATTTATGAACCAATCTTTCTTGCAATAATATATTTGAAAAAAGTTTAATTGATAGGACTTTCAAAATATATATCAAATATATTTTCTCCCTACATCTTTAAAGGTCAACAAATTTCTGAGAATGATGTAATAAGTTTTCGGATAGCAAATTTTAGTAATTTGTAGTTTTATATTCTGAGAATAATTAAGATATTTTGTACTAAAAAGAGCTTGAAATAAAGAATATTTAAGGGAACTTGTCCCAATTGAAGGTTTCATATAAAAGCTAAAGTTTCTATCTTTTTTTTTTTTTTTTTTTTTTTTTTTTTTGAACTGTATTCAGTTTTTTCTATAAAACGAGTATCCACGCGAAAATGCTTATGATATTTGATACATTTTTTTTATCGACTTGAAATCTTCACATTACGTTTTCTAATTTTGCATTTTTTTTATGGATTCCTGATTTTGAAAATGCTAAAATATTTACAGATAATTAGGAAAAGACTCAATAACAAAAAATTCACTCTTGTTTCATATGTTTATTAAAACCTACTTAAAATAAGGATGGATTTCGAATTTTAATTAGTTTTTAGGGGAAAAAAAATAAAAATTTGCAAAAAATATGATGTTTTTTATTATAAAATCCATTTCTAATTTTTTAAGCAAGTTTTAATAAATATTCAAATTATTACTTAAATATGTGTAGAACTTTAAGCATTTTGAAGATAGTAAATTCATGAAAAAATGAAATCTAAGAAAACGCAATTTAAATATTTCAAAACTGTAAAAAAGCATAAGAATCATTGCCTGAAAATTCGTTTAATATTGAAAGAAATATCATATAGTTCAATTTATAAGTATTAAATGGAAATAGGAGTTTTCATATGAAACTTTCAGTGGTGCCAAGTTAAAGAAACCTTCAGTGGTGCCAAGTTAAAGGTGCCAAATCCTCTTAAAATAAAATTAATTAATACGCATTCTGAATTTTGTTTCACAATTGTTAGATTACAAAGCAATAGCCCCCCCCCCCCCAAAAAAAAAAAAAAAAAAAAAAAAATAGATAAATAAATAAAAATAAATTTTTAATATCTACAAAATAATCACGTTCCAAAATAAGTTTTGAAAAAAAAAAAAAAAAAAAAAAGAAGAGGAAGAAGATTTTCTATTTCGTTCACTTAAGTGAAATTTATCCTCATGTTTCTTTATTAATCGTACAGCAGATGACATTCAGTAATGTTTTTATTGTCTAAAAATAAATAATTAAATACAATGGTTGAATAAACCAATACTCCAATTATAATAACCCCGTGATATTATTCTTGTTCTTATCAATGGCTTATAGTAACAAAAATATTTTATAACTAGGTAACTGTTACTAATTATGAATAAATCTAATCACCTTATTTGTTTATTTGTTTATTTCTTTTTCGCATTATTGTTATTTTTTTTTTAAATTATATAATTCCAGCAAGCTGTGCATGCAGAATGAGTAAGTGATCAAAAATGAATTGAAATTATATGACCTTTCTGGGTCGTAAAAATATTCAGCGAGCTAAGGGCAAACTATATATATATATATATATATATATATATACATATGGCTGGCAAAATAATGTGAACGCTTTCGCTTTTTTACGTTTTCTCAAATATCTTGAAAAGTTCTTTAAGAATCATCTTGAAACTTTCGTAGTGTAAAGAACCTGTTATACCTCATATTTTTCAGTAAACGTGGTGTCACCCAGTGCAAAACCGTTCTCAGGAAATATGGCATACTACATTAGACACAGAATACAGCAATTAGAATGAAAAAATGTTAAATATCTTACGGAATACGAGCAATTTTACTAAATAATTTTTAACTGCACATGCGCAATCTTTATAAAAAGTTTAATTTGTATAATTCAATAGCCAATGGTATTGAGCAACTTATATGAAAGCCCTAAACAAATGTTATGTAAAATCTCCTTTTGACGATAGAGTTTTTCGGTGATTCAGGGATAAAAATCAATGGAAATTCGGAATGGAATTCAGCCCCTGTGCATCGTAAAACAACAGTACTTCAGGAAAACTAAACTACTGTTTTTGACAAATAAAAGTTTTTTTCACAAAATAACAAATGTTAATAAATATTCACCAAGTCCCTAATTTCGTCACCAATTCGCCATGTATATCGTCAAGGCTGGCCTAACTGGAAGTGAATACACATGCAACTGAATACACTTTTAAAAATAAAAGTTTAATTGTTTTATTGCAGGAAAACCTAAGTCTGTAAATGATGGTGAACGCCAAAATTTATAATGTAATATCAAATTATATTATAAATTTTTACATTACAATATATAATTTCTGATAAAATTTCTTTTAATTTAAAGCTAGGCTGTTAAAAACAGTTTTTTTTTTCTTAATCACAAAACAACATTTTTAATACAGCGAAAGCAAATGCATCTAGCATGATGAAATACAATTTAAGGAGCAGTTTTAACAGTTTAATTCATTCTTAGTACAAAACGAAATGTGATAATTTATTTCATAGAAAGTTTGAATTCTGATGACAGAGTTGTAATTTTTTAAATTTTTATTTGCGTTCAAACAGTTATATCTTTAAAAATCACTCAATATAATTGACACATTAATAATACTGTTTCTGTTTTCTTAATCAATAACAGCTGGGAAGTTTAAACGTAATAAATTATAATTATATTTTTTATTTGCACACCAAGAAAGAGTTGGCAGAATGAAACGAAATTTTATATATGTGAGCGGAACGTTGGCATAAGTAAATGAATACAAATTCAAAGCGAAATAATCATTTATAACGAAAAAAAATATATGAAAGAATGGTAGTTTTATTACCGTGTTGAGCCACCTCTAGCGTGTATGCACGATGCGATATAGGCGAACATTGTGGCATTCAAGTCCCGTAGGATGACCTTAAATGCGCCTCTAATTCGTCCAAATTCGTATGCTGCCCAACTTGCCGTCCCAAGTGATCCCAGATATGCTCCAATGGTGACAAATCTGATAATCTAGTGGGCCAAGGAAGGATGGTATTGTGGCGGAGGCAATCCTGTGACAACCTTCATGTGTGTGGCTGAGAATTGTCCCGTTAAAAATGGCGACTGGGAGCCCTGCCTCGAGTTACAAAACCTATGGCTGAAGGTCGTCACGAACGTACCGCTGGGGTGTAATGGTGCGGTGGATCAAAATTAAGGATGGCCGTCTTTTGTACACAATATCATCCAACATCATCACACTAGCTGTGGGTGCGGTGTACATCTGTAAAGAAAAGGCAGGATTGATACTTTCACCCCTATGCCCCGCCACACGTACATATTTGTCATCCCTGCCCAAACTGAGTCAAGATACGTTGTTAAGAATGACGTGGTTCCATTCGGTTGCAATCCAATTCCGTCGAGCGCGATACCACTCCAAACGATGGAGACGGGGATTGGTATTATTGGCAGCACATATAAAAAACGCCGCGTTAGCAAATGTCTTTCAGCCAGACGCATTTCAAAGGTACGTACAAACACAGGGGTAGGTCGTAAAGGTGCTGCACATGTTCGGATGACGGAAAACAAGACAGTTGACGCTATCGTATGTTTCGTATGATGTGATGGTTTTTCGATTATTGGTCTGTCGATTGCGTCCTGAGCCTGGTCGCCGTGTTAGCGACCTCTCTATTGTCCAGTGATCCAAGTACCTCCCCACAATAACATCAGAACGGTCTAGATGGTTGGTTACTCGCCTTGCTGATCACCCGGATTCCATCATACCGATGATTTTTCCCCTCTCAGACTCTGCCAGCTGCTCATATTGTCTTCGATGGTGGCGTAGCGGAAACGCTATTTAGAAATTATCTCTCTGTAACAGATTATGTACACTAAACAAGCTCCAAGAAGAACGAAGTTTAACGCCCTCTGGTGGCATTACGTAATGCGCAATCACGCTGCATTTCTAATCATTTGCATATCTGCCTGGCACGTACCTACATACCAAGTTTCGTTACGATTCAACAATTACTTCTTGGTGCGCAAGTTTTTTTATGGCAATTAATGTATATATATTGTTACTTTAACCAATTAAAAAAAATCATTTAAAGCTGTATATTAAATAAAATTTAAACCTGGAATAAAAATAAAAATCAATCACCAATTTATGTTGTTAAATTATGTAAAATATCAATATTGTGCAATATTGAAAATTAACAATAAAATTTATATCTAATAGTAAGGCCTTTGTAAATTGTAACAAACATACAGTACACACACACACACACACACACACACACACACATATATATATATATATATATATATATATATATATATATACATATATATGCCTGTTACTCGAGACAATCGCGTTTATGGTATTTAGCTAAGATTTTACTGTAAAGTTGAGATTTGTGTGTGTGTGCCAATTTTAAGATCATTAAAAAAACTCTCGAAGCCGCCGATTTTATTATTTTCTGAACATTTAGACATTATAACAGTGATATTTTGTTTCAGAAATATTATTAAAAACAGAATGGGAGGAATCAGATTTCAGCTTTAAAATTTTAATTTATGAGATCTTAATTTATAAGAGCTATTTAAAAAAATTATAAACATTGATAAATAATTAATTTTAAATTTGTATTTTGATAAACCATCTTCTACGCAGAGGATCGAGCAGATACGATTTCATTTTTAAAAATTTCTCTATCAGAAATTATAATTCATGCAGAATGCTAAAAATCAATAAAAAGTAATAAGGAGTCATATATATGTATATATATGTGTGTGTGCGTAGAAGTTAACAATTTTCTTTATGTCATAAATTTATCATATAAGTTATTTTATTTATTTATTTATTTATTTTTTCAATTACAATCCATCTCCAGACTCTTTATTAACTTTGATGAAATGTTTTAACTATATACTGTTTTAACTTTTTATATTTTACTTATTTGTTATTTCAATTTTATACGGAATATCTGAAGAGTAGCGGAAACAAACCTCATTATAATACAATGATCAGATTAAACTTACAAAAAGACAATCGCATACAGTATAAATGCGACGTTCGAGAAAACATATTTCTGTATGTAATCATCTGCACTAATACTTTCTTAATTCGAATAAAATATATTTCTTTAAATGCAATATGAAAATATTATATATTAAAATAATGTGAATAGTAGTTTATGTCATAAAACTCGTCATAATAAGTGTTAATTTAAATATACCTGAAATTTTCTATTCTAAGTATATATGTTTACATAGCAGCTTTGGATTTGATATCAGTCACTCACACAGAAAAAAAAAAAATGTTGTCAGTTGACAATACAGAATTGACTAACCCAAACAGCTGACTAGAAAACTTGAGTTAAAAAGTGCATTAGCTGAACTAGTCTCCAAAACAATAACCCAGACTAAGAAGGTTAATATTATCAGCTAAGACGGCTATATCTGATAATATTAACCTTCCTACTCTGGGATATTGTTTTGGAGACTAGTTCAGTTAGTACACTTTTTAACTGAAGTTTCCCAGTCAGCTGTTTGGGTTAGTCAATTCTGTGTTGTAAACTGACAACTTTTTTTTGTTTTTTTGTTTTTTTTTCTGTGTGCGTTAACTTTTAAAACACGTGCAATGTACACAAATTTAAAATTGAAAAATAATGAAACAAAACAATGTAATTCAAAAATAATAAATAAAACTTCAATGAAACTCCATAAATTGCAATAGAATACAATAAATAATTTATATTTATTATGAGCTATGCCTGAAATTGCCTTTAAGTTGCGTTATGCGTGCTTTTAATTTTACTAAATTTATGTAAACTAGGTGTTGCATTTACAGTGCATATTTGATATTTTGGACTACTTATAGATAGGTAAAGTAATTTCAAAGATTTGTCTATGAAAAAATGCTTGACATAATCTGAATATATATATATATATATATAACAAACTAAAAAGAATATAAGGGGATGGAGAAACACGTCAATTTTAAAATATGCGAAATATAAGATTCTAAATCACTTTCACCTGTTGTTTAAAGCTCTTTGAACGTGTTTAAATGTATCCTCTTCTATCTAAAATATTAAACAGAAATATTTTGTATTTTAATAGAATTACAGAGAAAGACGAAACAGCATTTGTATAACTTAAGATAATTTTGCTTTGTGAAGGGTATTGCTAAAAGGTTTTGTAACAAAAAATATTTGTTTTAATCTACGAATTTTATTTAAAAAAAATATATATATATTATATTTTATTTACTATTAGTATTAAATAAGTCCCACAATATTCTAAATAACAATGAATTTTCCTTATTCTTTACTGTAAAATTAACCAAATTTTTAATAAAAATTTTATGTTATATTTTTTGAACTTTAAAGTTGTTTTGCTTCAAAAAGATTTTTTTTTCCATATAAGATCAATGAAAAAATAAATTACATCTTTATGCTTATCAAAGAAAATAAAAGATTTTAAAATTAAAGTCTTTCACTATAAGAAGATAAAAATAAAAGAAAATATGAAAAAGAAAATTATCAATTCATCTACGTTATGGAAGGAAAATTTTAATTAAGATGAAAGCTCATTAAAAAGATAATCTGTAATACAAAGTTTTGTAAAGATTATATGCCACGATATACTTATTTAATATAAAGAACTTTCATAATAAAAATTAAGAAAATGAGTAAATATTATATAAATTATTTTCTAATAAAAATATAATGCATTTTTTCTTCTGTACAAATAAATATATAGGTTAATTAATTAATTAAATTAGAAAACTATAATTATATAAACTAAATATATATATATTTTTTTTTAAATCAGCTTTGTTTTTTATTTTTTCTTACCCATAAGGTAAAGGAAGCATAGTTTTGCGGTCAAATTTTGAAAATTGCGTTTTTATTATATTTACACGTTTTGAGGTACCCTGGATCCAGAATTCATGATTTAAGCGGTTGGTCTCTCTCTCGCTGTCCCTCCCCGTGTGTGTGTGTGTGTGTCTGTTATCAGCAAATCTCAGAAACCAATTATAGCAGAAAGTCCAAACTTTATATGCATTCTAAATGTATATGACATAGGGATGCCACACTGAACTTTTCGTTGAGATCAAACAAATGGTTCGTGCACAGTGACACCCAAGAGAATTCAAATACATTACGTCTATGGGGAAAATTGCAGGTAAGTAGAGTTTAACATCTATAAACTGCACTAAACAAAATGAAACGATAGCATATATATTATATACGTAAAAATATGTTTCATGTAGAATATGGTATAGAAATTATTCACTGTCCGTTTACAGAGCTACACAAAGAACTAGATTATAGTACAAAAATACTTGAAAATTGATGGATGTGTACTTCAGGTTGTTCAATGTATTAGTAATATAGGATTATATTTATGTCTTCAACGTGATGTGTACATAACATTTAGAAGATATACAGGGCTTTCAATATTTATGCCATGACATTCTTTATTATTGTTAGTGAAAGTGTTTTATTATAATATTTTACCATGTCTAGGAAAGCTGCTCAGGAACTGAAATCAATTCCTCATATCCACATGCTAAATAATGTAATTTCTTAAGCTAAACACCCATCACTTCTCTGTTTTGTGTATTTAGATTTTGTGGCTTACTGAATACCTAAGTCAAGTTCTAAACGTTTGACCTTTGTGTGTGTCTGTTAGAATTAATTAAAAACAAATAATTTCAGGCGATCCAAATGTTGTATTTTGAATTTAATACGTTTGTTGCTAGAAAAGTTCGATGAAGATTAATAAGTTTCGAGGAATGTTGGTGTGAACGTTTTCTCAAGTATTTTAAAGGAATTTTACTTTCGAATTTAACAACAGATTCGGATTCTATATAAGTATATGTACAGTAAAGAAACAAGGGGTTGAGGGGCGCGGTAGCCCCCCTCACACACAACTCCTTGTCAAATAAAGCTGTTTTGAAGCCTAATTTAAATTGTTTTAACATAGGTTTACAAAACAGTATTTGTTGTCTTACCCCTTAATCTCCAATCACTATTTATAGTATTAAATTTCAGGTTAAGAGAAAGTCGTGTAAATGGCACACCAGAGTATTTCTAATTAGTTTACCATTACTTTGCTTTTTGAATGTTTATTCCTTGTCAAAGAAGGAAAAAAAAATAAATGTAGAACTTATTTAAAATAGGACATCAAGGGTTATTTCTTTATTTATCTTTTTTACAGTTAGTTCTGTAAAATAAGTAAAGTTCAGTTTACTTATCAGTGGTCTATTAATCGGTGTCTACATTTTTCCTGAGTCTTTTTTTATGCCTATCACATAATATAAGAAGACGGTGGACGTTGAAAGTCGTTGAAAACTGATCTTTGAAATTACTGTTTTGTAGTTATGGAATATTCTTTGCATGTGCGTTCAAATGTATCAGTATTAAATGTATTAAAATGTCTCTAAAGCTATTAAAAAATAAATCAATAAAATTTAAATTTTTATTTATTTATTTATTTTTTTTAATGATCCATGTGTTTCTCTCTATATATATATTTACTTCCATTACCCGCCTACCTCAGGTACTGAAAGCATTGGATTCGGTCCAGAAGTTCCATTTAGAGCCTTCACCTGATTTACATGTTTCACGGTCTCCTAAGTCCACAAAAATGGTTTTGGCAATTGAACAGTATGTGTGTGGGTGTTTGTCTATGTATATTTGGAACTTTCTGAACATCATATCTCTTTAAATAATAAAGCCAGAACGACGAAATTTCAGAATTAAGTTAGGTGGATTTCCTTAAAATTTGGTGAAAATTTGAAAAATTGGAAGTAGGGCCGTATCTCAAAAACAGCCCTAACGATTTTCTAAAAATTTGCTATATAAATACCCAACTAGATGTGTTTTCGTATGTAGTAATTGGTTAATTCATGAAAAATGATAGTCGCCCTGTATAAGTTGAGGTCTCGCAAGTGCGCAATTTGAGGTCTCGCAAGTGCGTTCCTTTAAAAACTGCTGTACACACACATACACACACACACACACACACATATATATATATATATATATAATTTTTTTTTCAAACTCGCCATGTTATATATTTTTTTCAATATCATTTCCTATGTAATTGTTGTATGTATTCGCTATAAAAACTATGTTTTATATGTCTTTACATATGTCACTTTTTCATTGTAAGAAAATTATTAGTTGTTTAGTTTTTAAGGTCAGTTTTATGTCTTCTGATTGCATTATCCTCAAAAAGTGCACATAATAGTGGGTAATGCAGGTCGTGTGGTTAATACACACCAGATATTTTTTTTTTATTTTTTCACTGAATTTTACATTATCATATTAGACAACGTATTCTATTTTTTTCCCCCATTAATTAACAGATTGACTCATGGGTCAAATTTTTTTAATTACTTTTATGATCGAAAATTAAAAATTTACATGAAATTTCAGAACTTAAGCATAAAAATAGATTTAACACACAATAGAATTAATACACAATATTATTTAGAATATATATAAACTAAAATAATGTATAATTGAGTGAAATATTTAAAACTTTTGTCGTAAAAAGCATTTTAAAAATTTCCGAAAAAAAAAAAAAAATATATATATATATATATATATATATATATACATATATATTTTACTATTGTAGTTTTGTGGAAATTTTAATACATCCAATATTGATGCATTTCGATGCATGCAAAATTTCATATATAACTCTAATAAAACGTTTGCCTTTCCCTTAATAAAAATTACGCGTCTTCCTGCCCCTTTTCCATTATTGTAACTCAAAAAACGGTCGAAATTTATCAGCACACAGATCCAATTTTTAAAGATCTGACATCAGTTAAAGAAAGTTCTAGAATCTTATCCTTTCAAGGTACTTTTGTTTTTTAGTCCTTGATATGTTTATAAAAATTGTGCATTAGTATAAATAAGAATTTTTCTAATATGGTTTAACTAAGACAGGTTTCATCCTACCTGAACGTACAAATAAATAAAAGAATAAGTAATGTATAAGTAAATGAAAGTTCGAATTTCGGTAATCATTGCTCCAGGGTTAAAAGACATTATATGGTTACTTTTGATTATTTTATTACACTCGCTTTCGACATTTGCAGCTATTTTCGAAATTATTTATATGTCTGTGTGTCACAAACATCTTGTTGCAAATCCTAATGTAATGAATTTCATAAAATTTTATATTTTAATGCCACTTGACGTCTACTACTTGACGCTCATATATTACAATTTTCTCCATTTCAGGGGTGGTTAAATTACACTTACTATTGTTTATAATTGCAAAAAACTTTCTCTGACAGGGACATTAGAATATTCAATTTTAATTTAATTTTATCTAATATTGATCAATAAGTTATACTGATATTATGCATGAAAAGGCTCGCATTTAAGCCTCTATGGAGACTAAATACGCCAATTTTTATGTGTGTGATAAACATTGCAAAAATGATTACTAACTTAATATAGGTGTATATCCGCTGATAACTAGCACTTCTATTTCTTTTATTCTGGGTTTTCTACATGGATATAAAACGATATTATTTCTCTAAAATTACACCAATATGCATATGTAAATTTTTTATTACTATAAGCTATCATTAAAAATTGGTGAATATTAATGATTATGTGACGTTGTTATATAGATTAATAAAAAATAAAGTTCTGTGATTGAAACAAACATACTAATTTTACATAATTTTATCATCGTTTTATTGAAAATTTTCAACAGCTAAAAAAAAAAAAATATTTGCTTTATAAGGTTGTTTTTTAACCTATATACTATAAAGTAAACTTTTATTAAAGGCGATATTTCACACATATTCCAAGAACTTTAAAATTAGATTATTTCTATAAGACATTCTATAAAAAATTAATTAGATTATTAATGCATTTAAAAAGAAAGAAGTCTTTGAAATTGATGGTTTTTACACATAGAAAAAAAAAAGACAAAACCAAAAGAGAACATTATTAATTCATCTAATTAATGAAAGGAAAATATTAATTAAATATAAGCTCACTACAAAATATTCTGTAAAACAATGTTATAAAAAGAATACCATGAAATAATATGCATATCTAGTGTAAGAGGGTTTTGCTATTATGACGTAAGTACAGAAGTAAATAAAATACTATTTATTTTTTAATAAGTAAGAATTACTTTTTTTTTTTTTTTAATGAAAACGTTTGCATAGAAAGTTAAAATAGGAAGACAAAATATAGGTTTAAATTTTTTAATTATTTTTTAACTATTAAATTTAAAAAGAAAAATAAATAATTTTTATCGTTAAATTTTATCCAGTTTGAAAATAAATAAATAAATAAATAAAATTTAATAAAAAGGAAACAGGTAAAATAAGTCACGTCCTTCACCTGAAAGTATAAACAGCAGAATTAAAAAAATCTACGAAAATTAATATATATATAAATAAACAAATTGATAATAAATGTAAAATTATCCCAGAACATGGAAAATTAGAACTTTCTGAAGAAATGTGTGTTTTTTAGCTAAAAAATACGTTTCTAGCCCACGACTTCTCATAGAGAAAAGCAAAAATGTAGAGTCAATGAATTAATGATTAGAATTGAATTAATACAAAGCATTAAAAAAGCATTTAACCCTACAAGGCTCTTTTTTTTTTTTAGTGCGCGACAAAAATATATAGGTTTTAATTAGTGATCAGAAGATAGGAAAACGTTATAAAAATAAAAATAAAACCATATTTTACGGAAAAATCACCTTTTTATTTCAGTTCCGCATACGGTACACTGAGCCTTAACTATATTTTTTCTTATTAAACTAGTACAATTGAATTGTTTTGGAAATAGTTTCCCATTTGAATTTTTTTCAATTAGTGACTTATTATTTTAAAGAAAATGAAATAACTATTATATATTTTACTTTTTTATATATTGCAATTTATAATAAGCAGAATCATGTAACTAATATAATAAATTTGTTATTTTTTATTCATGAAAAGATCTAAAACATTTATTATATTTATTTAGGCAAAGTTCTATGCGACATTTGTCGCAAGATAAGAATGTTTTTCCTTTGCAACCAGGATATTTGCATCGTTGTTTCTTTTCACCCCAAAGAGGAAAATGCTCAAACCCATCACGTCTGATATCACGAGGAGGTAGGATTGATGTAATTGTCTTCTGCCTTTTATTTTCAATTTCATCAGATAAACTTGGTCTACCTCTCTTTTTTGTTAAGCAATAGCTCAAAAATGCATAAACTTTTCCCTACTTCAAATTTGAAGTCCTTCTGTTTCATTGGGGTAGGCGTATGCTGCTGCTTCTCGTACAATAACCAGCAATTGATAAGATTTACATCAAGAATATGATAAAATAGCCTCAAGTACCATTTTCTGGTCCTAATTTTTATTTTATATTTCCCTAGGAACAAATCTAGGAGGTCCACACCACCCATATGCTAGTTATATGTTTTGATTATTTGGGGGCAATCCACTTGTATACACTTTTTCTGTTTCTTTCAGTATCTTCTTGCTGTTTCTATTGACTCTTGACCCACAAAAGACGATGATAAAACGACTGGTTTGTTATCGTACCACATAACGGTGACAATATCTGCTTCTTCACAATTTGCTACCCATTGCTCTGAATAACCTCTCTGAAACTTTTCCTTTTTTAGGTCTTTTATGGAAGGTATTTTGAGGTGTTTTCCTAAACGACGTTTGTTGACAGTTCCCAGCGACTGTATTCCCTCTTTGGCCAACTAAGCAATCAGCTCTAGCGAGGTATATTAATTATCAAAGAATAATTTGTAATTTTGATTCTTCGATGATCGTCTAGGTGCCCGAGATTGTGTTAATGGTACCTGTAGTTGTCCCTGAAGTCATTCCTGATGTACTAGGCTGAGGGTCTGATATTTCTGGCTGACGATTTTCAATATTCGTAAGAACCTCGTTGACGGGAGACGAACACTAATGTCTCTGCGGATATAAGGAAGTTTCCACGTCGCTAAGTGGCTCAGATAAAAAAAGTTTTGGATGGACTGATTTTTTTTCGTTGTCATCATCACTTTCAGCGTCTGAAAAATCATGTTCATCTTCACTTCCAGAAGGAATATTCAAGAAACCCTCGATATCTTCATCACGCAATCTTCTTCGCTACATTATCTGCAATAAAATCAAAGTATTGACAAGGAAAGTTATCGTAAGTACGTATAAGTAAAAATGGACACTAAAGCTCAACGTAACGTATGTTGAACATACATAAAAATATGATTTACTAATACGTTTACTATTGTAATATAAAAAACAACTTACCTCTGCAAAATATACACTTCGTTATAACACACAGTATTTTTTTCGAGTCAAAACTCTTCAATAACTATTCTTTTTTTTATTTTTGAATTCAGACAAACGACTAAAGTATCACTTTTATTCAAATTTAACACTGAGTGCACTATAAGAAAAATACGAACGACATCTTTAGGTAAAGATTCATATTACTACATTGCTAAATGTCAGTAGCTTCTGTCAAGATGTCAAGAGATGTCACTAATAATAGTTTTATAGCTATAGGAACGAATAAAGTCGGTGTTCCACATATGGAACTGGGTGCCTTGTAGGGTTAAGTTCTTAAATAAAGTAAAATAGTAAATACACGTCTCGACATTGAAAACGCAACACTAAGAAGGAATGATAATAACGGAATGAAATTTGTTGGACACATACACTGTAGAAGGAAGAACAATTGATTAAAGTTTCAGGAAATTTGGAGTGATATGTACTGAGAAAACAGTACATGAAACAGCGACCTTTGTGAGCAATAACAGCACATATCTGCCTAGGCATTGAATCGAACAGAGATTGGATGACATGTATGGGTAGAGCACTTCATGAAGCTTCCACACGATGCCACAATTCATCGATCGAAGTTACTGGTGAGTGGCCAGTCGCTTTTCAATCATTAAACAGTCATTTTCATTGGTGCGAGATCAGGAGAACGCGCTGGCCTGAGCAACAGTGGAACACATTCTGTATCAGAGAAGGTCTGGACAATACAAATCACTTGCGGTCGCGCATTATCCTTCTTAAATTTTACGCTACGGAGCCCTCGAATACAGGACAGAGAGGCGGGGATTAACTCATCAGAAATTTAATAGCCGCTGTTCAGAGTGCCGGGAATACGAACATGAAGTAATCGAGACGTGTATCAATATGAACCCATAACATCATTGCAAATGATGAACAGTATGATGATGTCGAATCCCAGCTGGCAATGTGCAATATTCATAATGCTGTTAAATACGCATAAAGCAATCTTGATGCTGTAAACATAATTGTGATTTGTCTGAAAAGTGACT
This sequence comes from Salticus scenicus, assembly GCA_963930645.1. NCBI lineage: Eukaryota > Metazoa > Arthropoda > Arachnida > Araneae > Salticidae > Salticus > Salticus scenicus. Next base: position 31,839,413 of record OZ005656.1, read on the forward strand.
TTAAGCAGCGCAATATTTAAGCAGGACAATGCACGACCTTTAGTTGTGCATATTGTCTGGACATTCATTGATGCCGAATGTATTCGACTGTTGCTCTGGCAAGCGTGTTCTCCTGATCTCGCACCAATGAAAATCACTGTTTAATCGTTGAAAAGCGACTGCCCCCCCCACCACTCACCAGTAACTTCGATCGATGAATTGTGGCATCGTGTTAAAACTTCATGAAGTGGTCTACCCGTACATGTCACCCAATCGCTGTTCGATTCAATGCCTAGGCAGATATGTGCTGTTATTACTCACAGAGGTTCCTGCTTTATGTACTGTTTTCTCAGTGCATATTACTCCAAATTTCCTGAAATTTTAATCAATTGTTTTTCCTACTATAATTATGTGTCCAACAAATTTCATTCCGTTATTATCATTCCTTCTTAGTGTTGCGTTTTCAATGCCGAGCAGTGTATATCAAAACAAAAATACAAAAATGTAAATATATATAAGGTCAAATTTATATGAGAAGTAGACTGAAAAACGTTGAAAACCTTCCCACCAAAAAGGGCGAACCGTCTTTGGCTCGTTGGGTCACTTACCAGTTCTTAAATGTCGCCCGAGATGAAGAAAAATCTTAAACTAGATTATATTCAAGAAGATTGAAATGTTTATTCAGTAAGAAAACAGGATAGCGGTTGACATTTAAAATGTTTTTGAGATTTTCAAGAGCCAATTTCAGGTCTAAATGTTTATTACAAATTATTCTAATTCTGTTGATTTGGGTAAACATGATGTTTATTTAAAACTCTAAGACCAATACAGGAAAACGAATTCGTCAGAAAAAAAACTTTATTGAAAAATTCCTGCCTTGTATCATAATTAATCAACCTACCAGCCGAAGAGGGTTCGCTCTTTTTGGTGGGGAGGTTTGCGATGTTTTTCACTTGCAATAACCATTTAGACCTGAATTGAAAAGTATTGAGATTGACAGATACAGACGCAAAAGAACGGTTTAGCCAAAGACGATAATAACCACAAATTATTTTCGAATATAAGATAAAGTAGTCGCAAATATGATACCAAAACCAGATAGTGGACAACGTTGTTTAAAATCTGCATATTACAACTGGATCCCAAGTATCTGAGAGATACTTTTCCGTGCGCCTTCATAAATTCGAAATAGTTTTGCCTTGAATGCTACGTACAATTGACATCAGTTAATCATTTCTGTGAATGAAAGCTTTTTTTTTCATTCATACTTTCTTCTATATTTTTTTGTGGTTGTTACAGGGCTTTCGAAGCAATTTAAATATTAAATTGCGCCTCTGTAGTGTGGATGGTATAACACCCCATATACACCACATCACGTAATTTTATAATGAATATACAATACTTTAGCCGTAACAAGAATTTATTCAAATTATTTTTAATTTCTTTATACGTATTATTGTGAGCCATAAATGGCAATTTCACCCAACATAAATATATATATATATATATATATATATATATATATATAGCCTACATTCAGTATGAATGCATTTTAATTCTATTGAGATAAAAGTTTTTTTTTTTTTTTTTTTTTTTTTTTTTTTTCTAATTTAATAATTATTATTATTCACGTAATTAATTATTATCATTTTTCATGTCAAGATTTTTTTTTAAATATATTACATTAAATTCAACTAAACTCAATGTTATTTTCAACAAAAGATTCGGTCACTCCATTAAATAATAATAATAATAATAATAATAATAAATTAATTAATAGTTTAATAATAATCTGATATGAAATTTAAGAACTGATTTGCAATCAATATTTAAACTGAACAAGAATAAAAAATCATGCGGTAAGCATTAATTATTAACACTTTCAAAATATATGTAATTGTTGTATCATAATACTTTCAGTGTTCTTTGCCTACGTAATCACACAAAGAACCGGCAGTAGTTCTGAGAGCTATACAGAGACTAATTGAATTCCTAATCATTCTTAAACATTGTTAAAAAGTGTTAAAATGCTTTCACAAAAGAAAACGTAGTCTTTATAATTTAATTGCATTCCTTAATGTATTTGAATATTTCAATTTAGCTCAGTAAATCTGAAGTTTAACAATATCATATTCTATACATAATATCATTTTAGTATATTAACAATAAATGTCAATTTCTTTATGATTTTACAATAGAAAGTTCTTTAAATGTAATTTACAATAATATTTGTCCTAAAATGCATTGCAATGGCATTTATTTGGGTGTCACTGTACACAAACCAGTTGTACAGAACCTATTAATGCTATTTAAAATTGGGGCCATTCCGAATTTGAATAACATATACATTTTTTCAAGAAAATATTTACGGACGCTGGTGACAGACAGACGGACAGATAGACAGATGGACAGTCGGACAGATATATACACATTCTTAAATCATATTGACACTCAAAATGTTAAAAAAAAGTGTTAAATCACTTACAGTAAACGAAAAGGCAATTTCAGCAATTTTCCAATAAAAGCTTTCAGTGTAAATGAATATTTTTGAGTGGCCCTGAAAATCTAATGCCAATCATACTACGTTTTGTAGAAAGCATTCTTTTGTGCATATTAATAACATATTTCAATTTTATTAAGACTTGCTTAAAGTAAAGTTATTAAAATTCGACTTATAGAAATACCTCTCATAGAACGAATGCTTCGGAATACTTTCGGGTGTCCCTGTACACAAACCATTGATGATATTTACTGCATGCTGTATAGCAAACATCTAATAGAGAACTTGAATAACATATTTAAATTTCATTTAAATTTGTGTAAAATAAAGGAATTAAAATATAGTTCATAAAAAATCCTCTCATAGAACATAATGCTTTGGAATATTTTCGGGCGTACCAGAACCAGTATGGGTTTTAGAGCGCGGGCAGACAAACCAAAGTCATTAACACTTTTTAACCTTACTGGGAAGTGTTAAAAATATTTAGAAAACGATAAAAAATATTAATTTAAATGGAAATGCAATTCTAGCAAATTTACAATAATATTCAGTAATGTAACTGAATATTTTTATGTGGCCTTGTAAATCTAATACTAATCATACTGTAGTATATGGAAAATATTTTTTTGTGCACATGAATAATACATTTTAATTTTGTTAGGGTTTGTGCTAAGTAAAGTTATTGAAATTTGATTTATAGAAATACCTCTCATAGAACGCAATGCTTAGGAATGCTTCCAGATGTCCCTGTAGACAAATAAATGATAGTATTTACTCCATTTTTAATGTATAACATGCGATAGCAGACTTGAATAACAGTTTCAATTTAATTACGATTTTGTAACGTAACGGTCTTATAATATGGTTTATAGAAATACCTCTCATAGAACACAATGCTTTGGAACATTTTCGGGCGTACCAGTATCCTTAAGGTTTTCCCTCCATATTCAATAGGGAACATCCGATAGTGATCTTGAATAATATATAACAGATTCAAGAAATAACATGAATATTTAAGGGAGTTAGAGCACGGACAGACAGACAAAACGACACTTTTCATCTTTGTTGGAAACTGTTAAAAATTTATTCAAATACCATGAAATTAATGAAAGCACTATAGGTTTCAAAGTTATGTCGTTTTTCTTCTTCATGCGCAAAACTCCGGCTATTGCCTTGGAAGTAATAACTTTGCACGTGTAACAAATTTTGCAAGATTCTATTTTGTCTTGTTTTTTCTTCCACGTGTTTTGGCACCTGAAGAAGAAAGGCTACGTTCTTTCGAAGCAGGTAGTTCCTTCATTAATTTCGTGTTACCAAAATAAGTTTTTAATTTTGAAAAACAATAATATTCTTTATAAGAATTTGTGAAATTTTAGATATATCTTGGTACGACACTTAATTTAGAATATAAAACTGCTTGATGTATTATTGATTTAATTCATGATTTAAGTAAAATCAAATTTTACCATACTCCATATAATACTATTATTAAAGTTTTTTGAAAAGCTGTTTAGATTACAATACGCTTAGAATAGACACTCTTCGTCCAGACAGGATTTCATAATTTCTTTTCAGTAGACTATTACTATAACAAAATACATTTCGAAAGTATTTTCACAATATGTATTTAAGAAGTATGATTACTCAGTTACATGTTAAATTTCAAAATTAGATATTTTAGTCGACTCAGATTATTTATTATCATTTTCACACATAAAAATAATTGATGCCAGTTATTGCATTTATGCAATTTGGTTTTACAAACAAAAATATAAATTTTATACATAAAACTAAATGCACGAGAGAGTTTTAATAAAAATTCTAAATACTAGGACTAAATAGACTTTCATAATAAATAGACTTCTATGTGAGCAAGAAATGATCAGGAATTCTGTGGTAACGTATTCATGGCTTGAAGCGTTTATACCTATTATCGTCGCTCATAAGTACAATTCACACTATACGGTTACATAATTTTTTTATCTTTTCTGCGAACATTTGCACAGACTTGCGAAGAAATTTTCATAAAATTTTTCAGTCCTTAATTGCTGCGTAGAGATTAATTAATTATTGAAATCAGTCATTTCAAAAATAAATAACTCCAGTTATTATTTATATGTATATATATATGCGTTATACTTGAGATTTTATTACATAGAAACTGTAAAATTGTTGAAAAAAATTACTTATTAATTATTTATTTAAGCTAAAATTATCAAAAATGCATCTAGTGTATTTTATTATAATATGAAAAAAAAAAGAATGAATGTCATTTGTAACAATAATTCACTAAATGTCATATTGATCAGTATAGTTCTAAAATTAAAGATTTTGCCAAGCATTAGACACACATTTTTTTTTCAATATATATATATACATATATATATATAAAACATCAATAAAAAAAAAAAAAAAAAAAAAAAAAAAAAAAAGGTGAACAATTCGGTTATCAGTTATTATTATTTTAAAACTTTGTAGAAAATAATTTAAAAATTAACAGAATTATTATTATTTTTTTAATATTGTGTAACTATTATAAAAATGTAGTTTTTTATGGCCTCCTGAGATTTAGTGAAGCCATCGGCAGGAAGACCTTTTAAAGAAGGGTAGGAACGATAAGGTGTTTCAAGAGCTACTACACTCATGTTTGTGAAAATCGCAACACCAAGAAGGAATGAAAATATCAGAATGATATTTATTGGGCACACAAATTATAATAGGAAGAACAATTGATAACAATTTCAGAAAATGTGTAGTAATATGTACTCTGAAAACAGTACATAAAGCGGCGACCTCTGTGAGGAATGACAGCATTTATCTGCCAAGGCATTGAAACAAACAGCGATTGGATGACATGTACGGGTAAAGCTCTTCATGAAGCTTCAACACTATGTCACAATTCATCGATCGTAGTCACAGGTGAGTTGTGGGGGACCAGTCGCTTTTCTACGATTATACAGTCATTTTCATTGGTTCGAGATCAGGAGAACGCGCTGACCAGAGCAGCAGTCGAACACATTCTGCAGCAAGAAAGGTCAGGACAATACGGACAGCTTGTGCATTGTTCTGCTTAAATAGTGCGCTTCGGATACCTTCAATATAGGGCAGAACGACGGACCTCAACTCGTCAGAAATGTAATGGCTGGTATTCAGAGTGGCGGGAATGAGGTGACTGACCCATGTATCCAATGGTATCGCATACCTCAGGATATATTACTCAAAACTTCCTGAAAATGTAGTGAAATGTTCTTCCTACAACAATGTATGTGCCCAATAAATATCGTTCTTGGATTCGCATTCCTTCTTGGTGTTGTAATTTTCACAATGAGTGTAGTAAATACATACTCTATTTATTAAGAAAGCACCACAGAACTGGCGTTTTAAAGTAATAATTACATTCTTGGTATGTCCTTTTTTTTTTTTTTTTTTTTTTTGTCTTAGAGTGTATATTGTACTTATATACTCTAAAACGATAGCACAAAGTTTTACGGGAACAAAATATGTAATATAAAAATATGGTTAGTACAATGTAAGAAAAAAAAATGTAACTGAATTTCATTTACTATATCAAGAGCAGAAATTAAGTTCACTTAATAGATGTACAGACTACGTACTACATTGGTGTATCCTTAATAGCTAAGCTAATCCAGTGTGATTTTATTAACCATGAAATGGTTGGATATTGGCTACTAAATTAATGTTGCTGTATTTTTTTCCCGACATACGCATGTAAGGAAAGTATTGAAATCATGACGAAAATGTGAGATTTTGGAATTTATACACGTTTTCATGTCCATTTTTGCTATTTTTACAGTGATGTATATATGTGTGTGTATAATAAAAAAGCGCCTTAAAACTGACGTTTAAAAGTAATAAGTACAAAACGTTGAATAAACGTCTTAAAATGCAATAAGCTCGCAACAATTGTTTCGGATGGAAAGAAAACACGACCCTTCTTCAGGTGATTAAAGTAGGCACGAGTGCTGCAGTGAAAGCGGTAGTGCACAAAACCATTGTAAAAGAAGAGCAAAAATATTTATTTATGTATTTTATTTTCTGCTTTTTCATAACTCTGCTCACATCAGTATTTATATTTACATTTTACATTATATATTTTTGCTCTTCTTTTACAACGGTTTTGTGCGTTACCGCTTTGACTGCAGCACTCGTGCCTACTTTGATCACCTGATAAAGGGCCGTTCGGACAGACTGCAGTTATCTCAATGAAGCCTAATCCAGAAGTGGATTAATAAAAAATGAAAGTAATTAATCTACTGATGATATACAGTTATTACCATATTATAATGTTAATTTGGGTTTACATAATGAAATTTATAAATAGCAGAGAAATAAACAAGCCCAGGGATTTAGATACAAGCGAAATGACGTGTTCTTAATAATAAATTAATACCACATCTTCTAAATGCCGAATATTACAAAATATATGAACAGAATGTGAAATATTGTTAACAAGGTTTTTAATAAACATCATAGAATATGCGTACGTTTATATGTTTTCAGATTGTCTTAATCTCGGATGTAGTTATTGATTTCGTTATTGTGCAAAAGGTTCATGTAATAATATTTATGTTACGCTTTCGTCACATAAGTTTCTTAACTGAGACATATAAAACATCCATTTAAAATATCTTATTGTTATAAAATAGATTACATAGTTATAAAATAAAATGAAATAAAATAAACTTAGAGTTTTGAGTCATGTAAAACAAACATTAATTACATGTTAAAATTCTTCTTTAACCACAAAAATGCAGAACGATATATATTATTTTCCATAAAATTAACATTGTATTTGCTCTGAAGGCATTTATGCTATCGTAAATTCTGTGTACATTTTGTTGGATACATAAAGAGTTCTAAAAAAAATATTATGAAGAAGAGAACGATGCATTATTTCTTTTCTATTTTGTTATTATTATTATTATTATTATTAAATCTATTAAACTTGTTATAATAAAAACATGTTAAAATTCCGCTGAACATTTTTTTATGTAATGATTAATTAAAACTTGTAATTATATATATATATATATATATATATATATATTAGTAATCTGTATATAATTTTTTATAGTAAATTTATAGTAACAAGATTTTAAGCAATTTGTATCGTAATGCTTTCACTACAACATCGAAAAACAAAACTTATTACTATTAAATTTGCATTTGAACACAGATTTACATTAATTAAAAATACTCATGAAATTTGAGAAAAAATGGATTAAATAAACATTTCTCTGAAATGGAAAATTCACTTTTAAGTTTTATATTATTCTTGAAAGAACCACTTCAACCATTTATTATTAATTTTTATTTATTTATTTATTTATTTATTTGAATTTTTGTTTACCACTGATATTCCGGTAATTGATTTAATGCCGATAATGCCAGTACGTAACTCTTTTTAGCTATTCCAAAAATATTCTTCTTATCTGAATTAGCGAGTTTCTGTAAATTACGAATGGATTGTAAAAGTTTAAATATTTTGTTATCAATATTGTAGCTGGCTAACAAGTTTTAAGTACAATCGAATGCAAGCGAAGATAGGTTGAGAAATTAGTTAGTGCGGATTTGTAAGGAATAGAGAATGGTTCTACCATATCTTCAAAAAAAAAAAAAAAAAAAAAAAAAAAAAAGAACAATATACTAATATCTATCTATTTATCTATCTTTCCCTCATGTTCTCTGCATGAGGACGTCAGAGAGAACAGTACAGTACATCCCAAGAAATAACTTTTACCTCGCTAACATCAAAAATCCCAAACCAATTTTTCAGAAAAATTACGCACTAATACCCCCGTCAGTTCACAAAAATTAATAACTGTTCAGTGATAGGCACACACAATTGCTCAGACCACAACTACAATACTTACATCATACAATGCACACTTAAAATTAAAATTAATTGAAGATCTGCAACGAATAGAGAGATTGAATATATATAAATATATATATATATATATATATATATATATATATATATATATTCATATATTACTTTAAAAATAATTTTGATAATCCATAATTTTGATCCGTGTTCGTATAATTATGTAACACCTGAAAAAGAAAAAATGCAGTTTTCTTCATACAAACATGTCTCTTTGAATTATATTTTATTATAAAATAAAAATATTTGTTCTATTTCAAACATTGATAAATCTTAAGCTTATTTTTTTAACATTGTTTTCTCTTTGAGCCTTCAAAATCTTGTTGTTCATATCATTTTGGAACACAGTGTAGGACGTTCCGATATAAATTGTATATAATAATGTAATTGTACATAGTATTGAACAAACAGACATTTCTTATTTATATATTCATTATGACTTATTATAGACTTATTAAATCTACTCTTCTTTTGATGTGAATTAAAAGTGTATTTTCGACATCTGATCGATTATTTTTGCTTGCGACTTTTATGTTAAAACTTTTATGTTTCTTTAATTGCTATTTTTAGAAGTTCTTTAAATGAATATGTTCAAATTTTGTAGATACTTTTTGATGATATATATCTTTATTGGTGAACTGAAACCCTAAAAGAATCCAGTTTTTCTTTACTACAGTATATTTAGCGGCACAATGTCTTCTTTTTCGGTAGTTTGTAGTATGATTCCATGATTAATTATAATTACTATAAAAGTTAATATATAATCGTATTTGTGGTAGAGTCACGGAAAAAAACTGTGTCGGTTGGCACACTGTATTGACAAAAATCTTTACGTGATAGAGAAAAACTGTATTCAGTTTCCGTTTCAGCACATATACACACACACACACACACACACACAAAAAAAAAAAAAAAAAAAAAAAAAAAAAACGGAATAAGGCAAATAAGGCAAATTTAACAAATCAAAATTTTTAGATATAGACCTTTGAAAGAATCACATTTCAAAGAATCCCATCATCTGCTAATACTAGCATTTCTAGCATTTTCTCTCCAACAAGTTAAACCCAAATATTAGAGTCTTAATTTATTTTTTTTATTTTTTAATTAATTAATTAATTAATTTTTATTTTTTGTATGTTTGAAAATTACCATTGTTATAAAATTTGCTCTTAAGAATTTATTAAACATGGCTTAAACATGCCATTTAACATGAACTTTATTTTGCAGACGTTGAAAAAGTCTTTATAAGATATTTTTCTACGTATATGACAAAACGTTTAATATCTAACGTGTAAAAATACATTTTACCATATAATGATGTATGGAATAAAACATAAACTACAGGCAATTCTTATACTATATAATATTTTATACAACAGAAGGAATAATTCTACACAAAAATAAAAAAAATATGTCTAGTAAAAATAGATTCAGAAATACTTACTTAGAAAATCACATGGATAATATTTTTCTACATAATAAAAACTGTAGAAAATTGTCTTTTATTTTATATATATTTATTATCATTATAACTAACATAAATTGACTTATGTTTAGAAAACACATTTTTTTAATTGAGTTTATAATACTATCATGGAAACAGAGAAAATAATCCCGATGAGCAAACGACAAAGCAACTACATGCATAATTCTAAAGAATCAAAGAGAGAGAATTTTTATATGTTCCTGAAAATAAATTCTGCTATTCTTAAATCTTCTTAAGTATTAAAAAGTATTATGCATTTTTAATCTTCTTAAGTGCTAGTTTTTTTTTTTTTTTTTTTTTTTGGTTAATAACTTTATAAAAAGCTAACTTTTTAAATTTATTTTAAAGTTATTATTATTATTATCATTATTATTATTATTTCTTTTCTTTTCTTTTCTTTTAAAAAATAAATAACTTTATCATGAAAAATATGAAGACTTTAATTAGAATATCCAAAGAAAAAAAAATGTGTTTATAAATGTATATATATATATATGCGTGCTTAAGGGGAATTTTTACAATAAGTAGAAAAAGTTGTAGTATTATACTTAAAAAATAAAAAATAAATAAAAAATAAAAAATAAATAAATAAATAAATAAAATAATAGTTAAGATAACGGAAAAATATATTTGAAAATAAATGTAACAATATGTACAGTAAAATGTAGACAAATAGGCAGATATACAGATTTCCTACTCAACTGAATATGTTAATATAGGAGTAACGAATTATATAGAATAAACAGTAAAAGAAAGAAAAAAGTATTTCATGTGATATGAAAATGAAAGAATAAAGAAATAAGAACATTTTATACCATAAGAAAACCCAATTTAAAAACTCTCTTTTAGCAATATATTTTTCAATGTCCAAATGCAAATTATAAGGGAAAAAAAAATATATATATATATACATATACACCAAAATTAATAAGTTTCCTTAAATGATATAATCATATATTTTAAGCAAATTCTCTTACATATTGGTACATAATTTATAATAATAATAATAAAAGTTACACATTTAAGTTTCATTTTGGATAAAATAAGTGCGTTATTTAAGAATGTATATAATCTACAGAATTACATATATATGGATATTTCTTTCTTTCTTTCTTTCTTTCTTTTTTTTTTTTTAATTAAGAAGTTCAATTAATTTTAATATATATATATAATTTTTTTATTACATTTAAAATAATCAATTAAATAAAAAAATAAAATCACTTAAAATTATTTCCTAAAGTAAAAATGTTATTATTATGTTTAATGTATTTCCCCTTTCTAAATTTAAAGCTATTGTGCCACATAAACTATTCTCTGGAGGATTATATTCAATTCTTACGTACAAATTAGGAACTCATAAAAACTTAATCACAGTTATTTCAGAGATATAAGAAAGGTGAATTGAAAAAAAAAAAAGTAAAAGTAAAAGCGTGTGTTACGTAATATTACAAGAGAATGGAGGGAATTTTTTAATTAGCATAAAATGTGAAAGAATTTATTTGTAGATATACATAGGAAAAAATTAAGAGGATTATATGATATCTTTTTCTCTTTCATAGTAGCATAGAATACTTTAAAGTTTTATTTAAATAATTGGAAAAATTTACTATTTTATCCAAAGTTTTGAAGTAAGCCATGATAAAATATAAATAAGAATAAGAATAATTATACTTTTATTTTTATTTTTATTACTTCTTCTATTTATTTTTTATTTTTATTTTTTCTTTTGTAGTATTCTAAAGCTGTATTATTTTACAAACATGTATCTTATTTTATATTATTTTTTATCGAAACTTTGTTGTATTAAAATTAAATAATATATATGAATAAAGCAAAGAGTTTGACTGCGGAACAGAGCTGGGTAGACCACACCTATTTTTCGTTGGTCTAGATTTAACTACTTTGGTGATGAAAGCCGGCTATTTTTTTTTTAGTAAAAACTGATGATTTTTTTTTTTAAGATACGTCAAAGATGTTATACTTTTTTTAAAAAGATTTCTAAAAACTGTTTATTCTTTATGTCATTACACTATATGCATCAAATTATTAGATTTAAAGATATTACGTTGCAAAGTTTTACAGCCCGATGTCATTTTATCGCTTTTGATGAAGGTCGGCCGTTTTTTCTTTTGTTTTTAGTAAAAACTGATGATTTTTTTAAAGATATTGCGTAGATGTTATACTTTTTAAAAAGATCTTTAAAAACTGTTTTTTTTTTTTTTTTTTTTTTTTTTAGAGGACACTATATATATCAAGTTATTATATTTAAAGATATTACATTGCAAAATTTTACAACGCGATATCATTCGATTGCTTTTATCTTAAATTAAGAGTCTAATATTGAACAAAAACAGTCTAATATTAAATAATAATGAACAATTTTTTTTAAGTTATCAGCTTTGAAGTTCTAAGAGCTGAAATTTTTAAATTACAGTGTACTTATTTCCCATACATAATTCCTTAAATTTGTAAACAATTGTTGATTCATTTTTGATAATCATTCACATAAGACAATAGAGCATTGTTGCGAAACGAGTGTAAAACGGAAGAAATATTTTATCAAATTGAATTTGTAATATGTTATTTTGACTTTTTAACCTTAAAAGGAATTCTTGATTATATTACAAAGCCCAAAATGTGATATAAAAAATAATGATTCAATTCTTTTGAAAATTCATTTAAATTTAGTGACCAACGAAGCGGGCGTAGACTGTTAGTACTTAATGTAATACTCATTTGTGCATTACCAGGTTGTGTAACGCAATTTAAATTTCTTTGAAAAAAAAAAAAAAGCATCATCAATAACCGAGATGGTCTGTTCTCGATTTGTTTGTTTATGTAAGTTGTACTCGTTTATATTTTAATATCCGTTTACTGTATAAAGACATTTTTGGTTCATCTTTTATGAAGTTTGTTTTACAATACGTATTATTATTAAATAAAATTAAAAACACTTTAGAAACACGTTTAAAAATACATTTATTAGAAAGATAAAAGACTTCCAAAGCTTTTTCGCCTTAGATAACAAAAGGCATCATCATGGATTTAGTTTTACACACTACAGAGCAGTTATATATACTTTTGTACCATATGGTCAACAGTAAAGTCCTTACAAAAAATAAATTTGACTGGAAGTTATACGTAGTAGAGGCTGAACCTATTACAGGGTAATGAGGTGCTACACTTGGAGTTTGGAATTATTGCAAGATGAGGGGGCGCTACACTTGGAGGTTGGAGCTATTGCAGGATGCTGAGCTGCTACACTTGGAGGCTGGAACTATTGTAGGAAAGAGAGGTACTGTACTTAAATGCTGGAACTATTGTAGGAAGGAGAGGTGCTACACTTTGAGGCTGGAACTATTGTAGGAAGGAGAGGTACTGTACTTGGATGCTGGAACTATTGTAGGAAGGAGAGGTGCTACACTTGGAGGCTGGAACTATTGTAGGATAAAGAAGTGCTATACTTGGAGTCTGGAACTATTGGAGGATTCGTAGGGACTACACTTGAAGGCTAGGACTATTCTCAAATAGTAACTGTGTTGTAAGATTAATATTTATAATTCAAAATGGAGTTTAAATAAAATTAGATATCATTAATAAAATGCATACCCTTATCAAACTTATATTGGCAGAATTAAAAAAAAGAGAAGAAATAAAATCAAAATTAAAAGAATTATAACTTACTTGCTACTTTAAATTTTGTGTTGGTCATAATATCAAACCTAATCATAGTTTCGATCCTCCACATTTTGCGTTTACCGTTTATCATGGCGGAGCGGAAGGTGAAAAAGTTTTAGTTTATGTCTGAAGCTCATTCGTGTATCTGTATCACATTATTTTTTGACGTCATAGTGAAGGTAAAAAAAAAAAAAAAAACTAATTCTCGAAACAAACTTTTGAAATTTAACGATGCAGAAGCCGCTAATGTGTAGATTACCTAGTTAAAATGCGGAAACTCTTGATTCCGCAATTTAAAGGGTAATTCTAGTTAATCTGCAGATTAGCTAGGTGATCTGCACATTAACGTATTTCGAGCTTTAACGGTAATATATATATATATATATATATATATATATAAGGTTTCTCTGCCAAGTAATTTGCAGCACAATGCAACATAATAATTATAAAATACATATACGTTTTATGACAGAAGTCAAAACTATAAATGAAACATGTATACTATTATATTTAAAGAAGAATTTAAAGTCCTATAAAATTAGGTTATTTTTATTTTATCTTTTTAATAATGGTAATTCTTAAATACTAAACATTTTACATAATAAAACTGATTCAATAGTTTGCTTAATCAAATTAGTAAGGAAAAAAGAAAAAAAAAAAAAAAAGGCGTTATAATTTAAAATAATTGCATATATATTTATAAATTAAAGCGCATAAATTTATTAATTATTCCTTGAATATTTAAACCGCTCAAACACATTTAAAACAAATACACATAAGACTTAAACTTAATTTTAATATTTTAAGTAATATGCGTAATGCCAAAAATAAATGATCACTTAAAGTTGTTTAGTGGGTTTTATAGCCATTTAAATACCATTAAAAGAGCCAAATACATTTTTGATGAGACCTTTTCAGAAAAAATTACTAATATTTTCAGTAGATTATGATTTATGAAGCTAATGGGATTTACAAATGATCCGGAAAAAAGTATTTTTATTATGACCTTTTCAAAAAATGAAAAACTGTATGATGGGTTATAATTTATTATGGTTGTTTCATCTACTCATGGATAGATTGTAAATATATATAACATTTTCAATGACAGAATAATTCTATTTTCATTTCCTTTTAAATGATTGGATATAATAAAAAGGAACTAAAATTCACATTAAAAAATATTTTAAATTTATGTAAAGTACGTATAAAATATGAAATACATATAATGAATAACCGTTGTGTCTAAACATAGTAACGTCGTTATTCGAAAAAAAAAAAAAAAAAAAAAAAAACTGTTGTAGCGCTGAAAAGTGGATAACCGTGGATCATATCTCAAAAAGGGTACGTGATTTAATTTTTTCAGATTTTTTTTCTTAAACTACTTTGCACTTTAATTCGACTGCACAGTTAAAAAAAAAAAAAAAAAATATTTTATAGGAATAATTACGAAAATTTAAGCATTCATTTTTTTAAACGATTATTAAAAATCACGTTTTGCTTGAAGCAAACAACATGCACATTCAAGTCGGCCCTCCACTATGGACAGTACTAAGACAGTACTGAGACTACCTGTAGTCTCAGTTCTCCTACTCAACTCCTTCCCTCCGATCCGCATTGAGCATAATCTCTTCTATCGCGGTTTATCACCTAGAGTTTGCGCACAATTCAATAAAGCAATATAAAAAATCCAAATATTATTTTTTTTCTAAATTATTGGAGTATAATTTTTAATTGATCCTTCTTCTATGAATTCGTTTTGCTATTTTGTTGCTGTGTTGTAATTTAAAACAAAAGAAGTAATAAAACCAAGAGAGCTTTTTGCGCAAACTCTCCTTATATGATAGGAATGGTTGCGCACATGGGTAAGACAGATTGGGCGTCATTATATATAGAATTACATTACCAATAATAATAATTTAATTTAATGAAATTGCTGTAAGGTATTTGTAAAAAAAAATATTTTTGTATGAGGAGAGGAATTCAATAATTACAAATAATCACAAAAAATAAAGGAAGTTTAAAAATAACGATAAAAATATATTATAGAAAACATATTAAAGGAACAGACGAAAGAATAAGACTAGATAAGGAGCAAGACCAGAAAAATAATATTAAGTTATTAGTTAACACGTATAACTTAAAATTAGTACAAATCTTTTTCAACTAGAATAATTTCTTGTTTGCTGACCGAATCTTTCGATGTCCACAATCATTAAACATTTTATTGTACATGATGAAGTTATTGTGCAACCACCTGGCACAAGTGAACCCGCTTGGGACGGTATATCCGTCTCATACAGGTATTTTCGAGCAAAAAAAAAAAAAAAAAAAGTTAGGACACCAAGTGTGCAATGATATGGGGTTGGTATCGCCCATTTTTAAGCCTAGAATCCACCCGCCATTTACTATTTATGGAAGATTTTTTTTTCCTCAAAATCTTCCACCAAAAATTCCTTTATATTTCAAAAAAGTTTACGCTTTAAAATACTTTATGTTTATTTTATTTATTTTATTTTATTGAAATTTAGACGATTGCATTCCTCAAAAGGAAGGTTTAGTAGACTGATATTTTTGGCTAGCATTTAATTTTACTTTTCTATTTAAGCCGCCGACAGCTCCACAAAACTTGAGCATCATACTTGAAAGTATTGCGGAAATAAATAGATATACAATAACATTTGAATATTTTGCAATATATTTCTCATACTCTAATAGCATTCTAGAGGTAAATTCCATCAGAGGTGCGACTTTTGTCGAACGTGGCATTCCTGAACAATGTTCAATGTCAGATTCTGGAGACAGTCTCTTATAATACGCACGTCGGAAGTTGGTTGAACTAGTACAGTCAGTTGCCGAAGTTACTTCCTGATGCAGTTCCAGACATTCAACAAACTCCTCCTCATTACCTTTTCATTACCAATAAGTTGCGAAATCTCTATTAGTATAGAATCTTATAAAAATAAATGCGCAATTTCTCCTAAACAGCAAATGCGCAAACCCTCCCATTTTAGTAGGGCAGATTGCGCAGTCTTTTATTAAATAATTATTCGCTTCTAGAGAAAATTGTGGTGCTCGTACCGTTAGTCTAAGTAAGTGGCTTGTGAAAAATTGTTTAAATTAAAAATATTTTGCACTACTCGCATTGTATTGAAATTCTTTGAAAGGGTTATGAAAATTCAAGCATTTATTTTTGAGAACGAGAAAAATTAACACGTTTTATCGTAAACTCTTGAAGCTATCAATATACAAATTCAAGTCGATACTTAACTATTGATGTTCCACCACGACCTAAATTAGAACTCGCCACTCTACTCTTTCCCTCCGATCCCCTACGTGCGCAATCTCTCCTACCGCACGATCTGTCCTAGCTTTACCTTATATATTAGAATAAATGTATTTATCTCCAATTTAAACATCTGATGAATATAAAGAAAGATAGAATGCAAGTTGATAAATATTGTTAAATATTGTAAATTTATAGAGATTCTGGAAAAAATAAATCAGTAAATTTACAGAAATTATTTAAATTATGACCAACACATTTGTCTAATTTGTGGAAACCACATTTTTTTTTTTTTTTTTTTTTTTTCCAGAAGTACTCAAACATCCTCATATTCGATGTAAATAACGTCAGAATATTATAATAATATATGTTTTAAGCAAATTTGATGATTGTAAAGTTTCACATAATACAGACGAATATATAATTTTATTTTTATATTATATACGAAATTTTTTATTAATAGTGAGTTTTTTTCTACGCTTAATAAATGAAAAAACGGTCTTCAGTAAATTTAATATGGGTGAAATAATGAAATTAAAAGGTAATGCGATGAATGAATGAAATTATTTTTCTGCTCGTGAACGAGGAAATTATTTGCAAAACCACCACTGTTTGTATTAAAAAAAAAAAAAAAAAATGTAATACCAATTGAAACAAAATGCTTAAAACAGGTAAATTTGTTTAGGGATTTTTTAAAAGATATAGAAATCAATAATCTAGAAATAAGAACAATAACAAGTGAAATTTATATTTTAATAATAGCAATATTGCCAATTAAAAACTAATGAAAATTAAGATAATAGCGTTCTTCAAAACTTATTTAAAATATCAAATGTCACAGTGAATTTTTCGTTGAATTAAGCACAGTATAGTGACAAGTGCGAAATAGCTAGTTAGATTTGTGCGCTAATCCGTTTGGTAAGATATGAGAATATATCGTGCTCCATTGTAATTAAGGTAGGGTAATTAATGCTACTGAAACTATTCTTAATTATTTACATATGATTATTATTATATACAGAGGGCGAGCGCACATTTTTGTAACGATTTTGAAAAGATATATATATATATATATATATATCACAAAATATAAGAATTTTATTTTATAATAAATTCAGTCTAACAGCCCTTTTGTTAAACTATCATATTAAATCTTGATTTCATAGATTGGTAAAACATTTGGTAAAACCTCAAGGTTAAATTTGTTCCACTTCTCCTAGAAAACTTACCATAGACCATCCAATGTTTGGGATACCGCTTTTAAAGAACTTGTTTTAAAGAAGTCCAAATGTATAATACATACTAGACATTTCAAGGGGTTTTCACGGAATTCGTATAAAGGGAATTGCTTCAATACTGGTTTCATTTTTTCTTGTTTATTTTTTTCAAAAAAAAAAAAAAGAAAGAAAGAAAGAAAGAAAGAGCAGCAAATCTAAGAGATATGGCTTGTAACTGTATAAAATAAGTACATATCTTTTTCAACTAGAATAATTTCTTGTTTGCTGACCGAATCTTTCGATGTCCACAATCATTAAACATTTTATTGTACATGATGAAGTTATTGTGCAACCACCTTGCACAAGTGAACCCGCTTGGGACGGTATATCCGTCTCATACAGGTATTTTCGAGCAAAAGAAAAAAAAAAAGTTAGGACACCAAGTGTGCAATGATATGGGGTTTGTATCGCCCATTTTTAAGCCTAGAATCCACCCGCCATTTACTATTTATGGAAGATTTTTTTTCCTCAAAATCTTCCACCAAAAATTCCTTTATATTTCAAAATTATTTACGCTTTAAAATACTTTATGTTTATTTTATTTATTTTATTTTATTGGAATTTAGACGATTGCATTCCTCAAAAGGAAGGTTTAGTAGACTGATATTTTTGGCTAGCATTTAGTTCTACTTTTATATTTAAGCCGCCGACAGCTCCACAAAACTTGAGCATCATACTTGAAAGTATTGCGGAAATAAATAGATATACAATAACATTTGAATATTTTGCAATATATTTCTCATACTCTAATAGCATTCTAGAGGAAAATTCCATCAGAGGTGCGACTTTCGTCGAACGTGGTATTCCTGAACAATGTTCAATGTCAGATTCTGGAGACAGTCTCTTATAATACGCACGTCGGAAGTTGTTTGAACTAGTACAGTCAGTTGCCGAAGTTACTTCCTGATGCAGTTCCAGACATTCAACAAACTCCTCCTCATTATCTTTTCATTACCAATAAGTTGCGAAATCTCTATTAGTATAGAATCTTATAAAAATAAATGCGCAATTTCTCCTAAACAGCAAATGCGCAAACCCTCCCATTTTAGTAGGGCAGATTGCGCAGTCTTTTATTAAATAATTATTCGCTTCTAGAGAAAATTGTAGTGCTCGTACCGTTAGTCTAAGTAAGTGGCTTGTGAAAAACTGTTTAAATTAAAAATATTTTGCACTACTCGCATTGTATTGAAATTCTTAGAAAGGGTTATGAAAGTTCAAGCATTTATTTTTGAGAACGAGAAAAAATAACGCGTTTTATCGTAAACTCTTGAAGCTATCAATATTCAAATTCAAGTCGATACTTAACTATTGATGTTCCACCACGACCTGAATTAGAACTCGCCACCTAACTCTTTCCCTCCGATCCCCTACGTGCGCAATCTCTCCTACCGCACGATCTGTCCTAGCTTTACCTTATATATTAGAATAAATGTATTTATCTCCAATTTAAACATCTGATGAATATAAAGAAAGATAGAATGCAAGTTGATAAATATTTTTAAATATTGTAAATTTATAGAGATTCTGGAAAAAAAAAAATCAGTAAATTTACAGAAATTATTTAAATTATGACCAACACATTTGTCTAATGTGTAGAAACAACATTTTTTTTTTTTTTTTTTTTTTCCAGAAGTACTCAAACATAATCATATTCGATGTAAATAACGTCAGAATATTATAATAATATATGTTTTAAGCAAATTTGATGATTGTAAAGTTTCACATAATACAGACGAATATATAATTTTATTTTTATATTATATACGAAATTTTTTATTAATAGTGAGTTTTTTTCTACGCTTAATAAATGAAAAAACGGTCTTAAGTAAATTTAATATGGGTGAAATAATGAAATTAAAAGGTAATGCGATGAATGAATGAAATTATTTTTCTGCTCGTGAACGAGGAAATTGTTTGCAAAACCACCACTGTTTGTATTAAAAAAAAAAAAAAAAAAAAAATGTAATACCAATTGAAACAAAATGCTTAAAACATGAAAATTTGTTTAGGGATTTTTTAAAAGATATAGTAGTCAATAATCTAGAAATAAGAACAATAACAAGTGAAATTTATATTTTAATAATAGCAATATTGCCAATTAAAAACTTATGGAAATTAAGATAAGAGCGTTCTTCAAAACTTATTTAAAATATCAAATGTCACAGTGAATTTTTCGTTGAACTAAGCACAGTATAGTGACAAGTGCGAAATAGCTAGTTAGATTTGTGCGCTAATCCGTTTGATAAGATATGAGAATTTATCCTGCTCCATTGAAATTAAGGTAGGGTAATTAATGCTACTGAAACTATTCTTAATTATTTACATATGATTATTATTATATACAGAGGGCGAGCGCACATTTTTGTAACGATTTTAAAAAGATATATAACAAAATATAAGAATTTTATTTTATAATAAATTCAATCTAACAGCTCTTTTGTTAAACTATCATATTAAATCTTGATTTCATAGATTGGTAAAACAGTTGGCAAAACCTCAAGGTTAAATTTGTTCCACTTCTAGAAAACTTTCCATAGACCATCCAATGTTTGGGATACCGCTTTTAAAGAACTTGTTTTAAAGAAGTCCAAATGTATGATCCATACTAGACACTTCAAGGGGTTTTGACGGAATTCGTATAAAGGGAATTGCTTCAATTCTGGTTTCATTTTTCCTTGTTTAATTTTTTCAAAAAAAAAAAAAAAAAGAAAAAAAAAGAAAGAAAGAAAGAAAGAAAGAAAGAGCAGCAAATCTAAGAGATATGGCTTGTAACCTTCTCCTGATAGAAATCAACACATTGGAGATTGTTTGGGTTAGGGATGAAATTCCGTTTTTGTAAATAAGTGTTAAAACATATTTCTGAGAGATAACTTCTGCACGCAGTCTTATGCCGAGAATCACGTTTCATGATTCGGTGATGAACATAATATTAGGTTGATTTCTTTAGAAATCGACCTATTGCAATCACTTCGTTTATCTATCTATCTATCTATCTATCTATATATATATATATATATAATGAAAATTTTGTCACCACGATAACTCCCGAAATAATACTCGAAATCGAACCAAATTTGGACAGTGAACTAATCTTATAAATATCTTGGATGAGTTCGTTAACCAAGTTGCTCCGACTTTTTGTTTTCAAGTGGCAGCCACTTGAAAATTTTAAACCGACATTGTAAAAAGCATATTTAAAGCAAGATTTGCTTGCATTTTGATGTAAATACAGGCCACATAAGGGTCTCAATGAAGTTTATTAATGAAGTTTATCCGCCATTTTTAATAAAGTGGTAGATATTTTAAGTTAAGCGGGACCACTTGAAATCAGGCTACCACTTGAAAATTTAAAATCACTATAACTTCCGAAATAATACTCCAAATCGAACCAAATTTGGATAGTGACTTAACTTATAATATCTTAGATGAGTTTATTAACCAAGTTGCTCCGACATTTTGTTTTCAAGTGGAGACCACTTGAAATTTTCTAATTCAAATTGTAAAGAGCGTATTGCGAATTTGTTTGAAATTTGATGTAAATATAGACGACATAAGGGTCTCAATGAAGTTTATTAATGAAATTTATCCGTCATTTTTAATAAAGTGGTAGATATCTTAAGTTAAGCGGGGCCACTTGAAATCAGGCTACCACTTGAAAATTTAAAATCACGATAACTTCCGAAATAATACTCCAAATCGAACCAAATTTGGACAGCGTCTTAACTGGTATTATGAATATCTTAGATGAGTTTCTTAACCAAGTTGCTCCACCATTTTGTTTTCAAGTGGAGACCACTTGAAATTTTCTAATTCAAATTGTAAAAAGCGTATTGCGAATTTGTTTGAATTTTGATGCATACATAGACTACATAAGGGTCTAAATGAACTTTATTAATGAAATTTGTCTTCCATTTTTAATAAAGTGGCGTATATCTTAAGTTATGTGGGGCCACTGGAAATCAGGCTACCACTTGAAAATTTTAAATCACGATAACTTCCGAAATAATACTCCAAATCGAACCAAATTTGGACAGCGTCTTAACTTGTGTTATGAATATCTTAGATGAGTTTCTTAACCAAGTTGCTCCACCATTTTGTTTTCAAGTGGAGACCACCTGGAAGTTACAAATTCAAATTGTAAAAAACGTATTCCGAATTTGCTTGAAATTTGATGCAAACATACAAGTGTTTCAAAGAACTTTATTAATGAACTATATCCCCCATTTTTAATAAAGTGGCGGATATCTTAAGTTAAGCGGGACCACTTGAAATCAGGCTACCACTTGAAAATTTAAAACCATAATAACTTCCGACATAATACTCCAAATGGAACCAAATTTGAAAAGTGTCTTAACTTATCTTATAAATATCTTGGATGAGATCGTTAACCAAGTTGCTCCGACTCTTTGTTTTCAAGTGGCAGCCACTTGAATATTTCTAACCCACATTGTAAAAAGCTTATTTAAAGCAAGATTTGCTTGAATTTTATGTAAATTTAGACTACATAAGAGTCTAAATGAACTTTATTAATGAAATTTATCTGCCATTTTTAATAAATTGGCAGATATCTTAAGTGGGGCCACTTGAAATCAGGCTACCACTTGAAAATTTTAAATCACGATAACTTCCGAAATAATACTCCAAATCGAAGCTAATTTGGACAGCGCCTTAACTTGTGATATGGATATCTTGGATGAGTTTCTTAACCAAGTTGCTCCACCATTTTGTTTTCAAGTGGAGACCACATGAAATTTTCAAATTCAAATTGTAAAAAGCGTATTCCGAATTTGTTTGTATTTTGATGTATACATAGATTATATAAGTGTCTCAATGAAGTTTATTAATGAACTATGGATTTTCTCGCCAAAAGTCGCCAAGTGGAAAAGTCGCCAAATTTGTCGCCAAATCCATTACCTGCCATATTGGAACTTTTTAATGCGTTTTTAAGGGGAAATTACGCTATTTTAACGTTAAAACAAACTGGAAATGCAGAAAAGTAATGTTTAATCAACTTACTAAGCCTCTTTGAAATAATTTCTACAAAAAAGAAAAAAAAAAATTAAAATTTGCAACAATATCTTAGATTAATTAATTCACTGAGCAACTTTCTCTGCCATTTTGATCCAAGTGGCAGCCACTCAATTTTTCAACACGATGACTTTTGATATTCTGAATTAATTCCAACTATATTTGTACAGTAGTCTTATCTCACAAATGCATTTGATACATTTGTCAACTTGGCCCACCATCTTGTTTCCAAGCGACGGCCACTTGAAAATTTTAAAGTCACATAAAAAAGTTATTTATGAACCGATTTGCTTAAAACCCCATATGCAGATAACCTAAATCAATATTTCTACTAATTCGTTAATAATTTGTAGCCGTGCTTGATAAGGAAAAAGAAATCAACCTACCCTTCCGAATAAGCCGGAAGGACTTGTTTTTTATTATGATTAACTTTAAATTAGACTTTGTTATATATGTCACAGTTCCTACAGAGATTTGTAAAAATTTTAGGATAGCTCTTTGAGGGGTTCGATTTTCTTTTAAAGCATGAGATACGATTTTAGATTTAATAGGGAGGTGTACATATCTTTGTTGTGTGTGAAATTTTTGCCTTTTACCCAGTCAAATGCAAACTTTTGACTTTATATATTTTGTATTGATTACTTTTTTTTCTTTTTTTACGTGTAGAAATATTAAAACCATGCTTTTCACATCCTTCGTTTTTAACCGAATAAGAATATTTTTTTCGGAAAGCTAAAAAATATAGGCTTCAATCCATTGCTTATTTTCTAGCGACATTTTAAAGCAAAAAAATATTTTTAATGCTGCAGAAGATAATTGAAACCTACTACAATTTGATGTAGTTCATGTTTTTATATTAAAATTTAAATTTAATTCCAAGGAGAAAGTCAATATCGTTACAAAAATGTGTGAACATCCTTTATATAATATAAGTATTTTCTATAAATGAAAAAAAAAAAAAAAAAGCCTCGTGTGCGCCGATCACTGTATTTTCCATTATCTTCTGCTATACATATTACAAACTCAATTTTGGAAATAGTATACTCATAATCTTGACTCGATCAATCTGATACCTTAAGTTTTCCTGTAATTGTTAACGGAAACATTCGCCATAATGACACATAAAAGTTCCTCTTTCGGTTTGTTCTATTTCCATATACAAGGGGGATATTTAAGTACCGACGAGTATCCCCTTAGGCCGAAAAGTGTTTGTTTATAAGGCACGGGGTTTATTTAATATATTTTACTTGTTTTCTTGTATACATTCTGTAATTCTTTATATTATTGTATTTTTACATAAATTAGATTGATGTATTTGTATGCCTTTTTTAAGAGTTTTTTCTTTATATATGTCAGATTTCTGTTCAGTTAATATTGGTTTTCTGTTTGGTGAGAAGTTGGGCGCTATGGATAGTTATTAGGCAATTGCTACTATCATTTCAGAAATTTCTTTTTCCTCGCTACACAGTGGGGCCTCCCTGCTGAAGTCCTCTGTGTTTTTGAGGGGTTTAGGGTGTATTTAAATTCATTAAATTGTTAATTTATTCCTATATTTATGTTTTGCATTTCTTTTTGCAGCAATTTTGCAATTTGTTTTGTAATATCCCTGTTGGTTTTCTTATCTGTAAACTATTATTTTAATTTTATATCATATACATATTCGTTTCAAAAGTTTCCTATGTATATATATATATATATATATATATATATATATTGGTAATTAGAAGTATACATCATCTGCGGATAATGGCGCAGAGGTATTGGCAGAATAAGAACTTTTCTGTTTACCAAATATATGATATTTCGTCAATGTTTTATTATTTCATATCAATATATTTCGTATCAGGACTAAAAGTTTGCAATATGTATGTTACGCAAACAAGTTAAAAGTAAGTTTCAAAAGATGTAATTATTTTTCAATTTTATAAAATGTCTATATTTTCCTACATTTAGTCAAATGAAAATTGATACATGCATTAGATAAAAAGAGTAGTCACTTGAGATTTCTTCCGAGACATATTTTATAAAAAAAAATAATACATACATATATATATATATTACAGTACAAGAAACATAGCGAACGATTTTTTGGAAAAAACACCCAGGAGGCAGAATATGTTTTCAAGAATTCATGTATCATATGAGATACAGACACTTCTTTCGTAACAACACGCTTAAAAAAAAAAAAAAAAAAAAGTTATTTTAAAATATGGCTAACAATGTGTATAGATAATTTTTTGTAATTTTAAATTTATAATTTCATAGTACTTGTCACAACTAGCTTTAAAATATCTTTCACATTCTCGCTGTTCGATTAAAAAAATACTGCACATTTTGTTAAAACATAAAATATTTGCTTTATGCATAAAATAATGAAATTTGCTTTCTTTATTTTATTTTTAGATATTTATATTTATTTGATATTATTTTATAATATAAAAAACATGGAGCAATAATACATTTCAAACAGTTAAAAAATCATTTAAAGTGAATAGTTGCTTCAAAACCATGTAAAAATATACCAAGTTTACAAAGATTACAAAGATTACTTTAGCCATGGCAAATATATTTTTTTTAACCAATGCATTTTCCGGAACATTAGTCTATTTTAGGCTCATTTTTGTAATGATATATCAGCTATTTTTTTTTTCTTGTATATTCGTACAGCGTATAAATTTAAATAAACAAAGAAATTTACAGTACACTATCGTAATTTTTATATATTTGATCCACTCTTTTGTTTTACAATAGTGCTTAACTTGTGTTACTGCTTTACTGCCTTGCTATTTTACTTTTTCTTTAATTTATTTCTTCTCAAGCTATGACTTCTTAATTTTAGATTTTTTGTCATAGTAGTTATAGGGTAAAATATTTGCAGGAAGAAAAAAAAAATTCTGAAATTTCCTTGAATTGTATTACTATATATATAATTTAGGATTAATAAAATTAAGATCAATTAATTTAGTTTACAAATTTTAGGTTTAATATTATTAAGATCCACTAATCAAATCTCGAATTATTTAAATGGTGCCACATATTATCTTAATTCCTTAAGTTAAAACTTCTTAAAAATACTACTTATAGCATTCGTTTGTTTGAACCTGTATTAATTTAACTGACTTACTGTTTATCTAGCGACACGCTAGATCGCGCTTCTCACTGCTGACTTAAAGTTTTCTAACATCAATTTCCTTTCTATGAAAGTTTTAATGTTCCTTGATTTATGTACAAATTAATTTAAAATTTAACTAGTTTAAAATTTAACTAACTGAAAAGTAAAATTTCGCTACCTCAATAAATAATTACTCCGTCATCAATTTAATCGTCAATGAAATAGCTCATACGTTGAATCTATATCGATTAATCAGAGTTTGCAAGGCTTTTAATTTCAATAATTTATTGGTATTTTCCTATTCTCCAGTTTGTGTAAAAGTTTTACATCTGGCTAACCTGTCTTTTTTCTAGTTTTCTCTATGGATTCTTTGATGACTTGATTTAATAATTTATTTAATTTCTAATTCAAATTGGTTTTGTTGCCTCGAATGGAGCTGAAACAATATAAATTGATATGATTAGCTATATTGTTTTACGAAATCGATGCAGCTTTCACAGCTTTATGAAGTACATGCCCCCTGACGAGTTTTTACTTCTAATTTTAAGCATTTTTATTCAATTATTATTTCTGTGGTCCTTTAGTTGTTTTCTCTGTCATAAATTTTGATGGACCTTTTTTTTTTATTATTATCATTCATGTCGGCGTAAGTACTTTAAGTTGTTTTTGTCTCTTATTTGTTCTTAATCTGTATCGCAACATTTTTGTGTCAGTTTACCTATAAGTTAAAATCAGTTAAACTAGCTAAAATCAGTTCTATTTCTGTTGTGTTGGTATTGTTTTGTATCTATTAATTGCTAAATTTTATTACGATATCTATCATTTATATATATATATATATCATGAAAAACGGTAGTTTTTCGAGTGACGCAAGCGGAAGGACGAACTGAACGCTGCGAACTCATATATACGGCTAGTCTGAGATCAAAGAGATTCGTAAAAGCCGACACTTAATATCTCAGAAACTATGCTATATTTTGTTCTGATCTTTTCAAAATAGTCTTTTTTCTTCGGTCTTAATCTATCCTGAAAATTTTACGTTTCTACATGCAGTATGTTTTGAGATCTGAATCTCAATTTAAAGCCAAAAAGGAAAAACGTGAGGTGTAAGGATGTAATGAACTAAATTCATGAAAAAATATCTCTAAAACCGCACGAACGATTTTAATTTAATTAATATATGTTGTTAATGGGATCTTTCTGAATCGAGTAACGTTTTTGTTTTTTTCAGGAAAACTCTTGTTTTTCATATAAATCGTTTCAAATATGGAACTATATTACTCCGCCAATTGCATGTGTTTCTTCGATGGAAACGCTGTTACTCGGTTCTAACTGTGAGGCATGTGGGTTGGTTGGTTGACCGAAGTGAATGCAGGCAATGAATTATTTATATATATTTTTTTAACGCAAAAATACTTTATTACATGTTTAAAATTTCTATTATACATATATTTGATCAAATATTTATTTATGTATTTTTCCTAGTTGTTTATGAAGAGAATTCATTATTTTAGATTTATGGATTTATTAAAAAAATACTTTTATTCAGTTTTAAATTAAGAAATTGGTTTAAAATTTAAATTACTTTATTTAATCGTTATTCGAGATGATTTTATAATTTTTTAAGACGAAAATATTTTGTTATAATGCTGATGCTGAACTCTTCTGTATTCATGCGCCCAGGTATTTCATGCTAGAAACACAAATCGAATCGTATCGAATCGAATCGAAATCTTACGCATTTCAATAGTGCTTGCTACTTGCTATTGCTTGTTGCATCAAGCTCTAGATTTTGGCGATAATAAATTTATATTATAAATTTATATGATAAATTTATATGATAAATTTATATGATAAATTTATATTTGTGATTATTATTTTTTTTTTTTATTGGATTAACTTTATTGGATTATATTTCAGGTAAGATGGTTTTATGTTTCATTACATTTTACTGTATTTTATCATGTTTTTATTAACTCGCTTTCTTCTTTCTTAGTCTAATACAAATTTTGCAATCGATTTTTAGCTAACTTTCCTACTCAATATTTTTTTTTAATGTGTGAGCAGATTTAATTATATTTTGCTTCCTGTTTCAATGAACCCAGCGATAAATCTGCGGAATTTTTTTATTTATTGATAACTAAATCAACAGCGCCACGTTAAGCCTACACCGAGTACGTATGAAATTTAACGAAACGACCGTGGTACGTTAAGCCTACATCGGGACGGAACAGGAATCGGAACGAAATCTACGAATAAGTTAAAACTTAAACGGGGGAAAAAGCACTCCTGCTTTATTATTATTTTTTTTTAACCGTTGTGGTGAATCTAAATTTTGGATTTCAGATTAAGACTTAATTTTCTATTTTAAATTTAGCCTTAAATGCTAAAAATATATTTTTCCTAGTTAAACACAAGTGTTAATAAAAATGGTTCCTTTTCTCTATAATCCATCTGATAATAATTTTACGATTTCACATAAATAAAAAAATTGAGGGTTATTTGCTGATCTATATTTGAAGAAAAGAAAAGTGCTACGAAATTTTGATACTTATCGAAGATTTGATGTTTCTAGAAATATTTATATTATTATTGCATCCTCATATTTACTACTGAATTTTATTTGATTTTGATAAACTTAAAATTGAATTATATGAACTGCATTATGTTACTCAATCGTATTTATTGTGAAGGGGCAGCAAAAGGGTCCCATATTTTGCCTGGATCAACCCCTGGTACCAGCAAAATCCCATGTATTACTTCAATATCTTCCTGCAAAGTGAGATCTACCAGAAAATATTCATTTAAACTATTTATAAATTATTTATACTTTCAGATTTCATAAATAAAAATTGGTTAAATTCAGTTGTTTGTAAATTATCATGATGGAAAATTTCTGTTTACAATCTAAGTGTAGTGAAAAAATATTTGAATTTTTTTATGAATTTGGTAAAAAATTATGACTGCGTGTTATTTTATGGTTGCCAAATTTAAATATCTATAAATGTGCCTAACGACTGCTAATTTCAAACCCTGTAATACTAATTAACTTACAAAGTAATACCCAAAAATTGATTAAAATATGTTTTAAAAGTAATTTTATATTTAAATTATGGACACCAGTTCCTTAAAATAATCAGGGTTGATACTTATTATTGAAAACATGAAATACTTAGGAAATTTAAATAATTGTGTGTGAGGGCAGGAAGAGGGAAATGGGATTTTTTTTTTTTTTTTTTTTTTTTTTTTTTTTTAATTTTTGAAAAGTTGATTATGAAATCTGAGAAAAAGAACACTTTCTTTCTCTTGTAATACATTTTTCTTATTTAGCTTTATACCAAGTTTCAAATGATTAAGTACTGTAAAAATATGCATGTAAACAATGCTTTCTATATGAATTTCTATGTTGATTGACAAATTTTCTTCTTTCTAGAGGAGTATTTCGTGTATATGTTGCTAATATTTTCTTAAAAATTGGAAAACGTAAAGAATTTTTTCCCCATATTTGAATATGAACACTATATGTGTGTTAAGCTAAGCTCTAAAAGCCATAAGATTGTTGCGAAAATGAAATAACATGTTTTCGCTTTTTTGCTAAAGCATATTACTAAAAACAATTTGAAAAAAAAAAAAAAAAAAAATCTGTTCATGCATCAAACGCTATGCCTAAGAAATGCATACAGGAACTTCCATGGAACGAACAGGCTGCTTATGAAAAATCAGAAATTTTGCTGTGTTTCCCCGAAAAACTAATTTTCAATTTCTATTTTAATAAGGGCTTCTATGCATATATTTAAGTTTACTTTAGAGGTGTACCGAGTACTCGCTATATACTCGGTACTCGGCCAAATATGGACTAAGTATTTGGTCACTACCGAGTAGTTGTAAGAATTTCATTATTTTTATGTATTATTGAAAGAAATGTATTCATAAGAGTTGTTTTTAAATAACTAAACTAAAAAAATATGAAAATATAAACATAGTCATTAAACTTTTGCTGCAAACAGCTTTCTGCAGTTAAAACGGTCAAGTAGATTGCCATTAAACTCGATATAGAGACGATCCATGATCTGAGCTTATCTATTTTAGTTACAAGAATTTAAGTATATCCATCTTGTATGTGTGTAATATGCATTTTTTTATTTTTTTAAATTACAAAAACTTTGTACATAAGATTGTATCTATAAAACAGACAAAAATAAAATATTTTAGAAAGAAGAACCCCTTATATAATACTACTATACGTAGTTGATAAAACTTTAGTTACATATTTGTGCAAATAAAAGTAAGACTTTTAAAACTGTAAAAAAAAAGATTGATTTTTAATTTAAAAAATAATAATTATGAAAAAGGTAAATACACTAAAATGTTATAAAAAATATATTATCAAATTTGTTGTTCTGTAAATTATGGCCCGAAACTACCTACTTTTTACTCTTCTAGAATTTGAAGATTAATGAAGTCTATCATGTTTGAAATGATGAAAAAATATTTATTTTAATGTTCTCATTTCATATGTAAATTTCATGCATCTTAAATTAAGCCTGAGTGTATGAAGAACTTTTATAATCTCTAAGAATTATTTGAAAATGATATGCATCTGAGAAAGACTATATAATAAAGAATGAAGTTATCAGTTATTATGGTTTTAATAATCCACTAAGCTGGAAGTATCAAATATAACAATGAACCTAATTGTGTATATACACTACAAAAGTTCTGAAATGTTTCATGTAAACATACTTTTTGTCATTTAACTTAATTTTGTGTTAAAAAGCCTTTTTTAAATTTCAAGATGTGCAAAATTCTTCATATATATGTCAATTTCAATTATTCTTTCTTACGGCTACTCGGCCAAAGTGCTACTCGGTGCAGCACTAGTTTAGTTCTATAAAAATGAACTGTCATTGTCTAAAATGAAACTTTAATTATAATATTATTTTGAAAAATTACCTTTTTCACAATTTCCTTAGCCGAAAAGTTCAGAAGAACTTTATTTTCACACAAAATTTAAATTCACAAAAACTTTTTGTGAATAAGTTTCGAAATCAGTTTTTTTCACAAAAACAGGACCCTGTCCGAAAAGTCTGGACAGACCCCTGACTATATCCAGGATGCTAAATCAGAGGTCGATCCAGGCAAAAATTGGGTCCTCTTTGCTGCCCCTTCACAAAATTCCACCCCATAAAAGAGGACCCTTCACAAAATTCAAATCCATAAAAGAGGACCCTTCACAAAATTCAGATTTATGAAATGAGTCCTTCATAAGATTTGTTTTAGAAAAGTGATTTTTTCAAAAATGTTTCCATGTTTTCTGTATTATTTTTAATTAATTGGTTCAATGAAACTATGTTAATTTGATATTAAACATTATTTAGAATGGCAGTTAAAATGGAAGGTTTTAGACACGATTTTTTATTTTTTCACAAAAATAAATAAAAATTTCACAAAAGTATTATGTTTTTCACAAAAAGGGGACCCAAAATTTATAACCTGGATCGCAGTGGCGGATCCAGAACTTAACGTTGGGGGGGGGGGGACTAAGACTTTTGAAAACGTTATTCTAGACCAAAAAAAAAAATGTACAATTGCAATATTCAATTGTGAATGTCACTGTTTTGGGGGGGGCTTCAGCCCCCTAGCCCCCCCCCCCTTAAATCTGCCACTGCTGGATCGACCCCTGTAAATTTCTGCTTGCCAGTGGCGAGTGGAAATTTTACTGTGGCGAGTAAAACTTCGGTCTAAATGTATATAGAATCTTACAGTGTATGGTGCTAACCACCCCCCCCCCCCTAAAATGGTAATTCTCAAATACGATCAATTGATTTACCTACAGCAGAGTTTATTAAATGTTTATTAAAATCTTCTCATTCACAATTTCGACTAAACTTACAATATTTGTTTTATTTATTAAATAATGCTAATATCAGACAATTAAAAGCGGGAATTTTTCACAAATTAAATATTACAAATTCTACATCAAATATTACTGCAAAGGAGTGCTTAGATATGATTGCAAGCAAGGAATTGGAGGGTAATTTGTCCACAATTTTTAGTAGATTACGAAATACAGAGCAGTTTTGGTCAAAACCACGTAATGATTTAAATTGTATGGTGAAAAACTATGGCCCCGCTACTTTCTTTTTAACTTTGAGTCCAAGTGAATATCATTGGGAAGACTTACATATGTATCTAGGGCAAACAAATTCAAAATATAAAGATAAACCTTTATCACATTTAATAGCTTTAGATCCAGTAAATACTTCCCGTTTTATCGAAAACAAATTTCAAGCTATGTTAGATTTTATTACTTCTAGTAATGGTCCATTAGGTATAGTTGAGCATTATGCTTGGCGCCGTGAGTATCAGTCCCGTGGATTACAACATTTTCATTTATTGCTATGGATTAAGAATGCCCCAGTCTTAGGAAAAGCAAGTTTAGATTCTATTGCTGGATTCATTAATAAATATATAACATGTAAAATTCCCAATAAAACTAATTTTCCTCTACTTCATGATCGTGTTACAAAATACCAAATTCATAAACATAATTCATATTGTATGCGTGCTAAAAAAGTTAAAAATAAAACTATTAGAGTTTGTAGGTTTAGTTTTCCACGTGACATTTCAGAGTATTTACATGTTAATGAAGTTGCTAATGCAGTAATAGGTCGAAGAAAGCTAACGAAAACTCGTTTGTATAATTTGCCACGAAATGAAGACGAAGTTTACATTAATGATTATAATGCAGTTATAATGCTAGCCTGGTGTGGAAATGTAGATATTCAGTTTATCGGTGAAAAGTCAGCATCTTTAACTACATACGTAACAAAATATCAAACCAAAGCTGAAAAATCATTTGCGTCTGATGATTTTAATGATTTTTGTTCTGCAAAACCATTATATAATCGTTTATGGAACTTCGGTTTACGAGCATTATCGAATCGGGAATGTGGAGCTTTAGAAGCTGCTGACACTTTACTATCACATTCATTATTTGGAACTGATTCTGGTACTGTTATCAGATGGTTAGATGTTAAAATTAACAGATCGCGTAAATTAAAAACCCAAAAGGAACTGAGTAAATTAAGTAACAATGCAACTGATATCTATTGTGCAAGTTGGATTGATACACATTATCCACATAGGCCAAAACAACTTGAAAATCTTTCTTTATTTGATTTTTCAAGATGGTATGATATTGTAAATAAAAAACCTTCTTCTAAAACCGTAATTTCTTATGAGTATGGGGAAAAATATTTACGTAAAAGAAAATTTCCGTATTTAATTAACCATTACAATTATAACTGTAAACAAGAGCCAGAAAACTATTATTTCTGTTTATTAATTTTGTTTAAACCATGGAGAACTATTTCGGAATTAAAAGGTAGTTTCGAAACATATAGTGAATCTTTTATTGATTGCAAGGAAAATTTGCTGGAGGCAATGAAGTATCATGAACGTTTAGAAGAAATACAGCAGGCTAAAAATGATTTGAATTCAGAAATTGAAACTATAGAAAATCAAATGCTTTCAAATAGTAAGGATGATAAAAATGACTTTAATATTATTAATTTTGTAGAGCCAATAGGAAATGAAATAGAAGATTTTGAAAAATTATTGCCAAAGGAAGATATTGATAGCATGATTAAACATTTAAATGTAGATCAAAAACGTGTTTTTGATGAAGTTGTAAATTGTTTGGAACAATATATTAAGGAAATTAATACTTGCACATCCAATAATGTTAATAAGCGTTTAATTCCAAACTTAATTTTGAGAAAATTTGTGTCTGGAATCGGAGGAACAGGAAAATCATATTTGATTAAAGTTATTCGGTGTTATATTTCAGATAAATTTAGCAAAGTCGCTGTAACAGCACCAACTGGAATCGCTGCTTTTAATATAAATGGTTTGACTATTCATCGTTTACTGCAGTTACCAGTAGAACATGGCAATATACCTAAGTACAGTAAATTATCAGATGACAAATTAAATTCTATCCGTGTTGAGTTAAATAATTTAGTTTTGCTTATTTTAGATGAAGTCTCCATGGTCTCTAATATAATGTTAATGCATATCCACATGAGGTTATCGGAAATTTTTGACACCATGGATGAAGATGACGGCTGGTTCGGGCGAATAAATATTTTATTTTTTGGTGATTTATTACAACTTCCGCCTGTAATGGGACATTCCCCTTTTGTAAGTATTTCTAAAGAAACTAGCGTTACTCATTTTGCTGGATTACATTTTATAAATATTTGGCAAGAATTACTTACCTATGACGAATTGTCTATTAACATGAGGCAGCAAACAGATAAAGTATATGCATCTATATTAGATTCAATCCGTATCGGTGTATTGACAGATTCTGATGAGTTAATTTTACGTAAAAGAGAAATGATTCTAAAATCCAATAATCCATCAGATTGTATAAAAGAATTAGTTGAATACGTACAAAAATTAGAATGTAAAACTATTTGTTTATTCCCAACAAAAAAACAGTGTAATCTCTTTAACACCTGTATGTTAGATTATTCAAGTAAACCAAAAGTTATTCTCAAAGCTATTGATATAATTGAAGCAAAAACTAATGCACAAAAAGATAAAGCGCGGAAATCCTTAAATAAGATTAAGGAAGATAATACACGAACTGCAGGGCTAGAAGATGAAATAGAAGTCAAATTAGGAGCAAAAATTATGTTATTGAGAAATATAGATGTAACTAACGGTTTAGTAAATGGTGCAATAGGTTTTATAGTTAAAATTTTTAAAGATAACTTTTCAACTGAAAATATTAGTAAACTTAGAATAAAATTTGAGACTGGAGAATTTGACAAAGAACCTGTAACTGCAAAATTTCAATTATTTACAAACATATTTGTTTTCCGAAAGCAGTTTCCGATATGTTTAGCGTATGGAATAACTATTCATAAAAGCCAAGGCTTAACTTTAGACACTTGTGTAGTAGATATAGGTAGCTCGATATTTTCATCTGGTCAGGTGTATGTTGCTTTATCCAGAGTTAAATGTTTAGATGGTCTACACATAATTAATTTAAATCCAAATAAAATTCAAGCTCAGACTAGTGCAATTTTAGAGTATAATAGATTGAAATCTACGTTTAAACCAGACATAAAACTGTTCTCATTAGACAAAACTGTTAATAAGAATGTGCCTGATAAAAACAATTACTTAACACACTTGCATACACCTCCATTAATTGATATAGAAAATGCACAAATTAAGAAACATGGAGAAGACATAATAGAATCATTAAGTAATTTTCATGGTTTTAATAATCCATATGGTGTTTCCTGTTACGTTAACTCTGTCCTACAATGTCTTTTTAATATAAAGTGTATAAACTCTGCAATAATGTTATCCACACATTCAGAATTAAAAAAACTATGTTTAGATTTTTCAAGTTCCATATCCAGTAGTGCTTTAGATTCACATAAATTACAATTAGAGTTTCATGATGATGATATGTTTGATATTAAACAGCAGCAGGATAGCACAGAATTTTTACAATTACTTCTTGATAAATATAGATATTTAAAATTTCTTATGTCATTTGATACTAAAAATTATTATAAATGTCAAAATTGTGAATATGATAACCAAGAAACGATTGAAACTCAAATAGGAAAATTAATAATACCAATAACAAAAAACAAATTTCAATTTCAGGAGTTACTTGACTATAATTTTAATGCCTGGAATTCAAATTTATGTAAAGAAGAAAAATGCCCTAATTGTAATAACGCTAATGTTTTAATTACTAAAACTAACATTGAAAATACACAAAATGTTTTAATTTTTTCATTGCAATTAATAAATTCAAACATGCAGAAAAATACAAACTTGTTACTGTCAGGAGTTACACAGAGTAAAATAAAATTTTGTGATAAAAATTACATATTAAAAGGTGCAATATTTCATCATGGTAAAAGTTCATCAAGCGGCCATTATACAGCTATAGTTCGAAAAAACAAACATTGGTACAAAGCCGATGACACTGAAATTTCTAAGTGTTCATGGCCTAGGAATAGCAAAAATATTTACATTTTATTTTTTGAAAAAACAGAATAACCTTTTTAGTTTAAAAAACCTATTTTTATACATCAGGTAACCATGAAGAATTACTACACAGGAGTTTTGAGTAAAAATTTGCCATCTGTTGTTTAATTTTTATAAAGCTTTCTTTTTTTTTAAATATTTATATTCATAATGCCTGAACAAAAGTGGGCAACAATGAGCCGTTCCATTGGTAACGGTGATACCCCCACCTTGTTCTGTGGATAATAGGGAGTAATTGTTTTTAAATATTTTTCTTCTCCCTGGGACCCACATTACCAATTGAATGTTCAGATGTTCATTATATAAAAAAATAAATGTTACAAGTTTCATATATTTCTGTAGTAATATGGAGTTGCCAATGGAAAAAAAAAAAAATATATGCTGTTAAAATCTTTTTTTTATTTCAATAATACTTTTTCAGTATGAGTAAAAAAAAAAAAAAAAAAAAAATTCTTGTGAAAATGCTTTCAAACCTTTACAAAGTTTATTTCTAATAGTTACATGTTATGCAATTTCTTTGTATGTAATAGCTTCTCCCACCCCAAAGTAGTATGTTTTTGTATTGTTCTGTTTTTCTTTAAAGTTTTATCACTTGCTGTATAATTTTAAAATTTACTTTCAAGTTAAATTTAATACAAAAATACTTTTTATATAGTGCTATAAACTCATTTGTGCGATCTTTTAATCAATAACCCTTAAAAAGTAATGATATCAATACAAAAACCCTTAACGGGTTAAAAGTTTGTGACGCAGCTACTTTATGGTTATAAGAATTTTTTAAATATTGGTCTTAAAAATAATGATATCGAATTTTATGTGACACTTTGCTATTAATTAAAATGTACATAATATTCTTTTATTTGATCATTTGCTGTTTTCTTCTATTTATAACTACAATGCAAACATACTTTTAACTTCAACATAGACGGATAATAAAATATACTTACTGATGCTTTTTCATTTGCATTTCAAATTCAAAATAAAGATTTTAAAAGGAATGATATCAAAATTCCAGTGACGCCTCGATTTCACTTTAAAAGATTTGCTTTTAGATTGCATTAAAATTACATTTGTTTTGTCTAATAAATTATATTTACACATTGAAACAGTGCTTTTAATTTTCAAATATACTGTCAAATAATCACACTTTCACAGAGTTTGCATTTTAAATTAAAAAAATTTTTTCAACAAATTGAATTGTCTTTTGCGTCACGCTATCCAAAACTGTAAGTCAGATTTGTGCAAATGTTACTTTGTATCAGTATCCAACTGTCTGAAAATATGTGTAGAGATAGTGTGATGCAAAGAAAACATTTGCACAAATTTTACTTGTAGTTTTGGACAGCGTGACGCAAAAGACAATTCAATTTATTGAAAAAAAATTTTTAATTTAAAATGCAAACTCTGTGAAAGTGTGATTATTTGACAGTATATTTGAAAATTAAAAGCACTGTTTCAATGTGTAAATATAATTTATTAGACAAAACAAATGTAATTTTAATGCAATCTAAAAGCAAATCTTTTAAAGTGAAATCGAGGCGTCACTGGAATTTTGATATCATTCCTTTTAAAATCTTTATTTTGAATTTGAAATGCAAATGAAAAAGCATCAGTAAGTATATTTTATTATCCGTCTATGTTGAAGTTAAAAGTATGTTTGCATTGTAGTTATAAATAGAAGAAAACAGCAAATGATCAAATAAAAGAATATTATGTACATTTTAATTAATAGCAAAGTGTCACATAAAATTCGATATCATTATTTTTAAGACCAATATTTAAAAAATTCTTATAACCATAAAGTAGCTGCGTCACAAACTTTTAACCCGTTAAGGGTTTTTGTATTGATATATATATATATATATATATGTGTGTGTGTGTGTGTGTGTGTGTGTGTACACATTTTTAAACTACAATACATGAAGAAAAAACATATTTATACTTTTTTTGCAACTACAATAGGGATTAATGGTATTCCTTTTTAATTCGCAAACTATTTTCAAATAAGCATTAAATATATCTGTACGTTTATATGCTAATATTACTTTGAATCTGGACAATAAAAATTTACTCAATCGATATAAAACTAATGTGCGTAATTTTAGTGAATTCATTTTCCTTTTATTCTGTGCTGAAGATATATGTTTACAAATCCATAATTTCAAGAAAAATTAAAGAAAAAATTATGAGTATTAGTTTCCATTATTTACTAAACAACAATAATAGCATACTACAACGATAAGAAACAATTTCGGAGTTTTTATTGAAATTTCAAAATTTCTCTATATAATAAAAACGGCATTTCCGTTGGTAGCTATTGGGATTTGAAAAATATCATTAACACATTTTGATTTTACCTTACGCATTGAAATGCTTAATTTAAATTATTCTTAGCTCTGGTAAAATAGAAAAAAAAAATCAATGCATCAAATAAAATAAGCTTTAACAAGACTTAAATAGAGAGAGAGAGAGAGAGAGAGATTATTATCTGTCTAACGTATATATTATAGTCTTGTTGTACAATGAATTTATAAAAGATCTACATTTTATGGCCCTTGAAAATGAACTTCTAAAGGTGTTTTTTGTTGTATGAAGTACTATCAAGGCAATAGCCAAATTTACGTCATGTAAGGGCAAGTATGCCGTCATTAACAGCGGCTATTGCAGTTGTAATCTTGGCCATTAGGTATCGAAGTCCTACACTCTCCATTGTCCATTGCGCGGAACTACTGTGACGTAAAACCCAACCAACCAACCAACCATCCTACCTGTTCCTCCTGTAAATATTTCCATTAAAAATCCCCCTCCCCTTCCCCCCCTACAAAAAAAAAAAAAAAAAAAAAAAAAAAAAAAAACAGGTTCTGTTGTGCTATATTAGGCAATCTGGTTGGCCAGCAATTTGGGCAAATTAATTCGTCCATCATCTTGTTAAAAAACCATTCAAATAACCGCAAACAAAGGTACCCTTATAAGGTAGTTAGTAATCATTTTGAAAAAAACAAATGTAGCTTAAGCTCTTCAATTTGAAAAAAAATATGCAAATTTTTAATATTTATAATTTAATGACAAATGTGCGTGGGTTTCATTGAAAAGGAAAATGCTAATGGAGCGGTAGTACAATGTCGAGAACAAACAGTAATCATCGGGGTTTTCTTTCTCATTTCATTGTATTTATGGGTTGTTTCCAGACCTCCATATGTGTGCATTGCGGTGACTTTCCACTCTAGAAAATAAAAGTAATCATTCTTTAAAATATTACGCAGTTAAGAAATTTAGCTTTATCCCCCTGTTCTCCTTGGCATGACTGTTGAAAAGACTATCCTCCTAGGTCTGTCGCACGTTTCCAAGTTTTAAATAATTTTAATATTTTTAAGTATACAACATTATTTCCATCAAAAGAACCTAATACACAGTCAAACCTGGTATAGTATATTATTATTACGCTAATCGCACAGATATATTAGGACTGGGTAAGATTATATTTATGATAACACAGCTCTGCGTGAAAATTGCCTCCAACACCATTTTTGCAAAGCCTTATGCAAAATGACCTCCTGAAACCGAATATAACGCCCATTTTCCTATCATCCACAGTTTTTAAGGATAGCCTCCTATTTGTATCACTTTTCGGTAATTTCATGGCTATAAATTTGTTTTTTAGAGAGGGGGGGGGGAATTATTTTAACTGTTAAATATATTTTGGGGGGGCTAATGAGTTTGAAAATTCTAAAACATGAACATTTGTGGCAAGGGAAATATTTAAGGGGTGGGGGAATTTGCCACTGAAATTATGTATTGCAATTCTTATATTTTTTTTAATCTATTATTAATGTCATTTATTAAACACTTTTTTTTAGTGTAAAATTAATTCTTTTTCATTCTCGAAATCAAATTCATTGCCAAAAAATGAACGAGCACTGATAGAAATTGAGAGAAGGCTGGTGTCCCGAGAAAACGGTGGGTGACTGGGCAAGATCAGAGCTTTTTTTTTTTTTTTTTTTTCAGCGCATTGTAATCTTAAGGTCATTCCTTGTGCAATGTTTCTTCTTATAATAACAGGAGACTTGACGCTGGAGTATTAAAAACCCGGATAAATTACTACGTCAGAAACGGCAAAGAAAAATATTTCAGATGCATACAGCTGTTTCGGTATCCTTAAGCGTTCCGTCTTCAGTGCAAAGAGAATTCTCAATCTGGAGAAGTGCTCTTATATATAGGAGAGGGACCGAATTTAGTTCAACCAATAGGATTACGGGAAAGGTGGGGAGTGTTGCTAATAAGAATTTACGAATGTTAGCTGTGTAAAAAGTAGAAAAACGCAAACAAGAAACCAACAAATCGGCTATTTCTAAACATTGCTGGGAGGAAAATCATAATTTTAAATTTAATTCAGATAAAATAATTTGCAGACCTAAATCCATTCAAGAACTCGATTTATTTGAAGCTTTGCATATTTATAAAAAATTTAAAAACCTTGTAAATTGTGATTTCGCTGTTCCTTATTTGTCAGGTTGTTGGAAATTTTACATTCAGTCCACATTTTCTTAATTTTTCTACTGTTTACACAGCTAACATTCCTAAATTCCTATTGGCCACACTCTACACCTTTCCCGTAATCCTATTGGTTGAAGTGAATTCGTTCCATCTCCTATATATGCGAGCACTTCTCCAGATTCAGAATTCTTTTTGCACTAAAGACGGTACGCTTAAGGCTACCGATACAGCTGTATGCATCTCAAACATTTTTCTTTGGAGTTTCTGACGTATTAGTTTATCCAGTTTTTTAATGTTTCCTCTTATTTAAAACACCTGCTCTCACGAAAAACCTCGTGTTTCGCTGGGAAATAAGGTTCTATAATGAAGGTACTTTATTGTAAATTATTATTATTATTTTATTTATTTATTATTTATATACTTTTTGCTTTATTAATTTCACTTCATTTAATCTGTCATATTGTCTGTTTCCTCATGTGGTGGTGTAATTCTCCTTCATATCCAATTAAATATAATAGTACATTTAATGAAATATACTACAACACACAATTTAAACGTAACATTGCTTTTTAATCTTTCTGAAATTTAAAGGAGAGAAACATTTAATTAATAACATGTGCAGACGATATTTTCAAAAGTAAACATATCCAAACTGAAGAAAGGAATTTTTCCCTACAGAGGTGCGCACTATGTAGCTATATATAGATATAGCTACATAATAAATATATGTATATATTAATACCATAAGTTTGTTTACATAAAAAATTTTAAATGAATTTTTAATCGTCCAAATCTGATAGGATACCTGTATATTTCCACTTAACTTAAAATATTTTTTTTTAAATAATTAGTATAAATCAGAATAACTTAATACAACTTTCTACTCATTTGTGTAATTTGATATATTAAAAAAAAAAAAAAAAAATACTCAAATAATTAGTTTTATGAAATAATTCGCAACTCTCATACACAATGGAATTAGTTTAATAATACTAAGATAATTAGTTTTATTATACTAAATATTTTATTCGCATTTATACAAAATGCATATTTTGTATTTGTATTTATTAGTTTATTATAATAAATGAATAAGTGTGTGTACTAATTAAAATTATCACGTATCTCAAAGTTAACGAACTGTAAGAAAACAAATTAGTTCCCTAAAGGATCTTAATTTTCTTTTGCGAAAAGAAAGAAAAATGCGGATCGAAAAACATTCTTAATTAGATAAAAGAAAATGTGA
Source organism: Salticus scenicus (assembly GCA_963930645.1). Taxonomy (NCBI): domain Eukaryota; kingdom Metazoa; phylum Arthropoda; class Arachnida; order Araneae; family Salticidae; genus Salticus; species Salticus scenicus. The sequence continues at coordinate 31,881,487 of OZ005656.1, forward strand.
AAGAAGAAAATGAAATAACATTAAAAACTTATAGCATGCATCAAATCGATGCACAGACATTGTACATTTTTTCGATCTATTATGTACATTGTAGTTTTCCATAATTGATAATCCTTTTAGAAATTTCACAAGGATTTAATTATAAATAATTTCAAAGATATCTTGTTTTTTTTTCTTTAATGTTGCAGAAAAAAATACGAAACAGAAAAAAAAAAAGAAAAAAAGAAATGTGTAATTATTTTTTGTTTAATTTTTAACTCTCTTTATCTTAACTAGAAGCTTATTTATGACTAACCTACTATGTTTATCAATATATATATATATATGTGTGTGTGTGTGCTAGCGTGTATTTTTTGTTTATATCTCCGAAGATAAAGGGAAGTAGGTGAATGTGGAATCCTATTTCTATTTGAACTGACCATAATAAAATGAAGCATTTTGGATTATCGTGCATTCAAATATTGCAAACATTCAAGTGCTGTTAATGTGTTTTGTTGATTTTATTTTACAAAAATTGTAGTTTAAATAGAGAAAAAAAAGCTATTAAAGTAAAATAAAAAATAAATAAAATAAAATAAAAGCTTTTTTCGGGTGATATGATTCATGTGGACAATACGGATTAGTTATAAAGAGAATTAATGAATATCCACTTATTTAAGGGATATTATGGAATATGGTAGTCGTTTACAGAAAAACGTGAATAATTGTAATAGAAATATTTTACTTTGAAATTAACTTTTAAAATAAATAGTATTAAAAAATTTATCGAAATTCAAATTTTACAAAAATTGCATAACATGTGGAATATTTAGTATATCATATTACCTAAATCGTCCTTTAGGAAAAAAACCAATCTCAACCACCTGTTGATAGATATATGTTCATGGAAGTCTGTCTAATAATTCAATATCACTAAAGCACATGACACTAGGTTTTTTCACTTATTTTACTTCTTCGTAACTACAATACAAAATTTGTAATACTTACCTCCAAAATTGTCTGAATCTAGATAAACCAATGATGCTGTATGATACATAGACTGTTCTCCTTTCTGACACAAGGTGAACTATCTTTCATATATGAGACTCAGTGACGACGTTTGAAATGTTTCTTAGGGTTGCCTCAGTTGATATATATTCCGTTTTACCCCACTAATACGCACTCGTCAGCGTTCCTCTACATTTTACGCGAAAACATCACATAAACTTTAACACAATAAAGACTACGTATATATATATATATATATATATATACATATATATATATATATAGATAGATAGATAGATAGATAGATAGATAGATAGATAGATAGATAAACAAATGAATGAAATGAACGAAATTAAACACCGGAAAACACATAGGTTTTCATCAGGAAGACCCCTCAGTGTAGGGGTTAAAGGGAAGTTTCTGAAAGGTCAGTAGGAATTAGCTAATAACTATCCTTAGCCCCCAACTTCTCACCAAACAGAAAAACACCATTAACTGAAGAGAAATCAAACATGTATATAATGTATAAAATACTAAAAAGGGTATAAAATTACAAAATTGCAAAAGTTATAAATTACATCAATTCATTTAAAAATATACAATAATATAAGGAACTACTGTAGGTAAACAAGAAATTGTAAAATGAAATAAAATAAAACTTTTTACCTGATAAACAAACACACTTCGGCCCACGGGGCTACTCGTCGGTACTTAAATATCGCCCTTGAATGGGGAAATAGAACAAACCGAAATAAGAAAATTGGTTTTTCTAATCTTTAAACTTATATACACATGTATATATACATATATATATATATATATATATATATATATATATATATATATATATATATATATATATATATATATATGTTCATTTCAACTGTTTTCAATATATATATATATATATATATACATAACGTACGATTTGCATAAATTGTAAATCCGTATAATTGCACATATTACATTTGTGCAATGTGTTACAAATGTGCTTTTCCTCTGTTAAACACCTTAAAAAAATATGCATTTATTATAAAGAAAAAAAACTCCATTAAATATACTTATTGCTTTAATTTTAATGAATTACCATAAAATAGATCTGTTTGCGTTGTATTATATATTTTCCAATAACAAATAAAATTATGTATATTTTTTCATCAAATGTTTCGAAGATAATATTAGGTATTTATTTAATACGATTATTTAATCTCACACAAGAATCCTTATAGATTAAACTTTTAATAAAAAGCTCTAAAATATTAAAGCTTTAAAATAAGTTCTGTTCGTATAAATTGTAAATCTTTCTAACTCTACATAATAAATTAGTCGTTACAAATTTGTTTTCTTCTGTTTTCACAACTTAAAATTAAATTAATTATGTTGTTTACTATAAAGGAAGAAAACTCCATTAAATATTCTTATTGCCTTGCTTTTAAAAAAATACTATAAATACGATCTGTTTGTCTGTTTTTTTTATATTTTCCAATAAAAGACAAACACAATTATGTATTTTTTATCAAAGGTTTGTAAAACAATATTATTATTATTATTATTATTATTATTATTATTTACAACGATTTATTCTCACAAAAGGATCTCTATTGACTAATTTTTTTAATAAAAAGCTCTAAAATATTCCTTTTGGGTAGTCCTCTTCATCGTCCAAAATTAACATATCCTTTGTATAGTTTACTACAATTTTCATTGAACGTTTCACATATATCTATATATATATATATGTATGTATACCATAAAATATATAAAGAGTACTTGTGAATCTGAAATCAATAAATTATGCTTATGGTATTTTAGTCTAAATGGTAAAGTATTTTTGTATCAAAATAATGGATATCAATTTCATTATGTTAAGTGAGGTATAGAGATATTAAAATAGGCTTTAAAACTCTTTCTATAGTCCATAGTGATGGGAATCTTTTCTGCATTTCTATACAGAAACTAACTGCACTATTTACTCCATTTTCAGAATAGAAAATATCATAGTGAACTTTAGTAATATACATAATTAATAATATATTCTCAAATTACAGTGTGTGGTCATCCAATTAGAACCACGTAGTATTTTTATAATTTTTACTGAAAATCTTCAAAATTTTCATTAAATTTATTCTTATTTATTTTATTCTTATTTCTTTCTTTCTTTTAATTTATTTTGCTTGTGGAAAAAACGACTGTTGCTTAACAAATTTCAAACTGGTACTGTGGTTATTTTTAACACATGGAAACACTGACTGGGGATTATCATGAGTGAAAATATTCAAATCTAGAATCATAATTCTGAGTTGCCAACAACAATAAAAACAGAAGAAAAAAATGCATTTTTCATAGATTATTAACACTTGCCAATTTTCATTTTTCTATGCTATCACTCAACAGATAGACAGAAAGATTGAAATACTAACACATAAACTAAATAAATTCATAATCACTTGAAAGCATAGTTTTAAAGAGTTAAAAACACTTAGCACAAACGGAAGTGCAATTCGACCAGTTTCTAGTTGTAGCCCATTGTGATGCTGAAAACATCACATATCTTTTATTTAAAAAAGAAAAATTATAAATGTAAAATTACATGTTATGTATTTAAAATACAATCAAACATCATACGTCATTTATTCTAAGAGAATCTAATATATATATATATATATATATATATATATAAATATATTATAGTTTATTTTATCTATTTTAAAGCAATTTTATTTATTCTCCCTTTATCAATAATCCATATTTTCGTATAATTTACTATTTAAACATTCCAAACCATAACTTTTCCTGAACAAATAATCATTAAATAAAAAAGAAATATAAAAGAAAAAAAAAAAGAACATTTATTTTTATTAAGTTCTTTTAAATCGTTTTTTCAATTGCATTTCCAATCTAACTTTTCCGTTAATACAATTGTCTGTAATTATTTTTAATACTCTTGTGAATAAAAATTGCGAGGTTAGCCTATTCCTTCTTAACCTGCCAAAATTTAATGATATCGTGTGACGTAATTTCCATATAATCCAATCTCTTATCTTCTATTTAGGGTTACAATATAGAAAAAATTAAATGGTTTCAGCAAAATTTGTAATTGACGCCAAGCAGACTAACGAAAGAAACACCGTTAACGTTAAATATGGTTTCTCGAGCTATCGAGACATACTTTGCGTTATTATTATTATTATTATTTTGTTAGGGAATCTTTCACAATGGCTTCCGATTTTTTTTTTTTTTTTTTTTTTTTTTGACGGCTTCTTGAAACATTTAATTACTGAAGATTATGTTATAGAATAAAAATCGCATTTATAATTCTTTCAAAAATGTGTTTATTTTGTTGAGATAGATTTAATTCATAATAACCTATTTATGAGAACATTGATATAGATTTTTTATTTAATGGATATTGATTTTTAATTATGTCTCAAAATCAACTGACAAATCATTGGATGCTGCTATTTATTAAAATCAAAATCAAACTGATATTTGATAGACCAATCACTTCCCCATTCGGTTTCATGGCTTAAAAAGAACCTGGGGGTCTAGAACGAACCCATCGGAATGCTGACTTTGGCGGAAACTTTTCGATATGCCGTCTCTTTTCCGATAAACCCCGAAAACCGATAGAACGAACATATCGTAATTCTTCTGGAATCGGAAAATGGTCGTGGAATCGGATTAAAAAATTTCGACAAGGTGAAATGTCGCGGAAATACAAATCCGATAGTGGATTTTAAGATGGTAGATTCGATTATCGGCCCATTAAAACCATTTCTTAAATTAGTAGAAGTGCATGAAAAAAAGTGATACAGTGCATCTTAATATAGCACATCTATGAAGAACAACAACTTTTAAATATATTTAAATATTGAAAATTAATTAAGTTTAATGAAAATTGTAATAAATATCCATTATTTATTTATTTATTTATTTATATATTTTTTTAACTAAAATTCTTATTTAAAAAGTATGAAGAATAACATATCTTAAAATTTAAAGCTATTAAATAGTCAAAATATTTTGTTGTTATACATTATTTGTAATAAAGAATGTGCCATAATGCTAAATTTAACAGAAAATATCTAGCAGATTTTTATTTATTTATTTATTTATTTTTTAATATATTTTATTTGTTACAAAAAACATCAGTTTACATTATTGTATTTTAATCAAACACATCACTTAGAAAAGTCTTGTTATTGTGCGTCATTCTTTTTTTCTTTTTTTCTTTTTTTTTTTTTTTTTTTTGTGTGCTTTTTCGAATATAACTATAAATTACAGACTGGTATTAAAGCCAATTTGATAACCTGAAAAGTTAACTCACACCCTTTGATGCATTTACCTTATCCTAATAAGGAAAGTAATTTTATTAGTGTAACATTAATTTCTCTTTTCATTGATGTATGTAAATCATCCATGTTTCTTCCTTGCTGTGCCCATTTAATTAAGTTCTTTTATACACACACACACACACACACACATATATATATATATATACAGTCGGTAACAAAAATGTCCGAACACTATCAAAAATTCCTATATAAAAAAAAGTACGCTTAATACAGTTTTGCTAAATTAATCCTTGTCGAATCCTGTTCTTAGACTGACTAAGAATCTTAATCAAACTTTATCTTTATCTTTATATATATATTATATATATTATCTTTATATACATATATATATATATAAAGATACGACAGAATGAGAAAAGATAAAACGAACATACTCTCAATGCGATGATATTTCTAAAAATATGTTTCCTTGGAAAATATTAAAACATTATGAAATTTATTTTTAAGTAAGTTTAATTACAGGAAAATTTTCAGATAAACCTAGGTGCAGTAGTTCTAATATTATTTTGACTACGTGAATAGAAACTCGAAACTTTATTCTTTCTTTTGCAGAAAGCGACATTGTCTTTCTTCCCAGAACAAAAATATTCCTGGAAAAATATTAGAACTCAAGACAATTTTCAAAGACGTAAGTACTTCTCGAGTGACGTCGTCCTCAAGGCATTTCAAGTATGTTTTTCTTATACTTTAGTTAGGTTTACTTTCTCTGAAAAGCATTATATATATATATAATATCTAAATACATATATTTATTTACTTCAAAGATAAGAATAATAAATTAATGACATTGAAAAAAGAGACACATTTTTATTAAAACAAAATTGAAAATAATGTATTTTTCTGAATTAAAATGCTAATATTTTACTCATTGTTGTTTGTTGCTAAATATTCAAATATGTTTTTTTATAATTATTTGTACTAGTAGTTACGTATTTATTATTATTTTAATATATATTATGATTCCAGAGAAATATAATGTATATACAATTTTTGTATTTATATTAATTAGAGGTTCCCTAGTCATTGAAAAATTCATAAAAGGGCAGCAAATTAACTATATTCTGTAGTGCAAACAAATTTAATAAAATACTGGGCGTTTGTGAATACAAATTATATTAAAAATTGTCTATTGTAATACTAAGTAGAACTGTCGTCCAAATAATAAAACAATTAGAATAGTGAGATTAACGAGGCAGTATGTTATTGTAATTATTTTAAAATATATTTTGCATGTTCTGAGCTCAATAAAAGTATTATTAAATTTCAGCTGTTTGGATTTTTTAATGTGTGCTTTGTAAATGCAGATAACAATTGGTGAATAATATTCAATGGCTATTTTATCTTCTTTGTGATTTGTAGCATTTTTAAGCATAAATTAAATTTTCATTTAGTAGAAAATTGCACTAATTTACTTTATATAACCCCCGTTAAGATAAGAGATTTCCATATACTAATTAAGAAATAAGTAGAAGTAGTATTCATAAATATTTAATATTCCTCCCATAAAGCTCTGTAATATTTATTCACTAAATAGCTACATTTCACACATTCAGTGCTTTTCTAAAATAGAAATCACACTTTAATAACCAAAAATAAAATCTAATTTAATGAAACATCTTGTTTGCTTAGCTTTCCTTTTTAATTCCATGTGGAATCTTATATAGTCGGCAGCAAAATTACTGAAGTACACATCCACATGCTTCATATATATATATATATATATATATATATATACATATTGAATCTGATCGCTAATTTTTATCATCAATTTAGATTTTCATAAACAAAATAAATAAAGCTTAAGATCATGACTCGACAAATATTTACTTAAAAAAAAAAAAAAAAAAAAAGTATTAGGTGCATATTTTATAAATACGAATTATTGTTGGCGCTTCAGTAATTTTGCTGCTGACTAGGCTGACCAGATCAAAGTACATTTTATAAGAGAGAAGCGTTAAAAATTCATACAATTATCCAATTATAGATGCATTTTTTCATTCCTAATAAATAAGGACTAAAAATAAAGTATAACTGATTAATAATTTACTTTCTAAAATTTTTTTTTAAACTTAGAAAAATGCCTTAAAAAAATTAAGTCCCCATTTATCCCCTGAAAATGGGGACATTTGGTCAGTATACTGCTGACTGTATAAATTCCAAAGCTGTTTCTTTAAGGCAAAAAGGGGAAATTTTGAACATGCGTAAAAAGCTCTCAGCCAATCTGAATTATTCACACTCCGCTTTTTAGATTTTGGGTAAAATAAACCAACTACTCCATAAAAACCAGAAAAAGAATTTTCGAATTGAGTTGAAGTAAAGCTGCACTGCAGCTACGCAGCGGGAGATTGACGACGGTGTGGTATTCCCAACTTCGGTTAGTTCCGAGACATGCTTCCTCATTTCAAACCTTCACTGAGGTTAGTTGTTCGGTCGCACTAGTACAGCACGATAGGTGATTGGCGATGGTCTGGGACGCATCTCTAAGGATGGTCTGGAGACATGCCATCAAAATTTTGATTCTGTGCGAATGGGAATGACTCCAATGCTTCGGTAACTATCAAGGACATTGTTATTATGTAACATAGAGGACATTACAGCCACAACATATATTATTTGTATCAGCTAACAATAATGTGTACGAGGTCTTTTTCCGAATTGATTATTGAATTTCTATTCTGCGATTACGAGATCGAAGTTCTATAAGCTGAGCTTCTGTTGTTTTTTCGGAACAGGTGAGATCAGGTAAGTAAATATTTAATAATCCATGTAACCGCTATTTAAACTGAAGTTGGACAAGCCTATCAAGATTTTTTTTTCTCTTTTTTCACAGGTTATGCATTAAATAGTTATTTTTATTATATTCTATTTTATTTTAAAATATGAATTACTGTCGCATGCAAATTCTTTTATTATTATTATTATTATTATTGAAAAATGAATTAGTGTCATATGCAAATTTCACTCGAAACTTTATAGAATATATTGTGTTTAGTTTAGAAACTTCGCTGATGTCACTTTCTTAACGGCTGTCACAGGCATAGGGGCTTTCACATGTATTTGCTTTTTTAAAAGAGACCGAATGCTAAATAAATGAATATATAAATGTATACCTTACCGTTAAAACATATATTTCTTTATTTCATAATATAACAATATATTTTACAATTCATTAATTAAGTTAAATCCTGTAAAAAATTTGGGTTTTATCTTTAACTTTTTACTTCATAACATAACGAATTCATAACCGTTATAATATTAAAGAGGATAAAATAGCCTATAATCCAGATCAGGACGTTGAATGAGAGACTATAGCTTTGTTTTTGGTGTCCTCGTGAGAAATGAAATTGCTTTTCTGATTTGAAATAAGTAATGACTGAATCAAACAGAGATCTCTAGTTACAGTAAATATAATTAAATATGGATTTCCACTGAAAAATGTCTAAAAAATATATAACACTGTAACTGGTTTCAACAGATCAAATTTGCGACTCCGGACATGGATTAAAAATGTGATTGTGAAACATCTATATTATCATATTTTTTCGGTAAATTTCTGAGAAATATCCACGTTTCACACATTGTGTTAGCCAAAAACAACTTTTCTGTAAGTGTGTGAATGTGTATCGTAGTCTCTGTATATCTATAATGATATTTTTGTCTAGGTGTCACATGAGAACGATTGGCAATGATACTTTTCAAAGGTTTAGGTATGTACAGAACTTAAAATTAAAATATTTATCAAATGTTTCAAAATTTTAATTAGATTTAGAAATGTAGGTAAAAGAAAAAAAGAAAAATCCTCACATGCGCCATATAGCTTTTGTCAGTAAAACGCTTTTAATGGGAAATAAATGCGTTATCTTTACGTCTTAGACATTAGGGAACCCTAAAGCGATTTCAGAATACTTTTTTGTGTGTGCATGGGAGGCGTAGAGGTATATAGAACGTTTTTCATTCTACCGGTTGTCACGTGAAAACGGCTAGACAGAATTCAATGACACATGGCTGCGATTTAGGTCTGTACCTAATTTAGAATTATACCCATCAAATGCTTCAAAATTGCAATTAGTTATATAGATATGAGTAAAAATCGATTCTGAAACCAACTAAAAAATATATCTAGGTGTTTGAATATGTTAAAATGACTATATTTGACAAAATACTAGACTTGGTTTACATTTGTGTGTGTGTGTGTAAACTCTGCCTTATCTGTCTAAGAAAATATATCCCCCCCTTTTTTTTAAGTTCTTTTTAAATTTTATTTTTCCCTTTAAAAGTTAGAGTGTTTAGTATATAACGCAAGCAAAGATGGTTAGATGTTTTATAACAGGATGCAATAAAAGTTATATAAAAAGAGGATGCTGGATAGCTGAAAATATAATGATTTACAAAAATTTCGCTTGCTTTATCTTTAATTTAAGAGAAAAAAAATCAAAACAATTAATCACTATTAATGCCATAATTGCCAAAAAAGTTAACCCTTTTCCTCTAACCAGCTGACTCACTTTTGCCTCACATTCTTATATTCACATGATGAAGCAATGATCCGTCCACTGTACATTTTTTTTTCTACTAGATTTAAATGAATTTGTAAACAGAGTAATATTAATTTTTACAAAGATCTGTGCTATTTAAATGACTTCGTTACAGCTTTACATCCCAGTAAAAAAAAAAAAAAAAAAAAAAAAAAAAAAAAAAACAGAACATTTTTAAGAAAGAAAAAACTGCATGAGACCCCAGATAATCTGATGGTATTTGGACCAATAAAAAGTTTAAATGGGGGAAATACTTGCTTCCAAATTGCATTTTAACATTTTTTTTTTTTTAGCTGAGCCTCTTACATACATTTTCCCCTTATTTTTAACGATGAATTAAAAAAGCTATTTCAAGTACTTTAGAAAAGACCTTGTGGATAAATGAACAAGCTACTTCAGTGCCAAATTTTAAATTTCGCCAAGTGGGGCTACTGAAGCTGTTCCAAAATATAATTAATTTCTGTATTTTATAACGCATATATATTAAGTGATGCCCTTCTATCGATATCGCATTTATATATAGCCATACGTCCAGAATTTTACGAAAATTTAAAGCAGATAAACAAATGCACTTTGGATGCAGTTGAATAATGAAGAAACGTACAACTTTAGTGTAAGATCCTGCTGGTGACTTTCTATTTACACTGTTAAAAATTTCAGCTTAAATAAATCTGTGAAGCGACATTGCGTTTAATTATGTCATTCAAAACTGACATTCATTACAAGAAAAAAATACTTCTTTAATTAATCACTTACCAAATGTTATTATAAGAAATTTTATTGTAGTATATCATTTTAAGAAGAGAAAAAAATAAATCTGTTATACAGTTCAGAAAGTATGAATCAGTAAAATTCTTTTAAACGAAACCAAGCTTAAAATGTAGAGCTTGGTCGAAAACATAGAATAAAGTGGAAATTTTGTGCAATAACTCTCACATGGGTCAAGATAAGACTCTAGAAAATTTAGCTCATTTTATCAAAATCAACGAAACACATAATTACCGGGCAAAAAAACGTACACTGTAAAAAATATGTCCTATTTTCTGCCAGAAATTATCTGTAATTTGAGAAAATACGCGAAATTTAAGAAAAAAAAAATACCATGTCAGACCGTATTTGCTCAAATTACAGAAAATTTCTGGCAGCCAATAGGACATATTTTTTACAGTGTAGCACAGCGTCAGAATGTTAGACTTGAGACACGAAGGTCTTCAGTTCGATCCCCGCTTCTGTCGTATGTGGAATTTTCTTGTATTTGAAAGAAAATACCAATATTTGATACAACATAAAATTACCATATCATGGTAAAATGTTAAACCATCGTGTGTTTACAACTGCTTCAGTATCAAGTTTTGGTTCAAACTAACACTAAATTTGTAACTGTGTACTACCTATTGCACTTGTTTTTCGTAACGGAAATAGCAATAGAAATTCTGTTTTTTGGACGTTAAGGAAAATTTATGTTAAAAAACAATTATGCAAATTAAAAGTTATGTATATATATATATACGCGTGTGTGAGTATAAAAATTGACTAGAAATTGTACTTTTTAACTATAATAATCTAATACCTATCTTCATCAGCATAATAAGCTTGAACTAAGATAATTTTTATTTATTTATTTATTTTTTAATAATATACTGTGAATAATAATTTAATGTTTGTTCAAAAAACTTGTACAACAGCTAGTAAACTATAATAATAAAGAGTGAGACATTTTTGACATTCTTAAACTTAAAATTATTGTGCTCATATTTTAATTTATAAATAAATTTTTTTAAATGAATTTATTAGTATATATATATATATACATATTATTTTCTGTCAGCATACCATTTTTATATACTAATCAAAATTACTATTATTATTGTTGTTGCAATCATTATGTTTAATATGCTTTTCGATGAGATTTTCATAATCTGTTTCAAGTACTAATCACCTGATTTTCGAGAAAAATACTCGGTTATAAGATTTAATCATGTGTAGTACTTCAGAAATATTAATTAAACAATAGCTTTAAGGAAGTTATTAAAACATCACTAAATACGAGTATATATCTGCAATATTATCGCAAAAGCGCAGTTCTATGTTTGCACTTGTATCTACAGTTGCTATTTAAACATATTTAGGGATTTAACCTTTACTTAAACCTATTTCGCATAATTTAATATTATTTAAATATTTATTTTAATTAATACTATTATCGCCCAGTGGTCGAAACTCGAACATTTTTTTTTTTTTTTTTTTTTTTTTTTTTTTTTTTTGCAAAGTGAGGCAAAGCAAAGTTATTGCCTTGTCCTAAACGGAATGCAATTGCAACACAGCTGCGGCAATTGTCGAAAACCGAAAATCTAAAACTTTTCTGAATATTATATTTTCTACTTATATATGCAGAGGAAAGAATAATAAAGTCACATTTAAAAAAATAAAAATAAGTAGTCAATTTCACTTAATTAAAATGCAAGGAAATCTCAAAACGTGTAAATTCATCGAAAACCGGAAATCAAAAGTTTTTATGTATCTTCTACTTGCTTCTTCTATTTACAAAAGCTAGCAATAAAGACACTTTTTAAAAAAATAAGTAGCCAATTTCAGTTAATTGAAACGTAAAGAAAGCTCAAAACATGTAAATTCAGCAAAAAACGGAAATCGGAATTTTTTCCGTATCGTCTACTTATACATGCAGCAGTTAGTAACAAATCCATTTTCCTTTTATTTAGTATATTAGTTGAACATTTATTGTTTAAATATCACCCTTTGAAATGAAATGTTTATGCTTACATTCGAAACTGGAAGTTTGCCATTTTTTTTTTTTCTGGAGTTTTGTGATTTTAAATTAAAATTTTATCAATTTTACAGAAAAAATAACTCAATCAAACACATGTAGACAGTAACTAATATATATCTATACCCAAATATTGGAATTAAAATCGGCAGATAGTTTCCGTTATTTTTTAATATTTTTTTACAAAAAATCCAATGGATGATTAACATAGAAAATCGTTCACATGGCTCCATGGACAAACAGTGACGTCATCGCTTTGCTTGCGTATAGTGGTGCTACATTATACAAATTACTGTGTCAGATTTAATAACTTTCTACTTTTATGTATTTTTTAATGTAAAGGAATACGCGTATAAAAGGGAAAAATGGGGGAAAATGCATAAAAAATAAATGTATTTTTAAATACCTTCTTGACATCGTAAGAAAATAATATTTGTATTCGCACCTTCCGGCTAACCATACCTTTCGAATGATACCATTTGAAACCCTCTACTCCCATAATTAGTATGTTGAAAAGGGACTACAAATTTTATGCTTGCCTATTAATATATAGATATTATTATAACATGATTATTGTTATTATCCTCTGAAAACTAATGAAAATATACATTCTGAGTAAATTTATTATAATGTAATGTAGGAGGGGGGGATTTTTTTAGCCGTTAAATATCTTCTGAGGGGATACAGAGTTGGAAAATTCTAAAACATGGACATTTGCGAAAAGGTAAAAATTTTAGGGGTGGATTTGCCACTGATATTATGCATTACATACCTTATATATTTTTTTAATCTGATATTAATGTTATTTTTTTAACTTTATATTTTGTGCTTTTAGATGTAAAATTAATTATTTTTTTATTCTTCAAATCAAATTCATGGTCATAAATTTACCGAACAGGGAAATAAATTGAGGGATGGGGTGGTGTATCTAGAAAATGGTGGGTGACTGAGAAAAATGGGAGTCATATTCGGATTTAGGAGGTCATTTTACATAAGAATCAACAAGAATGGTATCAGATCTCGATTTTTTTTTTTTTCAGAGCAGTGTAATTTTAAAATTGGACATTTTAATTTATAATTGTTGCCAAAAAATTTACCAGTTATTTTTTTTTTTTTTTAAAGATAAAATGGAATATGCTTTCAGGCGAAAAATAAAATAAAATAAAATAATATATTCAAAAACAAATTATGGCAGAAAGTGCAAACTTGGTATTCTAAATGTGTATCATATAGGGATGCTACAGTAAGCTTTTCGTTAAGATCAAGCAAATGGTTCGTGTACAGGGACAATCAAGAGAATTCTAATACATTACGCCTATGGGGGAAATTGCAGGAAAATAGAGTTTAACGTCTATAGACTGCACTAAACCAAAAGAAACAAATATATATTTTTTGTAATAGAGACAGTTAACTGGGAAATTTTTTTTGTGTATGTAGGAGCCTCGCCTCCCCCCTGGGGGGGAAGTCCCCCTCGAGGGGTGTAAATTTTCATGCTGGGTATCTTTCAAAAGAGCTCGAAAATTCCTTTAAAACGAATGGTTGAACCATCGATCTGCGATAATTTAAAACAAAGTTATCGATTTTTTTTAGTTTTAACGAAAAACATTTTTTTTTTTTTTTTCTTTTTAATATTGAGAATAAAATGGACTTTTTTTTGGATATTTGGTGTTAAACTACTTCTCTAATATGGAAATCGTCTGCCTTATCATAAAAGATAATTTTTTTAAATAATAATTTTAATAAATTATTTTTTAAAAAGACAAATATTTTTTAATAACCGAATTAAATTCTATATAAATGTAGGTGCATTAATGAACTGGGGGGTTGAGGGGGGCGGTAGCCTCCCTCACACAGAACCTTTTATCATATAAAACTCTTCAGAAGCCTAATATGAATTGTTTAACATAGGTTTACATAACAGTACTCGTTATCTTACCTATTAATCTGCAACCTGTATTTATAGTATTAAATTTCAGTGTAAGAGAAAGTCGTGTGAGTGATACACCAGATTATTTAATATACTTCAAGTTCAGATTTTTTTACTTTCTCTTACCCATTCGGTAGAGAAAGTATTGTTTCTGGGTCAAATTTTGGGGTCCGAGATTTTGTTATATTTACACGTTCTGAGGTCCCCTGAGTACGAAAATCATGTTTTTAGCAAATGGTCTGTGTGTATGTCTGTGTGTCTGTGTGTCTGTGAGTCTGTGTGTCTGTGTGTGTGTCTGTCTGTTATCAGCTCTGTCTGTTATCTCAAAAACAAATTACGTGAGAAAGTTCAATCTTGGTATTCTAAATGTGTATCCTATACGGATGCTACAGTAAGCTTTTCGTTCAGATCAAGCAAATGGTTCGTGTACAGGGACAATCAAAAGAATTCTGATACATTACGTCTATGGGGGAAATTACAGGTAAGTAGAGTTTGACGTCTATATACTGCACTACACCAAATGAAACTAATATATATTTTTTTGTAATAGATATAGTTAACTGGGAAAAAAAAATTGTGTATGTAGGAGCCTTGCCTCCCCCCCCCCCTGGGGGTGAAGTGCCCCCTCAAGAGGAGTAAATTTTCATGATGGGTATCTTTCAAAAGAGCTCACCAATACCTTTAAAACGAATGGTTGAACCATCGATCTGCGTTAATTTAAAACAAAGTTATCGATTTTTTTTTACTTTTAACAAAAAAAAAAACTTTATAACGAAAAAAAATCGTATTTTTTGAAGTGAAAACTTCTTTAGGCGCGTTAAGCACTTTTGGGTGAACAAAAATCATTGAACTCCCATCATCGTCAGCTAACGCTTTCCATTTGAAATGAAATCATTTGGCTTTACAAAAATCATTGAATTCGCGTCATCGTCAGCAAACGCTTTCCATCCTTGTATGATACAAATAATGTATCATACAATTAACTTGCTAACGTGAAGTGTTAATAATTATATACTTTATATTGTTTGAAAATCTAGTGTGGCTCTACACGACTTTTCTCATCTCCGGGCACTGTCTCTATTGCAGTTAGACCTCACAAAACCGTGAGAAAGCCCAAAGCTGCAATTTTTCTCACGTTTTTAAAATCTGGTGCTGCTCTATACGACTTCTCTCATCTCCGGACACTGTCTCTATTGCAGTTAGCGCATTAAATAAAATTGTAATATAATTTTTGTAGTAGTAGTTTATATTAATGAATAAAAAAAACACTTCATTTAAAAGTATTTCCTACCCAATAAAATATTTCCTGACGATTCAAGAAATACACATGTAATTGTTCACGTTTTCACTTCTGTCGGCACTCGCGAAGTGTAACTTTTATTTTATTTTATTTATTTTTTAATATTGAGAATAAAATGGACTTTTTTTGGAAATTTAGTGTTATACTACTTCTCTAATATGGAAATCGTCTGCATTATCATAAAAGAGATATTTTTTTAATTTATAATTTTACGAAATTATTTTTAAAAAACAGAATTATTTTTTAATAACTGAATTATTTTTTAATAACCAAATTAAATTTTATGTAAATCCAGGTGCATTAATGAAACGGGGGGTTGAGGGGGACAGTAGCCCCCCTCACACAGAATTAATTATCATATAAAACTCTTCTGAAGCCTAATTTGAATTGTTTAACATAGGTTTACATGACTTCGTTATCTTACATATCATTCTCCAACCTGTATATATAGTATTAAATTTCAGGGTAAGAGAAAGTCGTGTGAGTGACACACCAGATTATTATTTTTTTTTTTAAATAGTATGTTTTGGCACGCACCTAGAAATCGGAGACACCGCCATATTTGTCCTCAAATTCAGTGAAGTGTTCTAGTCGCCCTAATGTATGGTTTAGTTTTGTTAGTGTGCAATAATTAAGAACACTATTGATTATATCTATATATATAAAAGAGCAGAGTCTGTGTGTGTGTCTGTGTGTGTGTCTGTGTGTGTGTGTGTGTGTGTCCGCTATAGAATCCTAGGCCGTTTCACCGAGCGGGACCAAATTGGCACGGTTAATGTTTTCGATCCGAGAAAGACAACGCCGCAAGCGATTTTACAAAATTCGCCCCCCAAGGGGGGGGGAGGAGGGGGAGCAAAACGTAATTTCACAAAATCCTTCATCTCGCAAACAAAAAAAAACAGATATCCGTAAAATTTTTGCTTTAAAATATAGCTAATACAAATGTCTATAAATCGGTTTCTGGAATTCTGGAAATTCCGTCATTAAAGGGGGCAAGGCGGGGCAAAACGTGATTTCACATGCGTAAAACGTGATTTCGCATAATGCTATATAACTCAAACAAAAAAAAATAGATATACGAGAAATTTTTGCTCTAAAATATAGCTAATGCATCTATCTAAAAACCAATTTCTCGAATTTTAGAAATTCAGCCCCCAGGTGGGGCAGCAAGGGGGGAGGCTATGGAGCAAAAACAAATAGAAATACAGTTTGTGAGGTTGAAACGTTAGAACGTCACCACAGTTGTTTCAATTAAGCTGGATCCAGCAAAGCAGGAAGTGGGGACGGTTAAAATCACTCCGTCGCCAGTGGCTCGGTGACGGTTGAGGTCGAGCTAGTTTTGTGTCGGCAGGGTGCTGCATTAAAAGACTTAGATTTTGAACATTAGTTAAATTAGAAGTGACTTTTAAAAGTACGGATTGAAATGTAGTGAAAGGAGGGTGCAGGAAGAAGTATAAAAATAGAGATGGTTTTAGTAGTTGGTGTGGATGTTGGAGGATCGTATAGTGGATGTTGGAGGATATCATAGCGAATGTGATGATTCTTATTTTGGTGAATATCGAAAGCAGAGTAGAGGAGATTTAGTTGTGTGAAGTTAAGTAGTGTTGAGCGTTGGCGAGTGTCTACTAGTTTTCGGAAAGTTCAAGCTGGGAAAGAAGAGAATCCTCTGTCCCATAGTGAAGCCGTAGTATTGGAGTAAGTGTGCGACCGTCTCTACACCTTCGACTATCTGCTGTGGTGAGATATTTAAGATTATCTACTTAAATTGTTGATTCATATATTTTGATTAAGTAAAACGCTGACTGAGCTAAGCTTTAGTACCAGGCCGCCCTCCCGTTAATCTGCTCAAATAAACTTTAGTTATTGTTATTTAAACTCTTGTGTTCTCTTAGTAATTTAATTAAGTAAGTTAAGATGGAGTTTGCAGGAGCGCAAACTCCACAGTGGCGCCCAACTCAGTTCGACATCCCCCCCACTCGGGTTTATTTTACTGGATCAGACATTGTACTTAAATTTTTTGAAGATCTTGAAGAGTATTTTGATATATGTAAAAGTGACGAGGATGATAAATTTAATTTATTAAAATACTCCTTAAAAGGAGATGCTAAAATTTGGTATGACACCATTGCCTCTAGAGCTCTAGGCCAAAATCCTACGTATGAGTATTTGAAGCTCAAAATTAAAAATTCATTCTCTTCTATTGTGGATAAAACCAAACTCCGTCAAGAACTTTATACGACAAAGATGTCGTTTTATGACAAACCTACCACCTTTTTATTACGTAAATTCGACATTATAAAGCAGCTGGATTTAGGTTTATATTTTGCCGCTTTAATGGAAATCATAACCCCGCTTTTGACTATTCCTATTCAAGATTACCTTGATCTGAAACCTGTCACCTCTTACGACAGTCTGTTTCAAACCTTAGCTAAATATCAAAAACGACATCCTCCAAGGGCGGAAAACACCTTTAATCGCCAACGGGGTAATGGAAATATGCAAAATTCTAGGCGTTAAAATTTCACCCCCCCTCAAAATTTCAATCGCTATCAACAAGAACGTCAATCGCCGCAGCCAAGGCGTAATAACTTTCAAAATTCTCGGAACGATCGTTCTAATCAAAATCAGTCTCAAAACTTTTCTCGAGCTTATAGAAATAACAGAAATTTCCGTAACTCTCGTAATAACCAGAGTCGTCAGTTAAACGAGTAAGTGGCTCTTGTGAGGAGGGTCAACAGCCACTGAATAACTCAACCACCTCCATATGTTTAGACACTATTTGTATCAGTCCGGTGGACCTTCCTAATTTAAATGCAATAATTCATGATACTTTCATACCTACTTATTGGGACACTGGTGCTCAACGCTCCTTTCTAGCATATGAAACTTATAAAAAGTATTTTGACTTTAAAGCTTTAAAGCGGACAAATCTAAATATTACAACGGCTCAAGGCAAGTCCTGTGTTAATAGAGGCGAAGTCAGCCTGAATGTTAAAATTCATAATTTAAGTGTTAATTGGCCTTTTTACGTCATCGACAATCTTCAGCATCCCTGCATTATAGGATTAGATTTTATGAAAGCAAACAATGTTGAAATTAATTTTGCCAATAAATCTTTACATATTGATGATTCTAAGTCAAATTCTAAACCTGTCGAGCCGACAGAGTTAATTGTTAATTTAGGGGAAAGTGCCCTCACTCATATTGAAAAAATTGATTTTGTTAATTTTCTTAATCAGTTTAAACAGTTATTCTCTGAGACACCTGGCTTAACCCATGTTGTTTGCCATGAAATTGACACTGGAACTAATAAACCAGTCTTTAGTAAGCCTTATCGTTATGATCAAGCCAAACAAGATATTATAAATTGGCATATTGAGAAAATGTTGCAAAATGATATTATTATGTCTGTAACCTCTCCTTATGCAACTCCTGTTGTTTTATGTCGTAAGAAAAATGGTAAACCTATTACTGACCCTGAGGCATGGAGATTTGCAATCGATTATCGTAGGTTAAATTCTATTACACAATATCCTCAGTATCCCTTGCCTATAATTGATGATTTGTTAGCACATATAACAACGACAAATTTTATGTCTACTCTCGATCTGACATCGGGTTATTTTCAAATTGCAATGAAACCTGCTGATATATCAAAAACAGCGTTTATAACTAAAAATGGCACGTTTGGTTTTAAACGAATGCCTTTCGGATGTTCAGGGGCTGTGGCGACATTCCAAAAAGCCATGGAAACTATTCTTAAACATGTTTTGAATAAATTTGTACATGTTTATCTCGATGATATAATAATCACGTCCTCATCTTACAATGAGCATTTAGATCATTTAAAAACTGTTTTTACTCTACTGCAAAATGCAGGATTAACTTTAAATTCCTCTAAGTGCCATTTTGCACAACAGTAAAATAAGTACCTAGGCGTCAAAATAACGCCTGCTGGTATTTCTGTAGATAATGAAAAAGTTCAGCCAGTTTTAAACATGCCCCCTCCTACAACTTCCAAACAAGTTTCGAGATTTCTAGGCATGTGTGCTTGGTATGGGAAATTTATACCTAATTTTGCTCACATATGCGAGCCCCTCTTTAAACTCAAAAGGAAAAGAGTTAAATTTCACTGGTCAAATGAAGCACAAGAAGCATTTGATAAGTTAAAACTATACTTAGCGCTCCTCCTGTACTAGCTCATCCTAATTATAATATTAAATTTCAAGTAGCTACTGATGCTTCTTCGTACGGCATTGGTGCCGTTTTAAGCCAAGAAGGCCGTCCAATAGCATATGCGCTCCGTACGCTTAACACTGCAGAAAGAAATTATCCAGTAACTGAACGTGAATGTTTAGCAGTGCTTTGGGGACTGCAAAAATTTCGTTTATATTTTACACAACTTCCAGTAACAGTCGTTACAGATCATGCGGCATTAACTCGGTTAACAACTGGAAAGAATCTCTCTCCTCGCATGATTCGATGGACTTTTAAGTTATCTAACTTTAATATAAATCGAACACCGACCTGGTTCTGACAATATCGTAGCTGATGTTCTTTCACGTACTACTCAAACTCAAGAAAATAAGATTGAATCTAATTTTACAAATCAATCCCTTGCTTTAAATGAAAAGAATGATCAGTTAAATTCTACTGTTAAAGCCTCATATATTTATCATTCGCATTTAAAGGCTGAACCGGTTCAATCCGAAATATTAGCAGACGTGACTGAAACTCGTGTAAAAGAAATTGAAAGTGAACAATTAAACCAATGTGCTTCTACAAATCTAGTCACTACCTCAAACGATAAATTCGTATCTGATCAGGAATAAAACCTTTTTGTAAAAAAATAGAACCGACTCCAAAAAGGAACTACTATTCAAACAACTAAAAATGAAAGAAAATTGGCAGAAAATGGAACTGTAAATTGCGCCTAAAAGTATAAAATAATTTCCTTCGCCAAACAATCTATAACACTACAATTAATCATAACTTTTGAAGTCGGCGCAAAATTAAATAAAATTTAATTAGTTTTTAAAGGTTTGTCTTTTGATCGGTAGCAACAAATGCTGTTGTTTCGAATGATCCATTTTCCTGTTTCCTTTATTATTTTATCACTGTATACAATTGGTCCATTAGTACCATCTACATAGAACAGTGAACATTCTTCACAGTGCGGTATTTATGATTCTACGAAGTTAGAGTTTCCTTTCCAAATTTGGTATAACTTTGATAACTATCATCCTTGATGGCTTTTGAATTTTATGATCAAAACGTAAGGCAAAAATATACACGCAAGATGTATATTTTCATAATATATATTGTACGATGTGTTGTTTCATATTCTTGATTTCTCTCTTGATATACCTTATCAGAATAATCATGATATCCCAAAGAAATTAAATATGTTTGCCAGATAATTTTGCGATTTTTCTTTCATCAAGGACGTCAGATACCAGCATCTTCGCCAACTTTTGCTGCTTACGAAATCTTATTTGTTTTCTTGAATCAAATTAGTTCTCGGTTGCGTTTTGCAGGTAACAATGTGAGATGTGTATTTTGAATAGGATTTGATTTTTGTATTGAATAAAGGTATAAATTTTTATTTAATTTTGCGCCGACTTCAAAAATTATGATTAATTGTAGTGTTATAGATTGTTTGTCGAAGGAAATTATTTTATACTTTTAGGCGCAATTTACAGTTCCATTTTCTGCCAATTTTCTTTCATTTTTAGTTGTTTGAATAGTAGTTCCTTTTTGGAGTCGGTTCTATTTTTTTACAAAAAGGTTTTATTTTTCTCTTTTCAGTGAAAACTTATTTATATAGCAGAGCATCAGAAGACGTTCGACGGAAGTTTCACAAAACACAAGTTCCAAGAAAAGTGACATTACTCAAAAAATGGTTTATGTCACTGAAAAATACATGAAATGCACCCAATGTGAACAAAATGTTACATCTCCATCTAGAAAGTTATTCACTCGAGAGACAGTTGTGCAGTTTTATTATAGTCAAGTTACTTTTAAGTTGATTTTTCTCAAATGCTGCATTTTTAAGTTGTGTTACTTTTCTTGCCTTTATCGGATATGAGCAAAAAATTATCTATTGAACGAACATACGTTAAATTAAAAAGTCTTTAGAAATGTAAAGGACGGATACGCTGTATTCATAACCGAAAATTCTGTTAGGCATATATATTGAACTTTACATAAATACGTGTCACCCGCTTACTGAAAATTGCGCAGCGTAAAGTTCAAACAAAAGCGAAATATCCATTGCAGCTGACGGACAGAAATTTCAACATCGATACTTACATACTGCTTTTACCAGTGTAGCTGCATGCGCTTAGCAGTTAGAGTGAGAACAGACTTTTGTGAGTATCCTGTAATTTGTTTATATATTAATTAAATCATAATGAAACCTATTTCAGGCCAAAATCATTACGACAACAAAAAAGTATTAAAATTATATCATCTCTTACGAAGTTATAAGCTAACAAATTTCAACAACCACAACGAGAAACATGGATTGCATTGAGAACCTCTTCCTTTATGAAGTCGGTTTAAAACGTCTATGCGTTAATCGATGTGACCGCTTACAATAACCATACTTTGAATTTTACATAGCATAAATGTCACCCGCTACGCTACAACATATGCAATGTCGTTCAAGTGTGCACAAAATAGGAAATTGTGAACAAACAAATGCACGTTTTAAGCATTCTGTTTTTAGCATTAATGTCTAAACTATCTTTGCGTACTACATCGAGGATGCTCTGCAATTTTATAATTCACTTTTTTCCCCTATCTTGAAACGTTTCTGAGATAGGATCGCTAACTCCACTCTTTTCCACCAAGTGGCGCTTTAGGCGGTTGAATCGCGTAGCACATGTCCACTTTACTATACCTACATACCACTTTTATAACTATAGCTGCAGCTATTCAGCATTTAAAAGAGTCGGGACTGACTTTTTTGGGCACCCACCCTGTATTTTCTTTTGATCGTAAAGATTTTACAATGGGATTTATTTCAGACCAAGACCTTTTCAATAAAACAAAATGTATCAAAAACGGATCATCTGTTCAGAAGTTATGAGCTAACAAACAAAAACAAAAACAAAAAACATACGCTTTGAATTGAGAACCTCCTCCTTTTTGAAGTCGGTTAATTAGAGCATCTCTTACGAAGTTATAAGCTTACAAACACCAACAACAACACATAGCTTGAATTAAGAACACCCTCCTTTCTGAAGTTGGTTGAAAACGACTTTGCGCTAATCGATGTGACCGCTTACAGTAACAGTACTTTGAACCACAGAGTATACGTGTCATCCGCTACGCTGCAAAGTGGCAACGTAGTTCAAGTGTGCACAATGTAGGAAATTGCGAACAAACAACTGCACGTTTTAAGCGTTCTATTTTTAGCAATAATGTCTAAAAACTGTCTTTTCGTAATAAATCGAAGATGCTCTACAACTTCGTAATTAACTTTTCTCCCATCTTGAACCGTTTTTGAGATAGGAGCGCTAATTCCGCTGTTTTTCACCAGATAGCGCTTTATTTTCTTTAGATTGTAAAGAAGTTATAATGGGACCTACTTCAGACCAAGATCTCTACAACAAAACAAAAAGTATCAAGTAATCGTGTTTTGAACTATATAGCGTATGTCTCACCAGCTACGCTACAACGTGAGCAATGTAGCTCAAGTATGTATAGTGTAAGAAATTGCGAACAAAAAAATGCACGTTTTTAGCCTTGTATTTTTAGCATCAATGTCAAAACTATCTTTTCGTACTAAATCGATGATGCTCTGCAATTTTATAATTCACTTTTTCCCCCTGTCTTGAACCGTTTCCGAGATAGGAACGTTAGCATGAATGTCTAAACTATCTTTTTGTACTAAATCGGTGATACTCTTCTGCTTTGTAATTCACTTTTTTCTTTAGAACCGTTTTCGAGATAGGAACACTAACTCCGCTATTTTCCACCAGGTGGCGCTGCAAGCGGTTTAACCTTGTACTGCATGGCACTTTGATATACTTACATACCATTTTTATCACTATAGCTGCAGAAGTTTAGCAGTTAAAAGAGTTGGGACTGATTTTTTTGGGCACCCTGTATTTTATTTAGATCGTAAAGATATTTCAATGGGACCTATTGTAGACCAAGACCTTTTCAACAAAACAAAAAGTATAAAAATCGGAGCATCCGTTGAGAAGTTATGAGCTAACAAACATAAAAAAAACATACGGTTTGAATTGAGAACCTTCCTTCTTTTTTTGAAGTCGGTTAAAAAGTAGCTTTTGTTATATCTATTGCTTCTTTATTCAAGAGCAGCTGCAGCCAATCTGACTGTTGCCACGCAGTGGCGGTTACATCTTATTCATACAGTTACGGTTACATATCTTACATATATATATACAGTTACGGTTACATATCTAACATCTCCCCTTTTACAAAGAATGACACACAAAAAATGTTATTAAAATATTTACACTATGAATAAAAAAAAGGAAGATACAAATATAAACAAACAAATACACAAGAACACTTACTTTGTTACAAAAACAATTACTTATTTACTACCCCGTACCGTTTAGGGGGCTTAATTATACGACCATATTTGGTAATGTATTGTTTAGAGTCCGATTTCTTTTTTGAATTATCATTATTAGAAGCATTACCATTCAAATTAATATTTACAGAGTCTTTGTTAGTAGAAGTAGAACCAGTCACTTCAAAATCCCGTTCAAAAATTGTCTCATTATAAGAAGGTTTTAAATCAATTCTATTTCTTCTTAAAATGTTATTTTTCTCATTTCTTACCCAATAGCTTCTAGGGTTTTTATCTCTTTTAATAACTATGCCTCTTTCCCACTGATTTCCAGAACGAATCAAAACATTTTGATTATTTGAAATTTCCGATAAGGGTCTAGACGTTCTATCATAATAGAATTTACTTAAGTTTTGTTTATTTACAAATTTATTTCTGATGTTCGTTTGGAGTTCTGGCTTTAATAATTCTCTATTTATTGGTAATTTAGTTCGTGTTCGTCTACTCATTAAGGATTGAGCGGGAGAAAAATTTAACCCTTTTATGGGCGTATTTCTATATTCTAGGAGCGCACTGTTAATATCCTGATTAGACTCATAACATTTTTTCAACATATTTTTAGCAATTTTTACACCGCTTTCGGCTTGACCGTTTGATTTCGCGTATCTTGGACTACTATTTACGATTTCAAAATCCCATTCCGATGAAAACTTTCTAAATTGATACGAATTAAAGGGCATGTTATCTGCGACTAGAATTTTAGGAATTCCATGCGAACTAAATATCACTTTTAATTTCCCAATTATTTCATCTGCTTGTTTATTATTTAAGGGAACAATTTCTAACCACTTAGTTAAATAATCTCTTAAGACTAAGTAATTATTTTTCCTAAATTCACAAATGTCACACCCTATTTTTTCAAACGGTAATGACAAAATGTCATGTGAAATGAGTGGTTCTTTACAATTTTTTGGTCTGTACTTTTCACAAACAGAGCATTTAGAAATTAAATTTTCAATATCATTTCCCATATTAGGCCAATAAAAATTACTCTAGCTCTAGATTTACTTTTTTCTATTCCGAAATGTCCATCATGAATTTTATTAAGCATTTATTTTCTAAGATCAACTGGAACAACTATTCTACCATTATAAAAGACTAGTCCATCTTCTTCAAAAAGATCTTGTCTTAACTTATAATAAAATCTTACATTTTCTGTAACATCTTTTTTACTGTTAGGCCAACCATTTTTACAATAAATTACTAATTTATTTAATACTGGATCTTTTAAGGTACATTTCTTAAACTCATTTAATTTTTTATCAGTTACATGCATATGTCTTGTAGCTTTTACACAATGAACAATTTCTTTTAAAAACTCATCTGTATCATATTCATTAAGATAAGATCTAGATAATAGATCAGCAACATACATTTGCTTACCTGGTACATAAGAGACATCAAGATCATATTTAAGTAACTTTAATTTAATTCTTTGTAACCTACTAGATAAAACATTTACAACAATTTTATTATGAATTGATACTAAGGGTTTATGATCAGTATGAACAGTTATTTTTCTACCATAAATATAATTATGAAACTTTTTAGTAGCAAATACTATGCTTAAGTACTCTTTTTCGATTTGTGCATAGTTCTGCTCAGCCTCAGACAAAGCACGTGATGCATAGGAAATCGGTTGTCCCTCTTGTAACAAACAACACCCTAGTCCACTTTTAGAACTGTCACATTGCAAAACAATATGTTTAGTAGAATCAAAAACACCAAGTACAGGGGCTGTGCTTATTTTTTCTTTAAGTTCATTAAGAGCTTTTGTATGCACTGGTAACCAATTAAATACTACGGATGTTTTGAGAAATTCCCTCAAAGGAGCAGTTATCTCTGGCATGTTAGGAATAAATTTCCTTAGATAATTAATTAATCCTAAAGTTTTTTGCAATTCTTTTTTATTACTAGGTGCCTGTAAATTCATTACAGCTTTTACCTGTTCAGGGTCTGGTTTAATTCCATTTTTATTAAATACATGACCCAAATACTTAACTTCATTAACGCGATATTGTAACTTTTTAGGATTAAATTTTACATTTAATTTTCTTGCTCTTTCTAATACTTTTTGAACAATTTCATCATGCTCCTTTTCTGAATTTTCACAAATTAACATATCATCAAAATAAATAATCACACCAGGTATATCACCAAAATTTCTTTCATTAGCTTTTTGAAACAATTCAGGTGCAATATTTAAACCAAACGGAAGGCGGTTAAATTTAAAACAACCAAAGGGAGTACTAAACTGACATAATTTACTAGAAGGTTCATCTAATTTAATTTGATAAAATCCATCCTTTAAATCAAACACACTATACATAGATTTATTACATAACTTAGGCATTAATTCCTCAATCGTTGGTATTAAATGACATTCTTTTTTAATAACTTTATTAAGATCCTGTGGATCTAAGCATATTCGAATCGACTTATCAGGTTTCTCTACTATAACTAAATTATTAATCCATCCATCTGGATTCTCTACCCTACTTATAATTTTATCTTTTTCAAGAGCAATTAATTTCTCTTTTAATTTTGGTTTTAAGGATTCTGGAATCCTTCTGGGGGGTTTAACTACTGGCTTAGAATTTTCATCAATTTTAATAGAACACATTAAATTAAATGTTCCTAACCCCTGAAAAACATCTTTATTTTTCTCAATAAATTCATCCTTATTTTTTATTTCAGTAGAATCTACTTTTTCTCTTTTAATCAAACCCAATTCAATACAACTAGGTAATCCTAACAATGTTTTAGAATAATTATTACAGTTTACAACAATAAAATCTAGATATTTAGTACAATTATTCATTTTATACTCTAAGTTAACTATACCTAGGGGTTTAATTAAATTACCACCATACGCCTCTAAAATAATCTCAGTAGGACTTAAGGAATAATTACATTTTAGCGATTTAAGTAAATCATTATGTATTATATTTACACACGAACCAGTATCTAATTTAAATGATAAATTTTTTTTCCTACCTTTAACGGTTGTATCCAAGTTGATTCTTTAGAACACAGCACTGAATCTACGAAAATGCATTTTTCCATATTATTAACTCTCTGGGAGTTAAACCTATTTCTACACCCACTAGCAAAGTGATTTAACTTATCACAAATTTTACATCTTTTTCCATACGCTGGGCACTTTCCTCTAACATGATTATAATTACATTTTTTACATAGATAATTCTTTTCTTTTTTATTTTCACTTCCAGCAGCTGTCTGCGTTCGCGACGTCGAATTGTTCGAAGTCTTATTTTTTGCTTGTATATTTTTCCCTATTAGAGACACAGCGTCTGCTACGGTACTCGTTTCGTTTAGAATATTTACTTCAGATTTCCGCTGTATTACTTCAGACTGTTTTTTACTTAATTCTGCTGCTCGGCAAATGTCAATCGTCTTTTGGAGTGTTAGATCCGATTCTCTTAATAGACGTTCTTGAAGCTGTTTTTCTTTCGTTCCAATTACAATGCGGTCCCGAATTATACTGTCAGATAAATTTCCATATTCGCAGAATTTTATTAGTTTTCTTAAATCTGTTAGAAACTCATCAAAGTTTTCAAACTGTTCTTGATTTCTGCTATTAAATACATAGCGTTCGATCACAACATTTCTGCGTGGATTTGCATAGTTCTCAAAGGCATTCAGGACATCCGCTAAGGTATTTCTCTGCTCATCTGTTAGCTCAAATGTATTATAGAGTTCGACGGCATTTTCACCAATGCAATTTAATAATATTGCTACTTTGACGTCGTCATCTTTCTCTGTATGGCCTCCTGCCTTTAAATAAATTTCAAAGTTCTGTCGAAACTTTCGCCATGCTTCGGCGATATTACCGGAGAGGTCCAAACCTCTTGGAACTTTTAAAGAATCCATTCAGGATTTATTCGAAAATTAATATCGGAACAGTTCTGGTTCGACGCTCGGCTGCGCCATGTTATATCTATTGCTTCTTTATTTAAGAGCAGCTGCAGCCAATCTGACTGTTGCCACGCAGTGGCGGTTACATCTTAAACATACAGTTACGGTTATATATCTTACATATATATATACAGTTACGGTTACATATCTAACAGCTTTAGCGCTTATGCCAGCATCTGTGTTAAATTCGAGAGATCAATTAATCCAAGAACAAAAAAAATGATCCCGAATTTGGATTAATCTATAAGTATTTAAAAGATCCTGAGTCAGTTTCATTAATTGAATCAGCCATTGCCTTAAACTGGTCCCAATCTTTTTCTTTAATCGATGGCTTGCTTTTTTATTAAAAATTATTTTCATCTTACGGCGAATTACGAGTTGTAATTCCCCAATCTCTTCGTCAAGCCATCCTATTTGAGTTTCATGACTCTCCAATTTCGGGGCACTTTGGCATTAGGAAAACTTATAAAAAGCTCAAAGATGCCTGTTACTTTCCTAAAATGAGGAAGTTTGTTAATGAATATGTTTCGAGTTGTCGCTTGTGCCAGCAATATAATTATAAAAATGTAAAGCCGGCCGGTAAATTAATTCCTATTAAAGTTTATTTTCCAAATCAAATTCTTGGACTCGACTTAATCGGTCCTTACCCCCTCTCTAAACAAAATAGATTTCGTTATGTGTTAGTTATGGTGGATTATTTTAGTAAATGGGTTGAATTTGTGCCTTTACGTAAAGCTTCGGCACAAGCAGTGGCCACTGCCTTCTTTAATAATTATATTTCTCGTTACGGCGCCCCCCTTCAAATTGTAACGGACCATGGTCCTCAATTTATAAGTAATGTTTTAAGGCACTTTGCGATACACTCGAAATTAAACATGTCTTCACGGTTCCATATCGGCCGCAAGCTAATCAGGCCGAACGTGTTAATAGAACTCTAATAAATATGATTGCGACGTTCATTGGTCAAAATCATGAAAATTGGGATCGGTTTCTCTATCATTTTGGCTATGCGATTCGTACAGCGGTAAGTGATGCAACAGGAAAAACTCCCGCTGAATTGTTTTTGGGCAGAAAGCTTCTGATCACCTTTAAAAAACTGGTATTAGTACAGCAAAACGCATCTCAATTTATTACGTGAAATATTGAAGAATTGCTACCAGAAGTTCAGAGAAATTTGAGAGAAAGCTCAAGAGCAGCAGGCTGTATATTATAACTTAAAACGTAGAATTTTAGAAGTAAAAGTGGGAGATAAAATACTCCTAGAATCACATTTTCTTAGCTCTAAAAAAGATTCTAAAGTAGCTAAATTTGGGCCAAAATTCATTGGGCCTTTCTCTGTTTTAAAGGTAGAACATAATAATCTGACAATCGATTTTAACGGCACCCCAACTACAATAAATGTTGACCAGATACGCATTTTTAAAGAGCGCACTCAATCATATACTGAAACTCTTGATAGTGATAGTGTGCCGGGTTCAAACCCACCAGACGAGCAGTCCGTCCTTACGCCTAACCTCACTCCCCAGCCTAGTGCTCCTGATTCTTGTACATCTGATGAACAACCTACTCCTACAACGCCCGAACAATCTGTTCAGGGCACTTCCGCTGACCAATCTAGTGTTAGCAGACCCGTCGCACAAAAGCGAGCTCGTAGTGGGACATCAAACCATCCTAATGTGAAATTTCCTAGGCAAACTGGTCGCAAACGCGACTATTCTTTTACTAATGGCTCTTTTATACCGCAGATAAAAAAGAAAAAAGCTTGGAATAAAAATTTAAAAAGGCCACAAGCCCCCTCCTCAAAGTCCTCTGGAACACATCGCCCACAGAAGGTACTAGCAGCTCCAGATTCAGTGCACACCGATTCTTTCCGACCGAAGAGAAAGGCAAGGGTTCGAAAAAGACCTCCACCCTCTTCATCAGCTAGCGGACGGCACATGGAGAAATTCCTAGCAGCTCCTGACTCGATCGGCAAAGATGAGTTCTCTTCACACCACCGATTTAATACTCGGCGTCAAGCCAGACTCCGACAACAGGCTCAGCCATATGAATCCCCTGCCGAACATGCTTTGTACAAGCCTTTTGGGATAGCCCTAGACCCCGGTCTGATAGCCTGCAACCCTGTGGCCTAGCTGACGAGCACATCCACCAAGACCTCTAACCTTGCTGAAGTTACAGCTGCAAATTCACATCAGGTGATACCGTTCTCTATTTTTTTTTTCTATTACAAGTGCATTTCTGTCAGAGCTGTACAAAATGTTCGACGTACCTTGAAGCCTTTTTGGGACTTTATATTTTAAGAACTCTTACGAAAGTTATGGACTTTCCCAAATTAAAAATACAAAATTTAATTTAGCCATGAACTTTCAAATCAAAATTAATGTTCTGCTTCAATGTCAACATTTTTGTTCTCTCTTAAATATTTATTTTATGTATGTATTAAGTTCTTTTACCTTGTAGCCATCTCCTGCAGAAAGCTGGTAATATAAACTGTTTTTTTTTTTACCCTTTGTAAATTTCCCCCCCCCCCTTTTTTTTTTTTTTCTTTCGTATTTCTATAAATGATGTATTTATAAACTGCATATTTGTATTTGTAAAACTTTTGAATATTTGTCTAAAAGTTTATCTGTATGTACTTTTAGAGGGGAAAAAACTGTTTTTTTTTAGCTATAAGCATAAAAGTCGTGTTTAACTATATAACATTAAAAAGACTAACTGCTCAGTTTTTTCCGCTTATGCTTTAGCTAAGGAGGGAGAAATATTTCTGTATGTAACCTATCTATTATGTTAATAGAGACGAACATGTCTCAGTTTCTTCCAGAGATGAATTCTAACTATTTTTTTTACTATGCATACTGTAAAAGTTCTTCCCATTTCAGACACACTCTGATGGACTATTCCTCTTAATCTGATGTTAAAAGTATTTTTATCTAAAGTGAAAGATCTCTTCATTTGATTCAAAAAGTTCTTTTTCCTGGATGTGGACAGCCTGCATATTCCGACGTCTGCTCTAGTATGAAGAAAGTTCATCCTATCCTTCGTTTAGTCATCTCCCTTGCAGACGTAAAGCTCCAGATACCAGTCCAGCCAGTACACTCCTACTAATAAAGATTTTCTCATGTTTTTCTTTAAAAAGAACAATTATTCTTGTGATTATAACAAACTTTAAATGTCGCATTTGTCCCAAGCGACTTACTATGTAAAGACACGCAACATCAAGTTTGAATTTAATATATTGCCTTCCTGGCCTAACAGGGAGACGTGTGTAAATCCTACTGTAAGCCTGGTTTTAGCTCAGTCAGAGTCCCGGAGTTCTCGGGGTAAATGTACGCCTTTTATTTAAAATTTTAAAATAATTTCTTTTGCGTCCCCGAGTTTTCGCTCAGGGACTTAAAAAAATTTTAAGTTTTTCTCACCTGGTTAAAATTTAAGTGACGGCTGCACTCACACTTCAGAGATTTGAGATAGTTAGAGAGGGAATGAAGCTATTTAAATTTAATCGATCAAACCCGTTGGGGATTTTCAAGACTAAATTTTTTTTCTTGGAGGGGGACTGTGAGGTTGAGACGTTAGAACGTCACCACAGTTGTTTCAATTAAGCTGGATCCAGCAAAGTAAGAAGTGGGGACGGTTAAAATCACTCCGTCGCCAGTGGCTCGGTGACGGTTGAGGTCGAGCTAATTTTGTGTCGGCAGGGTGCTGCATTAAAAGACTTAGATTTTGAACATTAGTTAAATTAGAAGTGACCTTTAAAAGTACGGATTCAAATGTAGTGAAAGGAGGGTGCAGGAAGAAGTATAAAAATAGAGATGGTTTTAGTAGATGGTGTGGATGTTGGAGGATCGTATAGTGGATGTTGGAGGATATCATAGCGAATGTGATGATTCTTATTTTGGTGAATATCGAAAGCAGAGTAGAGGAGATTTAGTTGTGTGAAGTTAAGTAGTGTTGAGCGTTGGCGAGTGTCTACTAGTTTTCGGAAAGTTCAAGCTGGGAAAGAAGGGAATCCTCTGTCCCATAGTGAAGCCGTAGTATTGGAGTAAGAGTGCGACCGTCTCTACACCTTCGACTATCTGCTGTGGTGAGATATTTAAGATTATCTACTTAAATTGTTGATTCATATATTTTGATTAAATAAAACGCTGACTGAGCTAAGCTTTAGTACCAGGCCGCCCTCCCATTAATCTGCTCAAATAAACTTTAGTTATTGTTATTTAAAGTCTTGTGTTCTCTTAGTAATTTAATTAAGTAAGTTAAGATGGAGTTTGCAGGAGCGCAAACTCCACAAGTTAGGCTGTTCAAAATTGGTACAGATAGGTTTTAAAGGCCTGCAAGACGAATGGGGATATTTTCGATTGTGTAAAGTAATTAGGAGGGGTAAGAAGGATGGGGAGGGGAGGGGGGCAAAAAAAATTAAAATAGTGCCAGATTGTTCAAAATTGGTACGTAGAGGTTTTCGATACTTACAAATCGATTGCGGATATTTTTGAATTTGTAAAGGTATTAGGAGGGGCGGGTAGGGGGGAGGCGGTAAGGGGGTCTATGGGGCAAAAACACATAGAAATACAGTTAGGCCGTTCAAAATTGGTTCAGATAGGTTTAAGAGGCCTGCAAGTCGAATGGAGATATTTTGGAATGTGTAAAGTTATTAGGAGGGGCGAGAAGGGGGAGGGGATGGGGGCAAAAAAAGAAAAATAGTGTCATATCGTTCAAAATTGGTACGTAGAGGTTTTCGATACTTACAAATCGATTGCGGATGATTTTGAATTTGTAAAGTTATTAGGAGGGCGGGTAGGGGGGGGCGGTAAGGGGGGCTATGGGGCAAAAACAAATAGAAATACAGTTAGGCCGTTCAAAATTGGTACAGATAGGTTCAAGAGGCCTGCAAGTCAAATGGGGATATTTTCGATTGCGTAAAGTTATTAGGAGGGGCGAAAAGGGGGGAGAATAGAGGGGGGGGCAAAAAAATAAAAATACAGTTAGATCGTTCAAAATTGGTATATAGAGGTTTTCGATACTTACAAATCGATTGCGGATGATTTTGAATTTGTAAAATTATTAGGAGGGCGGGTAGGGGGTGGGGCGGTAAGGGGGGCTATGGGGCAAACATAAATAGAAATACAGTTAGGCCGTTAAAAATTGGTATAGATAGGCTCAAGAGGCCTGCAAGTCGAATGGGAATATTTTCGAAAGTGTGAAGTCATTAGGAGGGGCGAGAAGGGGGGAGGGGAGAGGGGGGGCAAAAAATAAAAATACAGTTAGATCGTTCAAAATTGGTATATAGAGGTTTTCGATACTTACAAATCGATTGCGGATATTTTCGAATTTGTAAAATTATTAGGAGGGGCGGTAAGGGGGGAGGCTATGGGCAAAAACAAATAGAAATACAGTTAGGCAATTCAAAATTGGTACAGATAGGTTTTAGAGGCCTGCAAATCGAATGGGGATATTTTTGAAAGTGTTAAGTTATTAGAAGGGCCAGGGAGGGGGGGGACAGAGGGGCAAAAAAATAGAGTTAGATTATTCAAAATTGGTACATCGAGGTTATCGATACCTACAAATCGATTGCGGATATTTTCGAATTTGTAAAATTTTTAGGAGGGGCGGTAAGGGGGGGGCTATGGGCAAAAACAAATAGAATTACAGTTAGGCAAATTATTGGGAGGGGCGGGAAGGGGGGAGGGAGCGGAATGTTAAAAAAATAGAAATAGAGATAGATCGTTCAAAACTGGTGCATAGAGGTTTCTGATACTTACAAATCGATTGCGGATGTTTTCGAATTTGTAAAATTATTAGGGCGCTCATATATATGCATTCGCGCGTGTGCATCGCGCACGGATCTACGCTGCCGAAGGCAGTGGGTACCCGGTGCGACATTTTTCCCGATCACAGTTTTTTTTTCCTTTTTTTTTACATGTGATAAATATTAATGCAATTTTGAGAATTCATTAATCATAATGATTCATTTAAGAATTGTGACCAGCGAAGCGGGCGTAGCCTGCTAGTTCTTTATAAGATCATTCTTGTTAAGATAAAATATAGTTTGTTTTTTCAATGGATATTAAGAATGTATACATATATATATATATATATATATATGTGTGTGTGTGTGTGTGTGTGTGTGTGTGTGTATTCATAGCTATGTTAAGTTTATGCGCCTCAAGTCATTCATATCCTTTTTATTTTTGCGAAAAAAATATTAATATATATTTTATTATCGTTATTTAATAATCTGTTAGGGCTCTTGGGGATTATCATTATAGCTTATCATCTGCTTTGTTTTTGAATTTTGAATTGTACTTCCTTTATTACACACACACACACACACACACACACACACACATATATATATATATATAGCAATATTTCAAACATAAGTATGCAGTCTGTACTAACTATGCACAATAAATAAAGTGAAAAAACATTCTTATTTGTTTCTTTGTTTATATTTTTAACTATTTCGTTTCATTTTGTAGATTAACTATCGATATTAAACATTTCGACCAAAAGAATACTCCAGTTTGTAATATTTTTCTTTATAAAAGTAGAATTATGCATGAGTTCAAATAGCTGCAAGCGTCTAATTATAGCAAGCCCATAAAAATAGAGTCTTTATTAATAGCGCAGAACTACTTTTTACTTCTAGGGGTCATTAAGTCCGTAATTATCTCTAAAATTGGAACACTTAAACTTAGCTAGAAGTTTACGGCTACATAATATAATAGTTTATATTCTATGGGGAAATATATATTATTCTATTTTCTATTAACTCAAACATATTTCATTTATGAAAAAAAAATATCGTGAAAAAGGAAATTTTAACATTAAATTTGATTTTCTTTATTATACGTTGCAACAATTTTTTTTTTTTTAAACATAAGTCATTTCAGAGAGTATGTTTATACTAAGGAATAAATTTTCTATTTTTATTGAAAAATACACATATATATATATATCAAACAAAAAATTTTGAAAACGTTACGCCTAAATTGACTACTTATATCGTTATTTTTTATTATTATTCACGCTTTGTTTGTATTTAAAAATTAACTTTTTTTTTAAATGTAAATTTTTTAATTTAAATAATTAATATTTTAAATCAACTATTGAGAATAATTTAAAGTCTTTTTAATTACCAAAGTTATTAGAAAGTGATTTTTTTAAATATAATTATTGTAATGCTTGTTGTAAATTCCTAACTTTTTTTATGAATATGACATTAGAAAAGGATATTATACAATTATAGTGACTAGTATCGCCCAGTTGTCGAAACTCGACAATTTTTTTTTTTTTTTTTTTGCAAAGCGAGGCAAAGCAAAGTTATTGCCTTGTCCTAAACGGAATGCAATTGCAACACAGCTGCAGCAATTGTTTGTCGATATTCACTCTAACTGAATTAGCAGAGTTTTACTTAATATAACTATTTCTCTCTGTAGATGTTAGCCTTTCCTGAAATGAGAGAAAATTGTTGCGTGAAAACGCCCCTTGTTGTGTGATACAGCCCAGAAGCTAATAGGTACCATGTCAAAACAAGGCCCAAGCAAGTATCAAATTCTGTTAAATTAATTCGATTGGTTCATAAAGTACAGTGTTTGAACAAAAAAAAAAAAAATATATATATTTAGTATATTAGTTAATATTTATTGTTTAAATATCACCCTTTGAAATGAAATGTTTATGTTTACATTCGAAACTGGAAGTTTGCCATTTTTTTTTCTGGAGTTTTGTGATTTTAAATTAAAATTTTATCAATTTTACAGAAAAAATAACTCAATAAAACACATGTAGACAGTAACTTATATATAACTATACCCAAATATCGGAATTAAAATCGGCAGATAATTTCCGTTATTTTTTAATAATTTTTTACAAAAAATCCAATGGAAGATTAACATAGAAAATCTTTTTCATGGCTCCATGGACAAACAGTGACGTCATCGCTTTGCTTGCGTATAGTGGTGCTACATTATACAAATTACTGTGTCTATGGTTTTATTTGAGCTTTATGAAATTGCCAGATTTAATAACTTTCTACTTTTAGGTATTTTTTAATGTAAAGGAATACGTGTATAAAAGGGAAAAATGGGGGAAAATGCATAAAAAATACATGTATTTTTAAATACCTTCTTGACATCGTAAGAAAATAATATTTGTATTCGCACCTTCCGGCTAACCATACCTTTCGAATGATACCATTTTCAACCCTCTACTCCTATAATTAATATGTTAAAAAGGGACAACAAATTTTATGCTTGCCTATTAATATATAGATAAAGAAGAATCGCTCAATTTTTACATTCCAGGTTCATTTAAAACATTCAGATAACACTGCTCGGCATGGAAATTGCCCCAATACTATTTTGGCAAAATCTTATGTAAAACGACCTCCTGAATCTGAATATGACGTCCATTTTGCCCTATAACCCACCGTTATTTCAGGACGGCACTTAATCATCAAGAATGATATCAGGGATTGATTTTTTTTTCTTTGCAGCGCAGTGTAATTTTACTTTATTGTTGATATAAAAAAAAAAAAAACAGAATTTTCCTTATCATTGAATTCATTATTTGTTCATGTATTTAAGCAGCCATTTTTATCCAAATGCTATTCAAGAAATATTTATATATATCTATATATATATATCTATATATAGAATACCAACTAAATACCTTCTCGGGGATAGCTAGCATGGTTTTAATAAAAGTGCTTAGCGGTTATCAAAATACACACTTAATTGATACGTTTGCTTCTCTTATAGTAAAACAGTTACGTTTACTTGCGCATTCATCAGAATTACTCTAAGTATTAAATAAAAAATTAGAAAAACAAAAAATTAAGCCAACTAGCCTCGGTGCATATCCATATAAGGTAATGCTAAGAGAGATTGCACACATAGCGAATTGCAGCAGATAATATTTAAAATTATACGATAGAGTTATTTACATCTTAATTGTTAAATTAATTTTACTTTTGTTTGCACAAAAATATTAATGGAATAAAATAATTAAAATATTCATTACATGTAAACTATATTTTTATGTGTACCGAGTATTTTTTCAAATCCTTTGTCATGTTGTTTATAAATAGAAATTTCCTCTTTCTCACTCTAAATAAGACACAATATCCATTCATTAAATTTAACATACTTTCACCTACACTAATTGATAAACGTTGTTTGTTTTTTCTATTTTTTTTTTCAGATCATTAAAGATAGTAGGAAAAGCTCAGTATATATCATCATTTATGTCACCGAAAGTATCTATCTCTACTTAATTATTTATTTTTTTATAAAAAAATTATTATTTTTATGCATTATTTTATGCATTATTAAATTATTATTTTTATGCAAAAAACAATAAAAGTGAGATTTGTGTAAAATAACGCAAATAATTATGCAACTTATTTTTCCTTCAAATCATAGCAAAGCACTAATATATATATAATTTTATGGTAAAATAAGACAATACTATGCATAAAGAATATTTTGTATTTAATAAATGTTGGTGTCTATGTATATACAAGTATATTTATTGTAATACAAAATTAAGTGTGCACGTGTTCAACACTTAATGGAGTACATACTCACACGTTGTTATGCGTTGCTGTCCTTGTACTGTGTTCTCATGGTCTGTTTACGTCCTGAATCTGATGTCTTAAACTTTTGACAGTATTTGTATTTTAAATTTGAATCTATAATATCCTAAAAAAGTAATTCGGTGAACTCATAAATAAGGAGCTAAATATATTAAATTTAACAATTCGTCGAATTTAATTCGAAGAACAAATTCAAATTTTATACTATCCATCTATTTAGAAATTAGAGTTTTCTAGTACTTAATAGATTTTCATGATTACTTGATTACAATTGGAATTGTTATCGAAAAGTGTTTGAATTCCTGTCTAGAAAAATATACTTTTTTGAAATTATAAAATTAAATAATTAAAGGGGTATTGTATCACATCTGTGCTTTCAAAGCTGTTATTCTTATCAATTGTTTGTTCAACACCTTTATCTATTCATTTGATATTTACTACATTTACTAATATAGAATTTTGTTTTGTCGATACCTCATTTACAAAATCAAAATTCAATACATGGAACATTTCATTTATTTAGTCTTTAAAAGGTGAGTAAAATCCTCAATTTCACGGTACACATTTCTTTATTGTCTTCTCTTTGTTACATTTAAAGAGGAATATGTGAAACATATCAATCTAAACTCAACATCAATCAAAATATTTCTAATTTTATGGTGTTTATTAAGCGCACAATGAGGAAACAATAATTATAAATTATTTCGAATGGAAATACTTAAATTGCGATTTTAATACTTTTAAATAACACCCATAAAATCTCCACAGTATCTGTTTCGTTTAAAATATATTTTATTATATCAAAAAATATATTTTATTACAATTTAAGGCTATATAAATAATCTTTTGTGTCACTTTCACGACTTTTTCTTAACTTGGACTTAAACACTGCGAAGATTACAAATTAAGTAATATAAACAAGGTAAAATGATGAACTTAAATTTACTTTTGAAGTAATCTAGAATTCGTTTAATAACAGTTTATTTGATACATAATTATGTGTGAGTAGAGGGGACCTTAAAGAGGACCTTAAAATGTGTAAATATGGCAAAATTCAATTTCAAAAGTTTCACCCAAAAACAGTATTTTCTCTAACATTTATAAGTGTAACAGAAATTAAGAAAATGGTTAAAATAGTCAGCACTTTATGTTTATATGGAAAACTGTAATTATGTTGCTCTTTGTTTATAACATCTCACCCAAAGAGTTGCTTAATGACAGAACCTCCTTGAAATTTTAAATATTTCAAAATTTAACTGTGAATTATTACTCTTTGCTAACTAAATCAATATAAATTTATTGTTTTCATGTAAAACATACATCCGAGTTCACAGATCATTAAAAGTGCCATCAATAACATTTAAGAACGTTCCAGTGAGAAAGATGCTTTAATGATTTGAGGTTAATGCTTCCTGATCTCTTCGGAAATGTAAATATTCCAGATACTTTAAAAGGTTTTTGATGTAAGCAAATAATAATTCTTTATCCTTTAGGATTACTCTATTAGCTTTCTTTAGCAATTTTTTTTTTAATTAACTTGTAATTTTTTCTTTTACTTTCTTTCTTTCTTTTTTCTTTCTCTTTTTTTTTTTTTTTTTTTTTTTAATAAAATACTATTAGGCTGAAATTACAGATTGCCATCTTTCTGATAAAAAAATAAAATATAATATAATACATTATAATATAATATAATAAATAGATAATTAAGAAAATGACTATTAAATAAAACGACCAATATTATTCATTTATTTGTAATGGAGCTAATTCTTAAAATTTTCTATGATTGCTCGTAGAGTTAAGTTTGATAAAGAGGAAACGCTGTCTATAAATATTTTGCACAAAAATAAAATTTTTGTTATTCTTTCATATATTTGTGCATGGTCCAATGGTTCTTTATATATGATCTGAAAACTTACGTAAACGTGTATTTAAGTGACACTCAAATAATTAGTTATAATTTAAATATCATTCTCCGTTATATATTCTAAAATATTGCTATGGTTTCAATATGGCAAAACTAGGTTCACAGGATAATAAATAAGCACGGGAATTCGATAACAATTTATATACATATTTATAAAAATAAATAAATAAATAAAATATAATGTTTATGATACATATTACCACGCTATTCTCAATGTTCATGAATAGTTTCTACTCATTAACTTAAATAGAATTAATAATGCGTAAAATATAATTTAAAAGATTTAATTCTTATAATTGTGTAGTTTTATGTAAAAGTTATTACAGTATGTAAATAATTGTTTTCTTTTTTTCTTTTTTAAATAGTATTCACTATTGATATTTTACTAAAATGCGAAAACTTTTCTTTCTGATTATTAGCTCAATCCCAAAGAATTCATAACGATAAACTGTTTTAAGTTATTTAAACAAGCTCTTTGTTGTAATTGGTAAAGGGTTTTTGTTGCTTAATTCTTCCTCTTTTTTTGTCGTTGATATGATAATACTACATGCATTCATCTTAGAAATGATTTACTTTGAGTTAAAAAAACTGGCACTATTTTAAATCTACAAAGTTATATTAAATAATATACATTTAAAAATGTTGGACGTTACCTCCACGCGTTTTAATAAAACCTAAAATTTAAGTTTTTCATACACTGTATTTAGAAGAAATATTTTGAAAATTTTACGAAGCTTTATTTTCTATTTTTTAAAGTTGCATCAACATTCAACAAAGTGTAAAAATACTCTCACACACACACACACACACACACATATATATATATATATATATATATATATGTACATTTTTAAAAACAAAAATGTAAATTCAGATTCCCTTTGGCTTGATAAAGTAGCTTTGTATATTATACAATGACATTCATGTCCAATTACATACAACTTATAAATTTATTCTTAACTGAATTGTAGGAATAGAAGAAAATTCAGTTAATACTATATAAATCTATAAAACTACAAACAGTAATAAATATAATAATAATAATAATAACATCAATGTAAAATGTTCTCTTTTAGCAATTATACTTTCTACTTAGCAATTATACTTTCTACTTTTTCCCATAATCGGTTGAATCACTTTTCTTATACTATATTATTTTGCACTTATCTTATATAGTCGAATCAATTTTATTAATTTTAAAGCCAGTAATATCAGCTAGAAGGCATTAAATGATTGTGAATAAAATTTATATTGTTGAAACACTTATGATATCGAAATATTCAACAAAATTAAGTTATTTTAACCAGGCTGTTAACTAGATGCGCAGATGATTATTCTTTGTCGTTCTACTATAAATCTACGCAAGATGCTGGTGTTCGCTTTAGGCATTTCATTTTCCTCTATTTGTAGTTGCAAATAAATTTGTTCATAATTTTCACAAAATATTGCTTTTATATATTTTATAATAAAATTTATAATTCTATTAAAAAAAATAATTAAAATTAATTTAGCTTTTTGACTCATTAAAATTAGTGTAATTTCCTATTTTTAAATGTGCTTTTGAAAATTTATTAGCATAAATTTGCTAAATGTTATTTTAACGATTTTAGGTTCCATTAATGTAACCCTTATAATGCATAATGTTTTACTGCACTAATGGCATACAATGTTTCAAATCTTCGTCATTAATATCGGGCGGAATTGATTTTTCTTTTTCTTTAAAGCAATAAATCATTAAACACAATGGATGTTTTAAAGTAAAGCCTTATATTGAATTATTTTAAAGACGTGGGATTTAAGTAGCTTTCAAGCAAAAGTTAATGTTAAAATTGATTGATATAAACGCATATTTTTTCTTTTCATTTACGGCTTTAAAATCATTTATTTTCGTACACATTTTCATTTTTTATTTTTTATTTATTTATTTATTTATTTATTTTTTTTTTTTTTTGTAAATAAATTTCTATTAGAATAAAATGACTAATAAAGAGAACAGGTTAATAATAACTTTGTTACTATATATTTTAATGAGTTTTAAATATTATATCCTTATAAAGAAAACTTATTGCGTAAATGTTCAATATGGTATGTGTAAAAATAAGAAGAAAATCAATTATTGTTATTATGATTCTATTTTCATTGTATTAAGCTTGATATTTCAAATTGAAATGAATTTTTAAACATCTGAAATTAATGGAAAATTTGAAATCTTAATATGCAACAAGATGTATGTCATAATAAAATTATCATACATAAAGTGCTGTTATAATTCAGTATCGAACATAAGGAAATAATAAAGCAGTGAAATGACACAAGTTTACATTATAAAAAGTTTATATGTAATGTTCAGATTACACCTATATTACTTTTTTATTTTTCACGATATAACTGTATATCCACTGCTAACTGTGGATGAGCACACTTATCCACATTACAGTATGTAATGTCTAATGAATGCATTTTCAGTCTCACAATATCCTGAGCATGGAGAAGAAGTGATGCAATGTTATTTACTTAAATATTTAATAAACTAGCATTTCTATCAGTTATAGAGTGGTTTTTTACTGCCAGATTTCAATTTAAAATATTTATCATCTACAAACACTTATCATCTACATTTCTAAACCTAAAACATTTATCATCTACAACATTTTATGATCTAAGAAAACATTATTTATTTCATGAATTTGCTTGATTTTGAAGTAATTCGTTTATTTATTGCGATTTGTGGAGGGTGTTTTTCATTTTTACTTCTTGATACAAAGTATAATTCAGTTTTGTAATGCTGATTTTGAATTTCGCATAGGTTAAAATCTAATATTAGTAGATTATTGAAATTTCATTTGTGTGATTATCCTGCTGTCTAGCTGTAGACCTGAAAGTTTCGTTTTTATACGAGCTCCCGTTTCACAGATATTAACGATTTTACACAATTTTTCGTGACGTCTGTATGTATGTATGTGTGTGTGTATCTCGCATAACTCAGAAACAGTTGAATGTAGAATGTTTCAAATTGGTATATAAGTTTGTTATAACATCTAGATTTGCACCTCGCTTTGTGGAATTTCTGTGATTTGCAATTTTGGAGATATTTAGGAATATTATTTTTATAATGACCAAAAATACAAAGGTTTTGGTCATTATATATGACCTACCACCATAGAGATTTTATAAGAAGCTAATGAAAGGGCCCGTAATGATATTCATATGAAAGTTAAAAATATATTTTTGCGTGTAGAAATTAATTGTTTAAGACGGACGCAGGTTCTAGTCGACGAAAGTACTTTATTTAATAAATATACAGCTTCTTGATAGAGCACGTAATGTTATTGTTATGAAAGTTATCGACAATTTAGAGTGCAGAAATTAATTCGATAAGACATTAGCAGGTTCTTTTTGACGAATGCACTTCATTTATTAATATTCCTTCCGTAGATAGAGTTTGTATTGATATTTATAAAAAAACGTTTTCGGCGTTTTAGTGTGTAGAAAGTAATTCCTAAAGAAATAAGCACATTCGAATCGACAAATGCACTTTATTTAATTAATATTCCGTAAGCAGTTGAATAAATCTTTTTTTTTTTTTTTTTTTTTTTTTTCTGAGCTACAAAATTTAATAAGCAATCATAATTCTGGAAACAGTCCAACGAAATGGTCATTTGTACAAGAGAAATCAAATAAACGTTGTTAAATACACTACAGAGCGTGAATTTCTCTAAATCAGGAAAAACCGAATATTTCAAAGTCTGAATTGAATTTGAATTCATCGAGAGTATTGTCAATGGTTTATGGATTTCTCAAGGTGCGTGAGAAACCCTTTGCATCATTACAAAACCTCCAGTTCTAGACTCCTATTGAGTTTAGATTTTTCGAATTTTGTGAATTCCGTACTAAAACTTTTCGCCACATTTGAATGCTTAATTTAAGGTTAAGTCGATGCCTATATCTCTGTGGAAATAAAAATAAATTTCATCTGTTTCCACTTTTATAATGTATAGAAAGCAGTACATAAAGATATAAGCAAGTTCTAATCTACAATCATCAACAATCATTATTCTATTTTTTTTTTATAGTTCTTGTAAATCACTTATAGAACTTTCGAATAATTTAGTTCTGTGCTATAAACCAATGAATCCTTACGGAAAACTTCAGAACTCTCTTCCTATTGAAGTTAGAGTTTTCAAACTTTGGCATACCTAAATTACAAATTTTTGCCAAATTCTTTCGCCAAGTCGCCAAATTCGACGTCGAATCACTAAATTCGATGTGGTGACCAGAAAATCAATGGTGGCTACTAACTTGGCGAGATTAGTGATAAAATTTTGAGGCAAATATTATTTCGGGATAACCAGAAACACTTTCTCTATATTATCTGAATTGCTTAACATAATTGTTTTGGTGAAATTTATAGTTTCAGGATACTAATTTTTGCCAAAGAGAAGAAAACTGAGTCATCTATACTCGAATGGTTTACATTGAACTCTAAGCTGTGTATT
The DNA here is from genome assembly GCA_963930645.1 of Salticus scenicus. Classification (NCBI taxonomy): domain Eukaryota; kingdom Metazoa; phylum Arthropoda; class Arachnida; order Araneae; family Salticidae; genus Salticus; species Salticus scenicus. The sequence continues at coordinate 31,925,941 of OZ005656.1, forward strand.
TGATAATGGAAGATTCTGCAATATGACATGAAAAATTATTCCTTCAAAAACTGCTTTATTTGTCTCTGGCCGTACATATAATCCTATTACCATAACTTTTATGGTTGGAATAACAGCATTTTCTTTTTCTCCAAGAATTTTTGTGGAATGGAACCTGCCTGTTTATTCTGTTTATTTATGAGTCCCTTACCTCACACACAAAAGTCAACGTTTTCCTAACAATGTGTACATTTCAATGGTTGTATAAGGAAGTCATGTAGTGTTCACATCAGATTTATTTATTTTATTTTATTTATTTTATTTTTTCAGTTTTGGAATTCTTACATTGTATTTTGTTTTGATGGCCATATTTTTTATGATAAAATTTCCTTCGATTCAAATATAATTTTCCTTCCATTTAAAATCATCCTTCAGGGATGTACTTTCCTGAAACCTTTTAGCGCATTTAAAAACGCTATTGCGAACTTTTTAATAAAATATTTGTTGCATTTGTGTTAGTTTATATTAAATGTAACAATAAGTGATTATCACAATCAAAATTACATTTATAAAAAATTCTCTTCAAAATCTCTTTACTCTTATCAAATATAAATTTTTGCTAATGATTAGATTTGTAACAAACATCTTGGGCAAAATATGTATTACTTCCGAGGTGTCTAAAATAACATTTTACAACTCTCGGTTTCATTTAGTTTATCCTACCATTCTGAATTTTGTTCATTAGCGAGTGATTTAGTATATAAAATTAGAGTGGAACTGGATCTGAATTTACATCGGAAGATGAGATTTTGAAAAACTACAAAATTTAAAAATTCATAAGGCTTTTTTTTTCTTTGTTCTTTCAGTTCGCAGTAGCAGTTGATCGCATGAACAAAAGACCATATCCCTAAGTGTGGTCCGGAGACATGCAACCAAAATTTAGATATTTGTGGAAGATGTGTAGATTTAATGTGACATCGGAAGAAAACTCAGCTTTACCTCTTTTGGACCAAGGAGAGTTATATCCTATCCACCTATTAGTTCAGAATTATGAGTTTCCGAGGTTATAAATATAATTGAATATAAATCAATTAATTCTAAAGATGCTGCCTTCCTTCCTAAAGAATTGTATTTTTTAATACAACCACTTATCTAATATAATTTCCTTTAAATTGTTTGTCGATCTCAATGAATGTTATCAGCGAAAGTTTTTTTAATCTGCCTTGGTTTTCATCTGAAGGCTAATTCTGCCTCTCCTTAATGAAAATGATCTAAAAACTTACTCTTGTAATGTCAAAAATTCAGATATTTTGTAGGGCTGATAAGAAACTTATATAAAGTAATTGTATCAATAATACGAAATTAAAATTCTTTTAACTGCCATTTAGTGACGTTTGTGTATTAAATTACGTATTTTAATCTATGTTCATAAAATTAAATTTTTATTTTATAGCTAAACATTTCCTTCCCTTTCCTTTTCTTTTCTTTAGATAGCTACGGCAGTTTATTGTCACCGACATTACTAAAATTTTACGTAAAGATTTATCATTACAATTTAATATGGAATTTCATGGTGTTAATTACGGTGTAAATGATATATTATCTTTCTTAAATAAACAACTCGTATCGCGAGAATGCTTAATAACTACGACACAATGTGATAGCGGCGCTTGCACTAATCATTTCTCCCCCCGAGCTCAAAGGTTGTAATCAAAATCGTAGAGATGTCCCCCCCCCCCCACGTTAATAAATTTCATACTCAGAACCGGAAATTGCCTACTGCTTGTGATTTATTAAATGAGAATAAAAGTGATAGGTGTAAGTTTTGCTCAGAAAGAGTTAACCCCTACCCCTTGGGTACGGATTTATTTGAGAAAATATTTGCATGTGGAACGGATATAATTTTTGGTTGCTTGGAGTAGTATGTAAAAGCAGTATATTTTACGTCAGAATTTATTCATTTCTAAAATATTGGTGACATATGTAGTATTAAGATGTCTTCAAGTAATTAGAATTGCAAAACAAAAATTAAAAACAAAAAAAAGTGAATGACGTGTCTCAGACGTCAAATGTACCCAAGGGGTTAATCTATTGCGTAAGAAAGGCCTGTGTTACTTATGTCTTCAGCCTTCACATCTAGCTACACACTGTGTATCAAAAACATTCTGCAAGTTATGTAATCGTAGGCATTCAGAAATAATGTGTAATGGAAATAAAGATTTGAATCAAGAAATAAGTAATTACGAAAGAAATGATCAATCTAAATTGGCGTTATCGAATCATAATTTACAAGCGCATGTTTATTTGCAGACGTTAATAGTAACAATTTCTAACAGTGATGATAGCGAATCATCATATATTCGGATAATTATTGACTCCGGATCTCATATTAGTTACATCAATAAGTTTGCAGCTGATAAGTTAAAATTAAAAAGAATGAACAAAGAAACAATAAGACATGGTTTTTGGGGGGCATGGAAATGTCAGCTGAACATAATCGTTATGCATTTACGATCGGGAGTTTAGATAATACGTTTAAGTGTAAAATACAAGCAAACAGATCAAGAAAATATATGCACAGGCGGGAATTTATGTCGCGATGATAAATAAGTAAAACTCTTAGAAAAGGAAGGTGTATAATTATCAGATGTCCCTAGAAATAATAAATCTTGTTTATACCAGGAAAATCCAGACGAAGTGCATATACTTCTGAGAGCTGATATGTTCGCTAAACTATTCACAGATGACATAAAATATTTTCCAAAATTGGGATTAACTACATTTAGAACTAAATTGGGTTGGACCATTTTGGGCAAGACAGAGGGGCAGAAGAGTGTGCAGGACAATTCTTTGGCTGGTCTATCGTTGTCATTACGCGTGTCAAACGCCAGTTTATCAGATTTATGGCGCCTTGACACTATAGGAATTACTAATAAAGATAATAGATCGAAACAGGATTTAGAACAAGAAACCAAGAATAATTTTCTAGAAACCGTTAAACGAGATAAAAGCGGTCGATATGAAGTCAATTTACCATGGACAGTTGACCATTCGATTTTATCAGATAATTACTCGTTGGCAGAAAGTGTCTGTACAAGACGGTAAATAAATTAATCAAATCTGATAGGAAAGAGGAATATGGGGAAATTTTTGATTTCTGGGAAAACAATTAGATTATAGAAGAAGTATTGGACCAGAAAAGGGACAAGGTACATTATTTAGAACACAGAACTGTGGTTAAAGAATCTAGTTAAACCACTAAAATTCGTCCAGTATTTAATGCCTCAGCACACATTAGAAACAGTCCCTCCCTTAATGATTGTTTAACAAAAGGACCAAATCTTTTAGAAATTATACCTAGATTTTAAATAAATTTCGTAAATACAAGATAGGAATTTCGTCCGATATAGAGAAAGCCTTCTTACAAATTAAATTAACAGAGAAAGATCGCGACTTTTGATTTTTTTGGTTTAATAGCGAAAATAAATAAAAAATTTATAGTCATTGCCGTGTGGTTTTCGGCCTAACTTCAAGAATTTTTTTGCTTATAGCAACATTAAATCACTTTTTAGATAATGTTCCCAAACAGTGGCGAGAGACAGCTAGGCTCTTAAGAGATTCTTTCTATTTAGATAATTCCCTCATCAGCCTGAATTCAATTCAAGAAACGGACAAATTCATATCAGAATCTCAAGGAATTTTGGCTTCGGCACATTTCAATTTGAGATGTTGGCGATCGAACTGGCCCCAGGCTATGATCGACAAAATTGAAAATGAACCGAGGTTTGCTCCCATGTTATGATTACTCTGGGATTTGGAAAATGACAATTTAGTTTGTAAAATTGAATAACCCCTAAAGATAAATGAACCCCTTACAAAAAGAAAACTGTTATCAGTTACCCAAAAAATCTTTGATTATGTGGGATTCACAGCATCTGTCAGTTTAATTCCCAGACTAATCCTTCAAGAAACGTGGATTCAGAAGGTGAAATGGGACGAAGAGCTTTCTGAAACTCTAAAACAACAGTCTTCCAATTGGCTGAAAGGAATAAATTTGTCATCCCAAATTAAAATACCTCGCTGGCTTAACATTTGCCCTGAGAAAGAAACGAAAACATCCTTACATGTTTTTTCTGATGCAAGCAAGCGATCATTTGCCGCTTGCGTATTCATAAGAGTAGAGACCTCAGAAGGCATCAAGATCCAGTTAATTAATGCTAAAAGTCAAGTTTCACCTATTAAGGAATTGACCATACCCCGCCTTGAACTGTTATCTTGTCTAATTGGCGATAGGATGGCCGAAAATGTACAAAACGATTTAAATTTACATGTAAATACCATATTTTGGTCGGATTCAACCACAGCTTAAGTTGGATAAGAAGAAAATAAGAATGGGGTGCCTTTGTACATAACAGAATATTAGAAATCCGAAATCTGACCGAAGTTTGCAATTGGAGACATGCACCCGGAGGTTTGAATCCCGCGGACCTCCCGTCTAGAGTATGTTCTTTTGAACAACTACAGAAATCGAGATGGTGGGAGGGTCCTAGTTGGCTTTGTTTACCTGAAAATGAATGGCCTCAAATAGAAGAATACCCAAACGAAGAACTCATAAACAGCGAAAAAGGATGACATTTCTAAATCTTTTAGATAAAGTAGAAGATAATTTTAATAGATTTCATCAATATTTTTCCTCTTACAAGAAAACTGTTAGAACCATTTCCTGGATATATACATTTTATCATAATTCGAAGACTTCTGAGAAAATGTCCGAATTGGATATTTCAGGTGAAGAATTTTCAAAAGCAGAAAATGTACTTTTACGATTAGTACAACAAGAATCTTTCCAGGGAGAACAGATCCAAAATTAAGAATTTTAAGGCCTGTCGAAGATAAAGCTGGTCTTTTATGAGTGAGGAGAAATATAATTCAAAGAAACGACAGTGAAAACTTCAGATATCCTGTAATTTTACCTTACAATCATCCTGTCGTCAAAAGATTGATATTCGAGATGCATTTAGAAAATCAGCACGCTGGAGTCAGCACACTAATGACACTACTAAGAGAAAATTTTTGGATAATGAAGTCTGGAAAATGCATTAGAAATACAATAATAAAATGCATGATTTGCAGAAAACTTCAGACTTCCAAAATAGATGTTGAACCTGGAGTACCACCCGAAGACAGAGTACGAGAAGCAGCCCTCTTTGAAGTGGTATGGGTAGATCTAGCCGGTCCTCTTCATCTTTCGGATGGATCAAAAGCGTGGATAACTTTATTTACTTGTGCTGTCTACCGAACCATATATCTTGAAGCCATTACGTCTCTGTTTACAGAAAGTTTTATGCAGTCTCTCAGGAGGTTCATAGCAAGGAGAGGCAGACCCTACATTATCTATTCAGACAACGGGAAGAACTTCCTTGGATCTAGCAATAATGCTCTCTCGAGTGTAGATTGGGAAACCATCTGCAAGGTAGCTTCCACCCAGAAGATCAGATGTAAATTCAACCTTCCTGCAGCACCGTGGTGGGGAGGTTGGTGGAAGAGGCTTGTTGGAATGGTTAAAGGAATCCTGAAAAGAAACTTCGGTCGTGCATCTTTGAATTACGAAGAACTTTACACCATATTGTGTGACTGTGAACAAATGATTAAATCACGGCCTATAACCTATGTTTCCGAAGTTAACAGAGATCCGTTACCTTTAACCCCAATTATGTTCCTAAGAGAACTACCAACATCAGGAGTACCTAACCAAGATGCTTTAGATTCTAAAGATCTTAACCGCAGAGCCAGATATCGGCAAATAATTAGAGAAAACTTAAGAAACAGATTCCGAGCTGAATATTTAGGACAATTACGTCAACATGCATCTAAGACCAAAAGATTCAAACAATTGAAAGTCGGCAATGTTGTCCTACTAGAAGATTTCAATAAGAAACGTGTTCACTGGCCTTTGGCAAAGGTGATCGAACTTTACCCAGGCAAGGATACTGTGATACGTATAGCTAAGGTGAAGACCGAAAATGTGCTTTTTCTGCGTCCATTACAAAGATTGTTTCCTTTAGAAATTGACAATACCAAACTTAAGAATCACTCCACTTTACATAAATATCATGAAGAAAATTTAAGTCCTTCGACTTCCGAAAACAAGAACCTCTCACAGAAACCGATACTCAACCCCAGGGAAAAGGAACCTGTAAAAGACCCTCTAAAACCTACCAGTTCCAGAACCAGTAACAAGAAGTCCACAACAGATGATCCAACTTCCAGTTCAACGGCAGTCTCCAAAACAGGCCGTGTAGTGAAACCCCCCTCAAAGACTCCAATTTGGATTGTTGAGTTCCTCCGATTAGTCGCGGGAGGATGTCGGGGATTCCCCGTTCATTCTTATGTTTCCAGAATAATTGACTGTCCAGACAGAGTGACGCGCGCCTCTTTTGATTGCGCTACTCTTTCGTTTGAAATGAGAAGTATTCGAAACATGTATTTTAGAATCAGAAAAGAAAAGGACCTTGAATAGAAATGGGGACGGAAAGAGCGTTTGTTTACAGACGCCCCGGTCCTAAAGAAGAGCCATTAAAAGCTAATTAAGAACTAATCTTCAGAATTAATAATTATGAACTAATTAGAACTTAGAACTTTAATATTAAAATTTAGTTTTTTTACCTATCTGTAAATAGATTTTTGTTTGTGTTTCGTTTACATGTATGCTAACCAAGGATTAAATTCTGTTTTCCCAGCAAGCAGTGATCTTCGTTCGTCCATTATTTATTAATGGATATCATTATTTTTCATAGCTGTCACCTTCTACACCCGGACCTATTGCACTAGAAGCTTTCAGGTGAGAGCAATCTAAATCTGATTAGTTAACAATTTTACATAGTAAAGAGGTATATTTTAGAAGAATTACTTTTTTATCTGAATTAAGAATGCTGTAACGGGTCTGTAAGACATAAAATACTATTTAGATTCAAATCAGAAGTAAGATTTGTTACAGCAATAAATACTAAATAAGACTTCTACAATAAGACTTCTTCACACACCATAAATTTTAAGCCAGCACAACCGGTTTCGAAAGGACGTAGCCTTCCTTCATCAGGTGCAAAAAAAAGGTACTGCATTGGAGGCAAAAGCAAGACTGAAAGCAGGGCAAAACACACAGGGGGAGGAGCAACACAAACAACCATAGGAAGCATCATGCAGGACCAATCATAGAGGAACACACATGCACACACAAAAACAAAAGGACGGAGGGAAGGAATAAACAATTAATTTTATTTTATTTTTAAATGATTTATTTATTTATTTATTTATTTTTATTTATATTATACTAATAAGTAAATTTAATAAAATTTATTTATTTATTTATTATTATTATTATTATTATTATTATTATTATTTATTTATTGATTGATTTAGAATTATTTAATTATAACTATTCCCAAGTAGCACAGGAACGTTCTGTGAACGTCTAATAACGGTTTCAATAGTTCAAACACCGTGTTTCGTGTCAAAAGAACGTTCTAAAACACTAGTATTATTTAGAACGTTCTGAAAATGTTTGATTTGTACCATCTATTAAACGTACAATTCTAGTTCTATATAGAACGTTCAAGTGTGACACCGTCATAACACGTTCTGTAACAGTGTAATTATAACGAATATGACAAAATGACTTTTTAGTACTATTGGTTGGGAAACTAGGTTAATCATGAAAATTTTTGACTTCAGTTTTTGATTTTTTTTACACGTTTTGTGGCGTGAGGAATCCGGAAGTCAAAAGGTTGGTATGGTATCTGTTAATGTGTATCGTCTTCGGCACCTATTAGTGTGATAGTCTGTTAGTTCATGTACACGATATCTCAAGAACAAATGATTGCAGAGAGATCGGACCAGTTTTAAAATATCACTTATGATATTGATAAGAATCTTATTGAGAGATTTGCACCATTCTAATTTAAAAACTTCGTAAGTTATTCGAAATTTATAATTTTTAGCATGATAGAGAACAGAGCATTTTTTACATTTTCAGTTTAACGTTTTGTTAGCACGTCAGTAAAGAATGCTTTTCAATAATCAGTAGCGGTGAGGTGAAAAAAAATTACAAAATTTTAAACTCATGGAAAAATTTTGTGGATTTTGTATTTCAGGAATCAATGTATGGAATTCAACCAAACGTGTTACAATATTAGATCTTGCCCTAAATTGGAGTTTATTTGAATTTCATTTGGGATATATCGTCCGATAGATTGCGGTGCTATGCAATGAAACCCTCCATTTATGGGACGGCTATATCTCAGCTTCTATAGTGTACAAATGCATTAAACTTGATATATTGACATATATCATCATAACCTCTGCTAATACAATTTGGATGTATACATTGTCCAACAGGTGGCGTTGCTAATCTGCAATTTAATCATTTTAACGGAAAGGCAATATTTTAACTCTTGTGATTTAACAATAAATTTTGTGATACACTGAAGTTATAAGTGAAATCGATTTTATGTAAAGCTTTACTGGTCCATTTTGGATGCACATCGGCCAAAAGGTGTCGTGGCTATTTTGCAATTTAATCTCATAACGGAAACGAAAAATCTCAACTTCTGTGATTTATAAATATTGTAAATTTGGTAAGTGAAATTAATATTACGTAAAACTCAACAGATTGCCTTTGGGTGCATATCGGACGACAGGTGGCACTGCCACGTTCCAATATTTTCCATTTACAGAAAGGCTATCTATCAGCTTCTGTAATATATATACTCACCAAACCTTCTGTGTGACATACATTTGATATATATTATTGATTCAATTTAGCTGTATAACGAGTAATAGTTAAACAGTTTTTTTTTATTATTATTATTCATAGGACATTGTTTTTTCTCCTAGGAATAAGTATACATCATCCCTGGAGGATGGGGGAGGAGTGGATAAAGATTTTCACTATGATTATCTTTCAAAAGAATTCGATATCACCTTTAAAACGAATAATTGAAACATCGTTTTCTGATGATTTAAAACAAATTTACCGTTTTTTTTTTTTTTTTTTTTTTTTTTTTGTTCATTTGTAATAATAATAATAATAATAAACCCTTAGAAAAATACATTTTCTAAGATCTTCTATACAGCATAAAAATGATTGTATTCTGTCATGAAAATCTATGCATTCCCCAGACCCCGAGTTTAGATACAAAAAACTAATCACGGATGTTATTGAATACGTAATATAGTGCTTTACGCGAGTTTCAAAGAAAATCACGAGAAAACTCCGAAAACCTAAGTCGACGAGCGTGACCAGGAATCGAAACCAACACTTCCCGTCTGTAAGGTTCGAGAGTAGAACCTCGCGGTCTCTAATACTCATCGGGAAGTTACAGAAATGAGTTTTTTCTTCTTTTCTTTAAGCATAATTTTAAACTTTTATTATATTTTATTTATGATTCTATTTAAGTTTAAATGTTACTGATAAATTATCAATATTGATAATGTTGTTAAATCATTACTCTGTTTGATTGTTCTTATTTTAATTTATTTATTTTCACTGAATATTTTGTTCAATACTGAAATATACACTAAAACAAAATATGCTTTTCCGTTTAATTCGAGATTTTAAATTGGAAAAATAAAGTTTTTAAAATACTTTATAAAAATTTAAATAATTGTTTAAGTCCATTCCATTTTTCCTTAAAATATTGACTATATGTTTTCTACAGCTATAAATGCTTAATAAATTTCTGTTTCATATGTTGAACTTTGAAACATGATTATTGCGGATGCAAGAAGGGAGAGCAGATGATAACATCGACATCTGTGGATTGCATTTATTTAATTTTCGCTGACCGTGCAACTGCAAAGTCAAACGCCAGGCGCCAGGTCTTGGGAAAGTCATATCGTTATGTGAGGCGGTAATTTTAAAACATGTAATCTGATTTGTTCAGTTTTAGCGTTATAATGACTAGGATAAGCTTTAGAAAAGGTAAAAATGTAATATTTTTAACCTGTAATATTCTCTATGTTCTATTTATTAAAGTCTTATTTTAATATCAATTAAACAATCATTTTCATATCTGCGTAAGTTCTTAAGTCTAAGTTTCGATACTTGAAAGCAGCGTTGAATCGCAGAAAAAACTGCTCCTGTTACAGAAAACCGCTTAGAAATTATGGGTTAATTTTATTAATTTAGTCTTCTGAGATGGAATTTGTTAAAATAACTATTTTGTTATTATGTTTCTGAATGAAGTACGAAGAAGTCGCAAAGACTTTACAAGATAAGAGCTAATTTTAAGCGAATGCCCTTCCGACTGGTCATTGTGTATTTTAAAATGCTAGTTGGAAGGGTATTTTCTCGAAGAAAATTCTTATCAAGAAAATTAACAAGGTTCGTAATTCTTTTTTTCTTTTCTTTTAAAATTCTGAAGTATTTATTTAATGTTTATATGATAATATATATACAATCTAGGTTATTCAAATTGCATATTTTTAAAATAATATTCTAAGTTTCACCGACTTACATTTTTAAATATCTCTTTACTGTTATTTATTAAATAAAATATATGAAATTGTTTAACTGCATAATAAAACAAAGATTCAATTCAATTTTATTCCACATCTTTATAAAAAAAAGATATTCTGCTTTAAAAAAAAAGGACGATTTACTATATTATTTATTAATACTAATAATATTTACATTTATCAATTATTTAATATGCCATGATAGCATAATTACATCAAATGAGGTAAAAATTGCGTTGACTCAATTTAAAGAAATTTAAACATTTAAAGAATACGAATTACATTGCCATGTGGAATAAATTTAAATACCTGCAAGCATCATTTTTGTAAACTGCTGCTGTAAACTGAAAATATGTATACACACATGTACAGAAATTTAAAAATATGAAGTATGTTAAATATTTTAGAAAAATATTTTGATTAAATATATATATATATATATATATGTATTTAAGTATTTGGAAATTTTTAAAATTTCCTCCTTCTAACTAATTTTTAATTTTTTGTTTCAATTTCTTATTATTATAAATTAACAATATATTCTAAACTCAATTATATATTATTTTAGCGGTGTATTGGTACATTCATTTTTGAAATTATTTTTTATGTTGGAATATTAAAACTTTCCATGAACTTCAGCATTCAAATATATTTATAAACTATCCATGGACTTACAAAATAGTACCCAGAAATGTTTAGAATATACAGGGTGCAAAGTCGAGAGCAGGCCTTTATTTGCGCAACAATTGGTCTCAGACGTCCTCCAATAAGAAAATGTATTTTTAAAAAAAAAGTAAGAATTCATTATATGACATGTTTAAATTTAAAAAATCAATTTATTAAAAATCACAAAATCTGATAATTTTTATACAATTTTCATGACACTAATAGTGAAAGTTGAGTTCCAACCTAAAAAATATAACACAAAAAGTTTCACTTTTGTGCACCCAAAATTGTCTGAGATAGTTAGTTTCAAAATTTAGGATTATTTCACATTTTCTCGGGCTTTATTAAAAAGTCAATGAAAAATTCTTTAATAAACCCAGGGAAAATGCAAACAAAGTCCAATTAGGATTTTTAAACCGATCTCTTATTGAAGGCCTAAATATGTTATAAAATCCAAACTTTTAATATCTTGTTCCATTTTGGGAGAATAGAAATGAAACTTTTTGTTAGGATGAGTGTCCGTTTTTCTAAATATGACTATAGGGATCTGGGACTATGTAAAAAGCTAGTTTTTGCAATTTTGAAAAAATAGATATTTTAAATTAAAACATGTTATACCACAAATGCTCATATTCTTTAAAACATTTTGTAACTGAAACTATATATTTGCGACCAATAGTTGCGGAGATAAAGGTATTCTCGTCACAATGCTTTGCACCCTGTATTTAAAAAAAAAAAATAATATACATACATATATATATATATATATATATATATATAAATGAATTTTTTAATCTTAGTTAAAGCCAAGCAACAGATATAAAATCCCTGAAACCACATAGGTCAATGAGAAGGAAATTACAACAAATTTAAATAACCTGGGGTGACTGATTGTGATTTATTGAAACATTTATTTTTTATTTATTGATTTTTATTTTATTTAACTTCAGTCTAATCATAAATTTATTCCTATATAGTTAGTTACAATTTTAATAATTTTGCCGGTGCGTAAAAACCACATGAAACTCAAATCAAAAGATACAAACAAGCAACGAGGAAATAAAAAATTAAGACAGCACTTTAAAAATTTTTTAGGAAAAGCTTAGAATGGTAGAAAAAAAAAAAAAAAAAAAAAAAAAAAAAAAAAACTCGTCAGGGGTGACCCTTTTCGTCGTTGAGCACCAATGTACGATTTCGTTCGTTAGCAGCTATAATAGCAAATTGCTAGCGTGCACCCTATCGTACAAGAAATTAATTGAAGTTAGAAATGAAGAATAAATTGGAATAAATTATTCACTTCAAGATATCAGAGAATCAAACAGAAAACAACCATAAAAAACAAACATTAATCATAGGATGACGCATTCGGAATCACAAGGATTAAAACAAGCAAAATAAATCAAGAGTTTAGTTGTACATAGCAGATGAAGAATAATGATACAACACAGCAACAGGGATATAAATTACTTTTTTTTTAATTCAAATAATGTTTGAGAAATTTTAATATACTTACTATTCCTTTAATTTCAACGTATATGCATGAAAAATTCCATATTTTATAACAGTAATTCCCAAAAAGTGTCATAACGTGTCTATATCCCTTAAAAAATTCCTTAAATTTTTGCATTTTTAAAAAATTTCTTTTTTCCCCTAATCTGAAGATAATGACGTTATAGTATTAATTACGAAACTTTGAATAAACACCATAAAATGCAAGAACTCGCAACTGCTACAGACAAAGCACGGCTTCTACAAACAAAGCGGCAACGCATTCAACAAACTCAACGTGCTTGTTTGCAGCTCTCGTGCCTACAATGTTCGCCTGATGAAGGGTTGTGTCTTCTTTTGACCCGAAACAGTTGGTGCTAGTTCTTGCATTTTATGGTGTGTATTCAAAGTTTTGTAATTAATACTACAACTTCATTATCTTCAGATTAGAGGAAAAATTTAAGAAATTTTTTAAGGTATAAAGAGACGTTATGACACTTTTTGGGGAAAATTGTCATAGAATATAGAATTTTTGATGCATATACGTTGAAATTAAAGGAATAGTAAGTATGTTAAAATTTCTCAAACATTATTTGAATTGAAAAAAAAAAAAAGTAATTCATATCCCTGTTCATATGTTGTATCATTATTCGTCATCAGCTATGTAATTTTTACTTCTAAACGCTCGTACTGAGGGGATTTTTTATAATGACGTCATATATATTTTTTTTATTTATTTTTTTTTTAACTACACTATTTTAGAACGTTTACAGTACGTTTTCTGGAACGATCTGAAAATGTGTATAACGTTTTGAAAACGTTCTAAAACCGTTTAGAACGTTCTGAGACCGTATATATAGAACGTTCTCAGAACGCTTCTATAACACCGATGGTGATAGTTACACGTTCATTGAACGTTCTCTGAACCGTATTATTGTACGTCTTCAAGATGGACAGATAGACGTCTATAACACGTTCAAAGTGAACGTTCTTAGAACGTGTTTGCATAACAATTTTTGAACGTTCAGAGAACGTTTCGGTGCTGCTTGGGTTATTATTTTATAAACATAATGAAGAAAATTATTTAATTGAATTAAACAAATTATTCCAGACTGTAGACAGCAAAGTGGAATCAGATTTTTCATTGACAATTTTATCAGAATTAAGGTAAATAGCTAAATTTTCCAAAAAATCCAGTTCGGAAACGCGTTTGGCATGAAAGATAATTTTGGCACTCTTGAAATTAAAACTATGATCAAATTTCCAACTGTGCTTCGCGATAGAAGAATTAGAAATTTCTTGATTAACAACATACCGAGAATGTTCACGTAAACGGCATTCAAGATTTCTTTTTGTTTGACCAATATAAGATAAATCACAATTATTACAAGGGGCATTATAGATACCCCACTTATGAAGCTCGGGAACAGGGGATTTAGTTGAAGGGAATTGGAATTTATTGACAGGTTAAAAATAACTTGTAAATTGAAACGCTTAAAAACTTTGGCTAATTTAAAACATAAGGGGGGATAAAAAGGCAAGACAACAAGATTATCAGGTTTAATTTTATCATCAATGGAAAGAGTAGAATTATAAGTTGGCCTACTAACCTTTTTGATAGCTTTATCAATTATAGAGGATCTAAAACCTCTTTTAATAGCAACAGACTTTAAATAAATGAGTTCTTCTTTAAGAGAAGAAGTATCAGAACAAATTTAAAGGGCACGATACACGTAAGTGTAAAAGGTGTAAAATTTATGGCGTGTGAAGAAGTCTTATTGTCTATTTATCGTTTGTACAGTCACAAAGAAAAAATCGCCACCCCCACTTAATTTCGCCTTAAATTGTCGTAGAAACATGTGGTTAGTACCAATCGATTTGTAATAAAGTCTGGTTTATAATGGTAGAGTTAGATTAGATTTTGCTTAAGGGGTCGTCTACATTTTAAAACTGGCATCAACTTCATTTTTTTTTCAATGGTAACCGCCACTTTTTATAATTTATTTGAATTCTTTGGATCAAATCATCGCGGAAAATGGTATAGTTTATATATTTTGCCCAATTTTTCACAGAGTTATAAGCTGTCAAAATATGAGGATGCTAATGTTAAATGAATGTGACGAACAATAATTCATATCTTCCAAAATAATTATAATATTCAAATTCTGTTTTTTTATACGATAGAATGAAGTGACCCAAACATATTCCATGCATATTTTTGATTAAAAAAAAAACATTTTTGGAATTATGAAAATTATTAATAATTTCATATTTGAAAAAATTATGAATTATGACCTATGTTCATTTATGCATTAATAGAACGGGCATCATCAAAAACATGGGTTTCCAAATTTACAGCTCGTTTCTAACATTATTTTTTTAGTTACAGTGATATATCATTTTTTACTGTTGTTAGGGGGCTGTCTCTTATTATAATGTGTGTCCTCTGTGAGTAAATATCTGTATGCATTTTGACGAAAATCTATTTTAATTTACCTTTATGTTATTCTAATTGTTTTCTAAGCAGCATTTCGATGTTTATGATATAAATTGGATTAATTTTATAAAATTATCTCAATGCAAGCGAGAGATTGTGAAAGAATTTCAAAAGAAATGAAGCCCCGCCTCTATTTTGCGGAAACAGTATTAAAAAAAAATAGTTTGCATATTCATATGTGACTCTATATGTGATGCTGGTATGCATAAATGTCAATGGCATTTGCTACATCAAATGCTGAAGACAAAATTTAAATTATTTAATTGAAAGTATGTAAAATAATTTTGTTTTATAATGTAAAGTTTAAAAAAAAAAATGTAAATGCGTGGCTTCCGTTACAAAAAGGCGTACATACTTGATTCTGAAATGTTAAATCTTTGTTCTTATATATTACATAACTTTTCCTAGATTCTCACTGCTAAAAGTCTATTTTATCCCTGCTGTCGCTTTCTTTCTTTTTTTTTTTTTACTTGAATATTCTAGGATTCATGCACCTCAAGTTATATGTCATGATTTAGAAAACGCGGTAAGGCAAAGATTATTATTTGAAAGAGCAATGCGCAATGTACAATACTTTTTTTTTTCCTTTTTTAAATTAATATAATCGATATTTATTATTTTTTTGCCAGATTTTTTTAAATAAATTTTCTGTTTTAATCTTGTTGTGACATTTTCAAGTTCGTTTACTCTACCGTTTATGCTATTTAAATTTTATCGCATAACGTAATATAATAAAATATAAAATTTTTATTAAAGGTTTTTTAACACTAAATAATATAGTGGAATTTTTTTTTTTTTTTTTCTTTTTTAAGTTTTTAAAATATTATTGAACAAAGCACAATATTATTTATTTTCGATTATTCTAATCACGGCGTAAAACTGGCGTCACATTTATCATGGAAAAAGAATTTAAAACAAAGTAATATGTCTTATTACTTTTAAAGATATAGATTTTACGCATTTAAAATTAAGAATTCAAGTACAGTAGACGACTGCAGAACGGGGAATATTCATTCTAGGCAATAAGAAACCGTTTTTTCGATATCCATATTTATTTTACATATGAATATACATAATAATTATACTCTTTCTAGTGAAAGTATTTGTATCCATACTATTTTGTTTATATAAATATGAAGATAAGGAATATTCTTAAGAAATATCGTAACACACAAATTGTGAAAGAAACGCCCATTGTAGGAGTTACAGATTTCCAAATGACGTTAATCTATGTCAGCGGTCACGAAAACGTTAAATATCCTTTCTCAGATTTTAGTTTAATTTTTTATTATTGGTTTGTACGCCTAAAATTAAATGTGAAACTTTATAGTAATATTTTCATGCGGGGCGTACTGTATAAGACAAAAATATACCCAACAGAAGTACATATTTCTTTTCTTAAAAATTAAAACTTTTTTTTTTTTTTTTTTTAATATATATTTAACCGCTATTAATATTATTATCAGTATTAATATTATTATTTTACCTCGGTATCTAGATTTTTGTAATTCAACATTGTAGGCAGAGCTGCCAACCTAATCCGGCAAATTGTTAACGCCTATTGAAAAACGCCCCTTTTTCTACACCACTTAATTTTTAGAGTATTTGTTTTCTTCACTCATCGTAAATATATTTGAAGAGAATTACTCTAAAAATTAAGTGGTGTAGAAAAAGGGGCGGTACTAACAATTTGCCGGATTTGGTTGGCAGCTCTGATTGTAGGGTTCATATGATCCAAGCTATTTAATTATATTCGTATGAATTGAACTATTTGATGTTTAATCAATAGAAACCAATAAAAATCTTTTAATTCATAAACTAACTCAGAGAATTCTGTGAAGTCTCTCATTTTTTATTTTATAATTAACATTTCTGAATTTTTTTTCCGGTGTGAAACTTAATAAATAATGTATACTGGATGGTAGATCACAATTTATATTTTTTAAATGTATACACGGACCCTAATACATTTTCACATGTAACTCTATTTAGAATTGATTTAAAATATATAAATAAGTATGTTTTCCGAACAGCCTTGATCTCAGAAATCTGAATATGAAGTCAAAAATAGGGGTCGTCATTGAAAAAAATGTTTACGCCTGTTTTAATATGTAGACGACCCCTTAAGCAAAATCTAACTATACCATTAAAAACTAGACATTATTACAGATCGAGATGTACCAGCTGTATGTTTCTACGATAATTTACGGCGAAATTACGTGGGGAGTGCCTTTTTTTTTTTTTTTTTTTTTTTTTTTTTTGGTGACTGTACACCAGTTTTGCATTTAGTTTTGGTAAATATTAAATGGTTTTAACCAGCACATTTAAATCCATTTCTTTTGAATCGGTTGACTTTTTCGGGGTTGACATTTCTAAAAAAGCCTAAACATACATGTAAAAACTAATAAATATGTTATTTCTATATAAACGACCATATTTGACAGTTTGTAAGTCAAACCCACGTTTTAAACAGGAAAAAAAAAAAAAAAAAAAAAAAGTGTTCCCACAACCGGTTACATGAAGGTGCTCACAACAGGGAAAGACAGACATTTTTATAATGGCAGAAAAATCAATTTTCGTCCACATTTATTTAAATTCGGTATTGCATCACAAAATCTAAGGAATATACTGCACAAAAGTACTTTGCATTTACATTTTGGAATTAATTCACTTCGATTTATCGCATTCTGAAAATATTCACAAATCACTTTTGTGTCGTTTTTTTCTCAGAGTTTGCATTTACTACTCAGGTAGCACATAAAGTTGCTATAGCAGGGATGGAACACGGGCGCAGAATTCATACCGGAATCCGTTTAAGAAATTTCTCTACCTATAATATCGTTGATTTAAGAAGTAGAAAATTTTCTTACATTGATAGTGGTATGAATTCTGCGCCCGTGTTCCATCCCTGCTATAGCATTGCAAAAAAATCTGAACAGTGAAATGTTAGTTGTAACAACGTTAAAACAACCTTATATGCTACTGGGGTAAGAAATGCATCTGTTTACTTCGGTGTTAGCACAAAAACTAAGTACTGTCTCAATACATGTTTGAAGGAAATCATATGTACCATATTTGGTTTTTGTTAAAAGATATGGTGGTGTGTCCATAACAGGATACGTTCCATTACTAATAATGAGGGCCTAAAATACAAAAGTCTTTTTATCTTATGAAAAATGAAAATTACTATTAGTGTAATTTTTGTGTATAAAAATGCAATGTTTTATCTTTCAAGAAAGAAAAAAATACATATTGTTTAGTTAATGTGCGTGTTTGATAAATTTGGTTTTCATGAAATTAAATAAAAGAGTTACATACAATTTTAATTCATTCTTATGTTATATACAAGTGTACGGATATATACAATGTTTATTCGTGTCAGTTTATAGATAGAATATTTTTTCAAAAACAGGTTTAATTTTTATATATTCCTATTTTACATACATTGTAAATATAAAATAAAGATATGACATTCTTCAGACCCTTAATATCTTAAAATATATTTTATTGATTTATGATAATAAAGTTGATGAAACTAACAAAAAAAGGAATAATAAAAGGTATTACATAAAAAATTCAATAATCATTTCTCCTACCATGCGGAAAATTTAATAGAGCAAAAGGTGCATCAGAGCGTAAAAAATAGAAATTGTTTTGTGAGTACCGCATATTATAAAAAATAAGTATTTCAAGTTTCGTTTCGCTTTATTTATTCAATAAAAAACAGTTTTTTTTTTTTTTTTTTTTTTTTTTTTTTTTTTTTTCGTTTGTCGTACATTTTTTATAACAAAATTGTAAATATGAACAACTACACAAGTGTAACTAAAATAATAATAATAATTAAAAAAAAAAAAAAAAAAAAAAAAACATCAAATAACTTGTTCAAAATAAATCAAATAATTTGTTTAATGTTAATTATTTAGTTTAAAAAAAAATATTGCATTTTAAATCTACTAATCTACGAGTATGCTGAAATTTACACGGGGCAGTCAGTCATAAACGTCTGAAGTAAGGGTACAATATATCCTAAAATTTACAGATATAAGAAGCAACACAATGAAAAAGGGGAAAAATGAAAAGAAAAAAAAGAAAGATGAGTAGGAAAACATTTCTAATATTAGGCGTTTCTTTCTATTTTGATTTTTTAAATATAAAATATGATTTATATAAAAGAAATCTGATGTGATTCCACTCTACCTTTCAACATTAAGTAATTTGTAATTCTATAAATAAATTAAAGAAAGAGAATTCGTTAAATAAACGAAAGAGAGAATTATAATACCATGTTTGAGTGCTTGTCCCCATAGAGTGTGTTTTGTAATTTAATGCTATGCCTCCTCAAATATTTTGATCACATAGATCATAATGTTAAAAATATATATAACGACAAATGTTAAAATAAATACTTGTGTGATCAGCATCTTAAAATGAAATAAAAAAATAAATAAATATGATTAAAAAAATATAACAAAATCTAAAAAACCTAACAATATCAAAATTAAATTAAATTCAAATTTAAGTAAGTAGTTTCCAAGCATGACAAAAGAACGAAATGGAAGAAATATCATTAACAAGAATTTTCGAATTTTTAAGTATTTAAATAGTTTATGGATATCCAAATAGGAAGAGGAAACAGGAGATGAAATTATGTTAGTTCGAAAAATCAGAACAATGACCATGAGATTAAATCTTTTCATTATGAACATTATGACGGGTCTCATTTATACTATATTTCAAACACCTCCTAGTTTAATCAATATAACCGAAATTGCTCAACAAACAAGGGATTAAATAAATGCCAAATCGGTTTTCAACAGTAATGGATCTTTAAGAGAAGACCATTTAATATTGTTCGCGGGTTTGTAATAGACTTTAAAACCAAATTGTGAAAGGATTTTGGAAATTTTAAAAGAAAATGATGAATAAAAAGGTAAAACAACTGGGACGAGACTGTGATCGTTCAATTTGGGAGCAGAGCATTCAGGATTCTTGAATTTATATAGAGCTTTATCGATGATAGAGGAATTATAATCTCGAGAAAGGACAAGCCCATTTCAATATTTGATTTTTTTCGAAGCTCTAGCCGGATCAGAACTAATGTGTAAAGCACGAAAAACATAAGTATAAAAAGCAGACAATTGTGTTCAGGGAAGTGGTTAGTGAGAGACTGCGGCGGAAAAGATACAGAGAATGTTTATTTTAAAAACAGTGGTTGAGAACCGATTCTTGTCATTCGACACAAAAATGTCAAGGAAATACAGATAGTAATTCTTTCCAATCTCAAAAGGTAATTGAATATATGGGTCAATCGAATTGACTAAAAATAGTAAACTGGAAAATTCAATATCAGTGGGACAAGAACGAAAGAGTCATCAACATACCTAATACAGCGAGGGAATTTATATACACCGTATAGTCTTTCTTGAAAACAGAACATATAAATGTCGCAAAGGAAAAGAGAAGGGGGATTGCCCATTGTCATACCCTCATTTTGGGAATAATAAGTACCATTAAAGATGAAGGCAGTTTCCCTGATACATAAATGAACTAATTTAGTTGCTTTGGTCATTTCGATTGACTCATGCATTCCATTTACTTTTGAGATTGAAAATGCTTACTCTTTGCCTTTCCATGAAGATTTTGTGTCTAATGAAAAGGGTCGGTTCTCAACACTGAGATTTGAAAAATATTCTCTGTATCTCTTCTGCCGCATGCTCTCTCTAACCATACCCTTCAACAGAAAATGTCTGCTTTCTGTACATATGTTTTTTCGTGACTTACACATTTCTTTTGATCCATCTAGGGCTTCGAAAGAAATCAATTATTTAAAATCACTTGCTCTTTCCCTCTGTTATCTATAAAACTCTATATAAATTCAAGAATTGTAAACTTTCTGCTCCCAAATTGAACGGTCATAGTCTCATCTCAGTTGTTTTACTATTTATTCATCATTTTCTTAAAAAAAAAAAAAATCCAAAATTCTTACACGATTTGGTTTTAAATTCAGTGACAAATCCGTCAACAATACTAAATTATCTTCCCTTAAAGATCGCATTTCTACTATAAACCGATCTGGTATTAATTTAATCCCGTGTTCATCGTGAAAATGATGTTATACTGGTCCAATTATGAGGCGTTTGAAATATAGAATAAATGAGCACCGTCGGAATGATCGTAATGAAGAAATTTCCAAATCTTCTATTGCTTCCCTCTGCTCTACTCATGGCCATAATTTTGATTTTTCAAAATCTAACGTAATTTCATCTCCTGTCTCCCCTTCCCATTTGGATATCCAAGAAGCTTTTTACATTTTTAAAAATTCGAAAATTCTTGTTAATGATATTTCTTCCACTTCTTTCTTGTCGGAAACTTGGAAATTACTCACTTAACTTCGATTTTCGTTTAACTTTGATATTTTTAAGATTTTTAAATTTTGTTATATGTTTTAAATCTTATTTTTGTATTTTCTTATATTATTTGATAATGATGATCGCACCAGTATTTATTTATACATTTGCCTTCATATATTTTTTGCTCTGTGCTTAAAACGGTGTTGTGCGTTGCCGCTTTGACTGCAGCACTCTTTGTTCACCTGACGAAGAGCCATGTGCTTTTTCGACCCGAAACAATTATTGTGAGTTTTTTGCCTTTTAAGTTGTTTATTCAAAGTTTCGTAAGTAATAGAAAGTGAGTCATTGAATTATACCACCAATATGTATCTAATGATCACGCCTTCAGAACAAAATATATAATTTTATATCTAATAGAATTCTGAACAAATTGCCTGTAAAGACAGATCAATCAATGATAGGTCTTAATTTTATATTTTATGGGATCGCCAAAATATTTATTTTCTTTTTTTCGATAATCTCTTATTTCGAGCGGCTCTATAATATTTAACAATTTTATTCTTCTGTAATTCAATTGCTCTATATTAATTTAAAAATAAACATTTTTTTTTTTTTTTTTTTTTTTTTTTTTTAATGAAAAGATAAGAGATATTTTTTTCTCAATACCTGATAGAGAAGAAACTATATTTTCCTTACTTACGTTTTTGGTGTGCTGAAACCGGAAATGAAGCCGGTCTTTTTTTTTCACATATATACATTTTTGTCAATACAAGGAGTCTACTGATACAATTTCTTGGTTTTCGTTAGTTTCTAGTACGTTTTCTTGATTAATTTTTCTTATATAATTATAAAGATATATATAAATTACCATATAATTATATTGGTGGAAAAGCCACGGAAAAAAATTGCGTTGGTAAGCACTTTGCATTAAAAACCATCTATACGTGATCGAGAAAAACTGGATACAGTTTCGGTATTGAGTGTACACACACATACACAAACACACACGCAGACACACACACATACACATACAAAATAAACCCTGTTAAATAAAAAAATAAATAAATAAGAATTCAACAAATTTATTAAATCAAAATTTTAGATATAGACCTGTGTTATCATTATCATAATGGCATTTTCTTTAAATTCCTTAATCAAAGACTTCAGTAAACTGACAATGCACGATATTTCAATATATTTATCGTTCTTCTTCTTAATATAAATAAAACGTTTAAATTATTAGGGAAAAAAATAATAAAATGTCTATTTATGTATTTTTTCAAAAATATATTATCAAAACGTAAAATTTTCTTTCGCCAAATGCAGAATGGTTATTTCCGCTTGCATGCTGAAAACTTATTTGAGCGAATAACGTGATAGAGCATGAACATGAGATAGGCGTTCAATGAAAGGAGAAAGTTCAAAATAAAGCCGTACCTTTTCGTCCTTTTTATTAATATTATTATTATTATTGTTATTATTTTTGTTGAAATAAAGATAAAAGTGCTGCACCTACTTTTTTTCTTTATTACATAATATCAAGTATTTGTTTATTTTTTACTTATTAATGCTATACATTGTTATAAGTAAATAATAATAATAAGAAGAACAAAATATCTAATATATTTTAACTGTCTTTAAATTTGCATGGTTTTCTTTCTCTATTAATATGATTTTTAATTACGATGGATTTCCAGTAATGTAAATATTTTATATGTTAAACTGTTACAATAATGGTGAATATTTTTACAATGCAAGTATGTTTTACATCTCTTGATTTTAATAAGTTTTATATAAATTCAAATGATTCACCCTAGATTGTTATGTTTGTAGTGACTATTTAATTATTTCCATATATGAAATCATATCTTCTTTTATGTTACGATATCTAAAACAAGAAATTTAAATCGCATTAGGTACAACCGCATAACACCAAAAGTTGACTTATGTCCCATAGTATAATATGGATCTGTGAGTTCGTACACTGTTAAAATTTTAGTGTCAGTTTGAACCAAAACTTGGTACTGAAGCAGCTGCAACAACCCGATGGTTGAACCTTTTATCATGATTTGTCATTTTATGTTAAACCAATTAATAGTTTTGTGTTTCAAAAAAATACAACATTTGACGAAGAGAGGATCGAGCTGAGGACTCAAATCGATGGAAGATCGATCGTCTTAAATCTAACACTCTGGCACTGTGCTACTTGTTCTTAAACGGTAATTATGCTTCGTTCAATTTGATAAAAAGTGATAAATTTTCTATGGTCTAATTTTGACCCATGAGTGAGTTGTTGCACAATATTTGTCCTTTATCGTATGTTTTCGACCACACACTGTGGCGTTTGCGTTTCTGCAAACTCCATCTTAACTTAAATACTTAGATTACTAAGAAAACCAGAGACTTTAATTGAACAACAAATAAAAGTTTATTTGAAACAGATTAATGGGAGGGCGGCCTGGAAAATAGATCTTAGCTCAGCCAGCGTATTACTAAATCAAAAATATATAAATCAATAATTTAATTATCTTAAATATCTCACCACAGTAGATAGTCGAAGGTGTAGAGACGGTCGCACTCGTACTCCAATGTTACGGCTTCACTATGGGACAGAGGATTCCCTTCTGACCCAGCTTGAACTTTCCGAAAACTAATAGGTACTCACACCGACACTCATTACTACTTAACTTCACGCCACTAAATCTCCACTACTCTACTTTTCAATACCTGTCAAACTAAGATTCATAAGATCCACTATACGATCCTCCAACATCCACACCATCTACTAAAACCATCTCTATTTTTATACTTCTTCCTACACCCTCCTTTCACTACATTTCAATCCGTACTTTTAAAAATCACTTCTAATTTAACTAATATTCAAAATCTAAGTCTTTTAATGCAGCACCCTGCCGACACAAAACTACCCCGACCTCAACCTTCACCGAGCCACTGGCGACGGAGTGATTTTAACCGTCCCCACTTCCTACTTTGCTGGATCTAGCTTAGTTAAAACAACTGTGGTGACGTTCTGACGTCTCAACCTCACAGTCCCCCTCCAAGAAAAAAAAATTAGTCGGGAAAATCCCCAACGGGTTTGATCGAGTAAATTTAAATAGCTTCATTCCATATCTAACTATCTCAAATATCTGAAGTGTGAGTGCAGCCGTCACTTAAATTTTATCCGGGTGAGAAAAACTTAAAAATTTGTTAAGTCCCTGAGCGAAAACTCGGGGACGCAAAAAAAATCAATTTAAAATTTTAAATAAAAGGCGTACTTTTACCCCGAGAACTCCGGGACTCTGACTGAGCTAAAACCAGGCTTACAATAGGATTTACACACGTCTCCCTGTTAGGCCAGGAAGGCAATTGTATGACTTTAATGATATATTGTAGAATTATAAACAGACTCGCATGTACAAATGCGACAATTTCTTGCTGTAGAATAGAGTCTGTTGCACAGCTTGTTCATATCCCACAAATAATCTTTTACCATATCTAAGTGAAGAAAAAAGTCTGTAATAAACTTTAATGGTATTAAAAAGGATGAGGAACTTGAAAATCTATCCTGCAGATGAAGTGGCTAGCAGTTTAATTGTCATCAGGAAAAAGTAGACGTCGGAATGTGCAGGCTGTCCACATCCAGGAAAAAGAACATTTCGACATCAGATTAAGAGATCTTTCACTTCAGATAAAAATACTTTTAACATCAGATTAACAGAACTAGTCCATCAGAGTGTGTCTGAAATGGAAAAACTTTTACAGTATGCATAGTAAAAAAAATAGTTAGAATTCATCTCTAGAAGAAACTGAGACATGATAGAGACTGAGACATAATAGATAGGTTACATACAGAAATATTTCTCCCTCCTTAGCTAAAGCATAAGCGAAAAAACTGAGCAGTTAGTCTTTTTAATGTTATATGGTTAAACACGCTTTTTATGCTTATAGCTAAAAAAAAACATTTTTTTTCACTCTAAAAGTACATACAGATAAACTTTTAGACAAATATTCAAAAGTTTTACAAATACAAATATGCAGTTTATAAATACATCATTTATAGAAATACAAAAGAAAAAAGGGGGGCAAATTTACAAAGGGTCCAAAAAAACAGTTTATATTACCAGCTTTCTGCAGGTGATGGCTACAAGGTAAAAGAACTTAATACATACATAAAATAGATATTTAAGAGAGAACAAAAATGTTGACATTGAAGCAGAACATTAATTTTGATTTGAAAGTTCATGGCTAAATTAAATTTTGTATTTTTAGTTTGGGAAAGTCCATAACTTTCGTGAGAGTTCTTAAAATATAAAGTCCCAAAAAGGCTTCAAAGTATGTCGAACATTTTGTACAGCTCTGACAGAAATGCACTTGTAATACAAAAAAAATATAGAACGGTATCACCTGATGTGAATTTGCAGCTGTAACTTCAGGAAGGTTAGAGGTCTTGGTGAATGTGCTCGATGTACTCGTCAGCTAGGCCACAGGGTTGCAGGCTTTCAGACCGGGGTCTAGGGCTATCCCAAAAGGCTTGTACAAAGGCATGTTCGGTAGGTGATTCATATGGCTGAGCATGTTGTCGCAGTCTGGCTTGACGCGGAGTATTGAATCGGTGGTGTAAAGAGAACTCGTCTGTGCTGACCGAGTCAGGAGCTGCTAGGAATTTCTCCATCTGCCGTCCGCTAGCTGATGAAGAGGGTGGAGGTCTTTTTCGAACCCTTGCATTCCTCTCAGGTCGGAAAGAGACGGTGTGCACTGAATCTGGAACTGCTAGTACCTTCTGTGGGCGATGTGTTCCAGAGGACTTTGAGGAGGGGGCTTGTGGCCTTTTTAAATACTTATTCCAAGCTTTTTTCTTTTTAATCTGCGGTATAAAAGAGCTATTAGTAAAAGAATAGTCGCGTTTGCGACCAGTTTGCCTAGGAAATTTCACATTAGAATGGTTTGATGACCCACTACGAGCTCGCTTTTGTGCGACGGGTCTGCTAACACTAGATTGGTCAGCGGAAGTGCCCTGAACAGATTGTTCGGGTGTTGTAGGAGTGGGTAGTCTATCAGACGTAAAAGACTCAGGAGCACTCGGCTGGGAAGGGAGATTAGGCGTAAAGACGGACTGTTCGTCAGGGTTTGAACCCTGCACGCTATCACTATCAAGAGTTTCAGCATATGATTGAGTGCGCTCTTTAAAAATGCGTATCTGATCAATGTTTATGTTTGTTGGGGTGCCGTTAAAATCAATTGTCAAATTATTATTTTCTATCTTTAAAACAGAGAAAGGCCCAATGAATTTTGGCCCAAATTTAGCTACTTTAGAATCTTTTTCTAGAGCTAAGAAAATGTGATTCTAGGAGTATTTTATCTCCCACTTTTACTTCTAAAATTCTACGTTTAAGGTTATAATATACAGCTTGCTGCTCTTGAGCTTTTCTCAAATTTCTCTGAACTTCTGGTAGCAATTCTTCAATATTTCGCGTAATAAATTGAGATGCGTTTTGCTGTACTAATACCAGTTTTTGAAAGGGGCTCAGAATCTTTCTGCCCAAAAACAATTCAGCGGGAGTTCTTCCTGTTGCATCACTTACCGCTGTACGAATCGCATAGCCAAAATGATAGAGAAACTGATCTCAATTTTCATGATTTTGACCAATGAACGTCGCAATCATATTAATTAAAGTTCTATTAACACGTTCGGCCTGATTAGCTTGCGGTCGATATGGAACCGTGAAGACATGTTTAATTTCGAGTGTATCGCAAAGTGCCTTAAAAACATTACTTATAAATTGAGGACCATGGTCCGTTACAATTTGAAGGTTGGCGCCGTAACGAGAAATATAATTATTAAAGAAGGCAGTGGCCACTGCTTGTGCCGAAGCTTTACGTAAAGGCACAAATTCAACCCATTTACTAAAATAATCCACCATAACTAACACATAACGAAATCTATTTGGTTTAGAGAGGGGGTAAGGACCGATTAAGTCGAGTCCAAGAATTTGATTCGGAAAATCAACTTTAATAGGAATTAATTTTCCGACCGGCTTTATATTTTTATAATTATATTGCTGGCACAAGCGACAACTCGACTCGAAACATATTCATTAACAAACTTCCTCATTGTAGGAAAGTAACACGCATCTTTGAGCTTTTTATAAGTTTTCCTAATGCCAAAGTGCCCCGAAATTGGAGAGTCATGAAACTCAAATAGGATGGCTTGACGAAGAGATTGGGGAATTACAACACGTAATTCGCCATAAGAAGATAATAATTTTGAATAAAAAAGCAAGCCATCGATTAAAGAAAAGATTAGGACCAGTTTAAGGCAATGGCTCATTCAATTAATGAAACTGACTCAGGATCTTCTAAATACTTATAGATTAATCCAAATTCGGGATCATTTTTTTGTTCTTGGATTAATTGATCTCTCGAATTTAACACAGATGCTGGCATAAGCGCTAAAGCTACTTTTTTCTTATCAGATACGAATTTATTGTTTAAGGTAGGTACTAAGTTTGTAGAAGCACATTGG
This sequence comes from Salticus scenicus, assembly GCA_963930645.1. Classification (NCBI taxonomy): domain Eukaryota; kingdom Metazoa; phylum Arthropoda; class Arachnida; order Araneae; family Salticidae; genus Salticus; species Salticus scenicus. The sequence goes on from OZ005656.1 coordinate 31,953,962, forward strand.
TTTACTTGTTCACTTTCAATTTCCTTTACACGAGTTTCAGTCACGTCTGCTAATATTTCGGATTGATTTGTAAAATTAGATTCAATCTTATTTTCTTGAGTTTGAGTAGTACGTGAAAGGACGTCAGCTACGATATTGTCAGAACCAGGTCGGTGCTCAATGTTTATATTAAAGTTAGATAACTTAAGAGTCCATCGAATCATGCGGGGGGAGAGGTTCTTTCCAGTTGTTAACCGAGTTAATGCCGCATGATCCGTAACAACTGTTACTGGAAATTGCGTAAAATATAAACGAAATTTTTGCAGTCCCCAAAGCACTGCTAAACATCCACGTTCAGTTACTGGATAATTTCTTTCTGCAGCGTTAAGCGTACGGGACGCATATGCTATTGGGCGGCCTTCATGGCTTAAAACGGCACCAATGCCGTACGAAGAAGCATCAGTAGCTACTTGAAATTTAATATTATAATTAGGATGATCTAGTACAGGAGGAGCGCTAAGTATAGTTTTTAACTTATCAAATGCTTCTTGTGCTTCATTTGACCAGTGAAATTTAACTCTTTTCCTTTTGAGTTTAAAGAGGGGCTCGCATATGTGAGCAAAATTAGGTATAAATTTCCCATACCAAGCACACATGCTTAGAAATCTCGAAACTTGCTTGGAAGTAGTAGGAGGGGACATGTTTAAAACTGGCTGAACTTTTTCATTATCTACAGAAATACCAGCAGGCGTTATTTTGACGCCTAGGTACTTAATTTCCTGTCGTGCAAAATGGCACTTAGAAGAATTTAAAGTTAATCCTGCATTTTGCAGTAGAGTAAAAACAGTTTTTAAATGATTTAAATGCTCATCGTAAGATGAGGACGAGATTATTATATCATCGAGATAAACATGTACAAATTTATTCAAAACAGGTTTAAGAATAGTTTCCATGGCTTTTTGGAATGTTGCCACAGCCCCTGAACATCCGAAAGGCATTCGTTTAAAACCAAACGTGCCATTTTTAGTTATAAACGCTGTTTTTGATATATCAGCGGGTTTCATTGCAATTTGAAAATAACCCGATGTCAGATCGAGAGTAGACTTAAAATTTGTCGTTGTGATATGTGCTAACAAATCATCAATTATAGGCAAGGCATACTGAGGATATTGTGTGATAGAATTTAGCCTACGGTAATCTATTGCAAATCTCCATGCCTCAAGATCAGTAATAGGTTTACCATTTTTCTTACGACATAAAACAACAGGAGATGCGTAAGGAGAAGTTACAGGCATAATAATATCATTTTTCAACATTTTGTCAATATGCTAATTTATAATATCTTGTTTGTTTTGATCATAACGATAAGGCTTACTAAAGACTGGTTTATTAGTTCCAGTGTCAATTTCATGGCAAACAACATGGGTTAAGCCAGGTGTCTCAGAGAATAACTGTTTAAACTGATTAAGAAAATTAACAAAATCATTTTTTTCAATATGAGTGAGATCACTTTCCTCTAAATTAACAATTAACTCTGTCGGCTCGACAGGTTTAGAATTTGACTTAGAATCATCAATATGTAAAGATTTATTGGCAAAATTTATTTCAACATTATTTGCTTTCATAAAATCTAACCCTATAATGCAGGGATGCTGAAGATTGTCTATGACATAAAAAGGCCAATTAACACTTAAACTATGAATTTTAACATTCAGGCTGACTTCGCCTCTATTAACACAGGACTTGCCTTGAGCCGTTGTAATATTTAAATTTGTCCGCTTTAAAGGTTTAAAGTCAAAATACTTTTGATAAGTGTCATATGCTAGAAAGGAGCGTTCAGCACCAGTGCCCCAATAAGTAGGTATGAAAATATCATGAATTATTGCATTCAAATTAGGAAGGTCCACCGGACTGATACAAATCGTGTCTAAACATATGGAGGTGGTTGAGACATTCAGTGGCTGTTGACCCTCCTCACAAGAGCCACTTACTCGTTTAACTGACGACTCTGCTTATTACGAGAGTTACGAAAATTTCTGTTATTTCTATCAGCTCGAGAAAAGTTTTGAGACTGATTTTGATTAGAACGATCGTTCCGAGAATTTTGAAAGTTATTACGCCTTGTCTGCGGCGATTGACGTTCTTGTTGATAGCGATTGAAATTTTGAGGGGGGGGGGTGAAATTTTCACGCCTAGAATTTTGTATATTTCCATTACCCCGTTGGCGATGAAAGGTTTTTTCCGCCCTTGGAGGGTGTCGTTCTTGATATTTAGCTAAGGTTTGAAGCAGACTGTCGTAAGAGGTGACAGGTTTCAGATCAAGGTAATCTTGAATAGGAATAGTCAAAAGCGGGGTTATAATTTCCATTGCAGCGGCAAAAGATAAAACTAAATCCAGCTACTTTATAATGTCGAATTTACGTAATAAAAATGTGGTAGGTTTGTCATAAAACGACATCTTTGTCGTATAAAGTTCTTGACGGAGTTTGGTTTTATCCACAATAGAAGAGAATGAAATTTTAATTTTGAGCTTCAAATCCTCATACATAGGATTTTGGCCTAGAGCTCTAGAGGCAATGGTGTCATACCAGATTTTAGCATCTCCTTTTAAGGAGTATTTTAATAAATTAAATTTATCAGCCTCGTCAATTTTACATATATCAAAATACTGTTCAAGATCTTCAAAAAATTTAAGTAAATTGTTTGAGCCAGTAAAATAAACCCGAGTGGGGGTGATGTCGAACTGAGTTGGGCGCCACTGTCGCGTTTGCGTTTCCGCAAACTCCATCTTAACTTAAATACTTAGATTACTAAGAAAACCAGAGACTTTAATTGAACAACAAATAAAAGTTTATTTGAAACAGATTAATGGGAGGGCGGCCTGGAAAATAGATCTTAGCTCAGCCAGCGTATTACTAAATCAAAAATATATAAATCAATAATTTAATTATCTTAAATATCTCACCACAGTAGATAGTCGAAGGTGTAGAGACGGTCGCACTCGTACTCCAATGCTACGTCTTCACTATGGGACAGAGGATTCCCTTCTGACCCAGCTTGAACTGTCCGAAAACTAATAGGTACTCACACCGACACTCATTATTACTTATCTTCACGCCACTAAATCTCCACTACTCTACTTTTCAATATCTGTCAAACTAAGATTCATAACATCCACTATACGATCCTCCAACATCCACACCATCTACTAAAACCATCTCTATTTTTATACTTCTTCCTACACCCTCCTTTCACTACATTTCAATCCGTACTTTTAAAAATCACTTCTAATTTAACTAATATTCAAAATCTAAGTCTTTTAATGCAGCACCCTGCCGACACGAAACTACCCCGACCTCAACCTTCACCGAGCCACTGGCGACGGAGTGATTTTAACCGTTCCCACTTCCTACTTTGCTGGATCCAGCTTAATTAAAACAACTGTGGTGACGTTCTGACGTCTCAACCTCACAACACGTTCATTTAAGTTTGGTTTGGTTAAAAAAAAAAAAAAGTGTGCCCACAACTGGGAATGACAGCCATTTTTATAATTACAGTAAAAGCAATTTTCGGTCCATATTTTGGCTGAATTCGATATTGCATCACAAAACATAATTAATATGCATTACACTGACATTTTGTTTAATTAATTCACTTCGATTCATCGCATTCTGAAAATATTCACAAATTACTTTTGTGTTGCTTTCTTTCTTTCTTTCTTTTTCTTTCTTTCTTTCTTCCTTTCTTTTTTTAATGTTTGCATATAATAAGCAAATGCGTCTATTCACATCGATGTTAGCAAGAAAACTGTATACTGTCACAATATAAGTTTGACAGTACTCAAATCCACCATATTTGCTTTCTGTTAAAAGGTATGCTGGGGTGACCATAACCAGAGAATTCCCATAACAGGAACCCCTACTTCTCTGAGATGAAAACCGTCTGTATGCATTATGCAAAATTGCTTTAATAAGTACTGATTTTAATGACCAATTTATACTGCGTGAATTTATTTAGGAAAATATAGAATGAAATTTCGCGTTTTTTGTAACATTTTTGATATTTGATGCTATAATGAAAACAATCTTTTAACCGTACTGTTCAAATGTACTTTGGTTGACATACTAATATATATATATATATATATATATATAAAGAATAATATTGCGCTTTGTTTCAATAATATATTAATAAATTTTAAAATTTAAAAAAATAAAATAAAATAAAATAATATATATATATATATATATATATATATAAAGGGGACTAATGTGCAAGTTGTACCTGACGGGACTAAAGTGAAAGTTGTACCTCAAGGGAATAATGTGAAAGTTGTACCTCACGGGACTAATGTGCAAGTTCCACCAAACGAACAAACAATTTCTTTCAACGAAAATGCCTACTAACCATGGAAGATAGGGCTAATATATCGTATTTATCGTAATATAACTCAATACTTATTTCCCTTCCTTCTTCGACTCGTTTTAATACGCATTTTTTATATGCATGAGGAGCCCACGAAAAACAAAAACATTAAATCATTAAATTCATTTTTTTACTTATTTTTATTTCATATTATTTCAAGCGCACTTTTTATGTCCTAATTCAAAATTATTTAAAAAAAAAAAAAAAAAAAAAAAAAAAAAAACTTTTTCGATATCGCTTGTAACGGTAGTGATTATTATTATTTTTCTTTTCTTTTTCTTGCAATAATAATAATACTAAAAAAGATTTTGATGAAATTCTGGCAAAAGTAGAATTTAGTTTAGGACGGAGGACTATTAGGGTTTTTTTTTTTTTTTTCTTCTTCAAATTATAACATCGCTTTCAAATTATTCAATTATATTTTCGATAAATTTTAGATTTCGACAAATGTCCAACTATCGAAATCGACAACGCAAAAATCCCAGATTGAGACTAATAGGCCCTCAGTCCTTAAAAAAGATAAAATAAATAAATAAATACGGATTTACATTTCTAGAATGTATAATAAATTCTGGTCTCTTCTTAAAAGGATATATAGTTCAATAAACTTTCTTATAGTAACATGTGGTTAGTGATGAATTGTATAAAGAACTCTTCTTTTCTTGTAATCAATGTTTATTTTGAATGATATAATATCAAGCACATAATCACTTCGCAGATGCTATTTTCACTTTCTGCTTTACAGCCGGTGATTTTCATTGCACTAATTGCGCCATCTCTTGAATACAAAGGGAGTTACAATTGAATATACACCGAAACACTTCGCCAAATTTTGCTGCCATTGAAACTGAACCAGACTAAATAGAAAACTATAAAGTGAAGTTCAACTATGTTATGGTATTACTTATAACTTTACTCCATATAGTGATTCAATAATTAATGTAAAATATATATATATATATATATATATATATATATATATATATATATATATATATATACTAGCTGACCCGTCCGGCTTCGCACTGATGAACAAATTTTAGTTAAAGATGGATTGATATGTAAAAAATCAAGAAATATATCAGTTTATATGTTATAGTCAGGCAATATTATTAACTGGAAAGTCAAAATATAATTTTACAATTATTTTTTTTAATTAGTTGTTAAATGTTGGCAATTTTTACTTAATGCTATTTATTTATTTATTTATTTATTTCATAAAAAGAAGCATTTCTTTACTCATGAATAAAAAATATTGAAAAATAAACCTATGACATGAAAATGTTTTTGATAAAATTGACGTCATAATAGCTTTAATTATTATTTATTTTTTCATTTCGCAAATATATTTAATTTTTTCCATAATTGATTATTATTTTAATAATGTATATTAAAGGAGAAATCAATAATATGAAACAATATTCGTACAATATATACTATTACAGAATCTGGTGTGAAACAACCACACGACTTCCATTACCCACTATTACAGGTAATGTATACAATTTTTTGGAGATATTACTTGCATTTTTTGAGATTTTCGAGTAAGAGAAACTTGAGACACGTATAAAGACACATACAACAGAGTTTGCATAGCGAGTTAAAAAATAAGGGGGGAAAATAGATAGTTATTTTTTTAAACACGAATTTCCGAGATCTAAAACTGAACTACCTAATCAGGATGACCGTTAATATTCCTGTAATAAGCACGTAATACTTGAAAAAGGTTATCTAAATTGGATTAAAGAAAAAAATTTCAAGAATACGTTAGAGCCGTTTTTGAGATACCAACTTTTACCAAAACTTAACATACTCAATTATTGACCTAAAAACAATAATTACATACAAAAGGATATTTAATAGGAAGTTAACATGGCGAGTTTGAAAAAAATCCGTACAGGCGTTTTTAAAGGAACGCACTTGAGAAGTCTGAAATTGAGCTGTTTATAGAGAACGCCTATCAATTTTCCTGAACTAAGCAACTTTTCAATCGAAAGGGCATCTAATATATTATTTATATAGCAACTTTGAAGAAAATCATTAGAGGTGTTTTTGAATAGGGGCTTAGGATCCCATTTCTTGTTTTCGATGACCCAATTCCGGTTTTTCAATTTTCACGAAAATTTGGAAAATTTATCTGTACATCAGACCTGAATCACTTGTGAAGTTTAGTATTTCTATTTTTATTAGTTTTGGAGATATGACAGCCAGAAGATTACACACACACGTGCACATATACACACACACTGACCAATTGCCAAAACCTATACAATACTTCCACTACCTACGGTAGTAGGGTAATTGAAGTAAACACATACATCTCGTATTTACTACGATAATATACAGATTTTCGTATTACGTTTTCGATCGCCAAATACAAAAATCGCCAATGACGATAGATATCAAATCTATGCTTTGTTTTCAATTAAAATATTGAAAATTTTAATTAAAAATTTATTTTACCAAAATTTATTATAGCTTCTAGCACTTAGAGAGAGACAGTGTAACTTTTGATTATTGAAAGAAAAAAAAAAAAAAAAGCAATCGGCTTTTTAGTTCTAGCGATCGTTCTCTACATATGCATATAAACCTTTCTTTTTTTTTATATTAGTATAGCTATAGAGCATAGGTATATTAAATAGGTTTCCAGTCAACATAATGTAACTCAAATAATTAAATGCTATTTACATTTCAGTAATGGCTGTATGCGCTATGTATATTGAGCTTCTTGCCATAACTGTTAGTTGCTAAAAATAGTCGCCAAATAAATTTAAACATCTCAATACGCAAGCGAAGTATGACATCACTGACCGCCCGTGGATGCAAGAAAAAGATTTTCCATGTTAATCGCTCATTGGATTTTTTTTTTTTTTTTTTTTTTATTAAAATTCTAGAAGAATTATTTCCCGATTTTAATCCTCATATTTGGGTATAGATGTGTATTAGTTATTGTATGCATGCGTTAGATTAAGTTATTTTACTGTCAAATTGACAAAATTTTAATTTTAAATTTCAAAACTGTCACCCTTGGCGTTTTTTGTATTTGGCGATCAAAAACGTAATACGAAAATATACATGCCAGATGTATATTTTCGTAATGTGTATTGTGCGAAATATTGTTTCATATTATTCGTTACACTCTTAATGTAAGTTTTTAAAATAACCCTGATTTTTGAAAGGAATTAAATTATATTCGCCAGATAATTTGGCGATATTTTTTTTTTTTTCTGCCAAGGATGATGGATATCAAATCTATTCCGCTGCAACATATTAGTATATTATATCAGATACTTTATTTAGACTTTTGAAAACAAATTTGACTTCAAATTATGATAGAATATTTATCCTTTCCCTTTTAATTAGTTTATTAGTTGGATGTTTATTGTGTAAATATCATCCTTTGAAATGAAATGTTTATGTTTTCAATCGAATATGGAAATTTGCCATTTTTTTTCTAGAGTTTTGAAATTTAAAATTCCAATTTTATCAATTTTACAACAAAAACAATTTAATCTAACGGATGCACATGATAACTAATACATATCTATATCCAAATATGGGGATTAAAATGGGGAAATAATTTTCCTCGATCTTTATTATTTTTTTTACAAAAAATCCAGTTCACTTTTTATATTATTGTTCGCGTGAAAATATATTTTATTATATGTCTAAAAATAAATTAATTCGTAAATCTTTTTGGCAACAATTATAAATTAAAATAAATAATATTATAAAATAGAATTTCTTATTTTATTTTATTTTATTTATTTATTTATTTTTAAATTCCAATTTCGTTTACACACATCAGTTTAAACCACGAAGTAATAAAGACTCCGTGGTTTAAACATTGATGCTTAGATATTATATCATATCATATCAAATTAAATTATTAGAAAAATAAACACTTTTAATTCTATAATGACGTCAGATTTAACGTGTAAGTTTAACAATTAAAAAAGTTTTATATGAATTTCAATTTAATGCACGTGCAAATATATTTCTTTTCTTTTCACGTCAAGATATTTTAAAAACGAAATGAATATGTAAATGTTTCTTTTATGTTGGCAGCAGCTAATTTTTTTTAATATTTCATTATTTCCATTTCTATTACGGCTTCTATGGGGATTTAATTAAAATGCTCAGATTTTAAACTAAAATTTATTTTATCAAAATTAAATATAGCCTATAACAATATGGCATACTGTAGCTTTCGGTCAGTGAAAGAAGTTTTTAAATCGGTTCAGTAGTTTCAGAGATTACCCTCCACAAACAAACAATTTTTTGCGCTTTATATAATGATATAGATATATATTTATCTTAATTACTTGCAGAGAAAAAAAAAAAAAAATGGTTACCGAAGCGAGAGCTTTGGCACCTAATGGGTTAAGAAAGCACAATCTATATATATATATTAATTTTTATGTCTTAATATACTAAAAATTTTAAAAATAATAACTTTTGTTAAAAATGACAGTTATTCTTTTTTTTTTTTTTTAATTCACAAATCTATCAGAATAAGTATGCAATTAGTTTGGGGCGAATTTCTTATGATATTTCCATCCTTTTTCAACGCGTTTTATTAAAATCGTACACGTCAGTAAATCATTAAGTGTTATATATATATATATATATATATATATATATATATATATATATATAAGCAAAATAATTAAAGCCAGATGAAAAACTAATCCCAAAACACATGAGGGCCTTCATCAGGGGAGCTCCCCCATGTACCCTACTAAAAATAATCTCAAGATATTCTGCAGGTATTTTTAAAGAAAATCTAAAGAATATCTTAAGTTATTTGGCCCATTCTTAAGAAAGTTTACAAAATTTCTTAAAAATGTCTTTAAAATTTTTTAAGATATTTTATAGAAAAAGAGAAATCTTCAAAATATTTTTAAATATTTGAAGAAAATCTTAAGAAAATGCTGTTTTCTCAAGAATATCTTCGGATTATTTTTAGTGGGGTAGGGAAAGGAAAATGTGAAGTTTCAGACGAAACGTTGGTAATTTAACCAAATAACACGTTTCTACGCCCAACTTCTCACAGAGAGAATCAAGACCATACAGAAAACGAATTTTAATTAATACAAAGCATAAAAAGCAATTAAATTCAGAAATCAAGTACAAAATATAATACATCAATGTACAATTCAAGAATATGAATAATACAAGAATATATAAATACATACCAGGACAAACTCGATTAGTCATTAGAATATGGAAAATTGAAAACCACCCCCCATTATAAACATAGAACCCATTTCCGCTAGTAGGGTCACTTACCAGCACTTAAATGTCGCCCAAAATGGAATAACAAACCTTAAGTGAGTTTGTGATCAAGAATACTGAAATGTTTATTGATTACAAAAACAGGATAGCGGTTAACAGTTTGTATGTTTTTAAGATTTTTCAAAGCCAGATTTAGGTCTAACTTGTTATTGCAAATCATTTTAATTCTGTTTATTTAGATGAACATAATATTTTTTTTAACTTTAAGACTAATACCAGAGAACCAATTTGTTAAATTATAAACTTTAAAGTTAAAATCTTGCCTTTTATCATAAATCCCAATAAACCAATTATCTATTATTTTTTTTTTTTTTTTTCTTAAATCCAGGAAAGACGTTTGGTCCTCAGAGTCAGTACGTTTTAAGACAAGATCGGAGGGATAGATTTCCGCTTCGTATTTCGTAAAATCAACAAAGTTTATTGCTATTACGTCATCAATATATCTATAAAACTTAATATCTTTGAATTTTCTTTCAAAGATTAAAAAAAAAAAAAAAAAAAATGTTGGAGAAGGCACTCGAGTAACTTCTTACCATCGGGATACCGGGAATTTGTAACAGCGTTAAACAAAACATTTTCGAAGATACAAAATTTAATAAGGTTAATCCAGTAAACTTTTTCGCAGTCTATTACATGACAAAACTCTTCGTTTTTTTTTTTTTTTTTTTTTTTTTTTCAAAAATTTCCAGAACCTAGTAATGTGAGATAATACCAAAAAGGTTTTCAAAATCTAAAGTATTAATTCTAAAAATATTGTCTGAATTTTCTTTAAAATATTTTAAAATTGGGTAATTATTTTTTATGATACTGCAATTATTGTCTGACTCTAAAGTGTTTTAGATATTATTGAGTAAATAAATAGTTTTTTACCGGCCTTATAATTATAAGCAAAATTACCAGAAGTAACAAAACAAAATTTAATTGGATTTTTATGAAATTTAACATTAATAAATAGGTATGGAAAATTAAAACTGTTTCTATTTATATTGAGTTTTTTTTTTTTTTTTTTTTTTTTTTAATCAAAAGCCAATACCTTTTTTCTTATAATAGAGGGAGAGTCATTTATTTTTTTGTAAGAACAATTACTGTAATATTCTTTGGTAAGTAACTTCTTGTAAAAAAAACTTTACAGAAAATGGCAAAATTATTTCCAGCGTTATCAACGGTGGCTATAATAATTTTTTTCTTTAATTTTCCAAAATTTTTTTTTCAAGTCTGTATTGTAATCTTCATGAATTTTCTCACAAAAGTAACTCCTATGAAATGTTAAATCGCTTTCAAAATATTTCACAGTTCTCTTTTTCCAAAATGTAAAATCTTCTATAGGCCAATTATATTTGTAAGAAAGTTTTAAAATACAAATATCTAAATCTTTTGCAATAATACCTATGATTTGTCTGTTGGTATAGTTGAAATTTAACCAGAAATTGGCACCTAAATTCATAAGATTTCTTAGCTTAGTATTTTCTATTATATCTAAATTACCTGTAATTATATGTTCATGATGGCAATCCCTAAAGACTATTTAGAAATCTAGATTACAATAACATTCATTATCTTTAATATATGAAAAAAAAATTATATGAAAAAATTTTAAGAGATACAATTATTTCGTTGTTTGTGAACATTATTGCGTCCAATGTTATTAAATTGTGTATAATACACTATTTCGCAATAAATAAATAAAAATAAGCAAAAAAGTAACCACACATGTGTCCTGTATACATATATATATATATATATATATATATATATATATATATACACAAACTATTAACATAATAAAAAAAAATGCTTCGTCCAAAATTTTAGTTTTAACAATGTATTTTTTTTTTTTTAAGTCCGAGAAGGCAGACTGAGAATTAGTTACTTCTGAGAAGGAAATAAAATGCTAAATTTATATTTATTATTTCTTTCAAGTAGTATCTCCTTCCAATTTTTATTGGAAGGAGATACTATTTGAAAGAAATAATAAGTATGAACTTCGAAGATACTCTTTTTTTTTTTTTTCATTAATTATTTATTACGCTATTATTTCATCCGTTCCCTTTTTTTGTCAAATGAAGAGAATTATGAACTGTACCAATCAAAGACATCATTTATAAGTGAAAACTAACCATCCATAAGAAAATCAAAAGAAATCCCAACAGGCAAAACCTTTCATCGAGTAAATCAAAAAGAATAAACTTTTCTACATGTCTAATAAAAATCCTTTTTAGGATACAAAAGAAGTATATAAAAATGTCGAAAATCTGATGATATATATATAGTAGCAGGCAACGCCCGCTTCGCTGGTCCCTATTTTTAAATGAATCACTATAATGAATTCTCAAAATTGCATTAATTTTTATCACTTGAAAAAAAAGAGAAACAAAATCTGAGTAGGAAAAATGTCGCACCGGGTTCTCACTGCCTTCGGAAAAAATTCCCAAAATGCTCCAACTCTTATTTCTATTATTTTCCCACTTCGCCCACCCCCCCCCCTCCTGTCTATCCTAATAATTTTACAAATTTGAAAATATCCGCAATCGATTTGTAAGTATCAAAAACCTCTATGCACCAGTTTTGAACGATATATCTCTATTTTTATTTTTTTACCGCTCTACTCCCCCCCCCCATCCCGCCCTCCCAATAATTTTAAAAATTCGAAAATATCCGCAATCGATTTGTAGGTATTGGAAACCTCTATATACCAATTTTGAATGATCTAACTCTATTTTCTTTTTTTTTTTGCCCCTCTGCCCCCCCCAATTCCCGGCCCTCCTAATAACTTTACACTTTCGAAAAAATCCCCATTCGACTTGCAGGCCTCTAAAATCTATCTGTACCGATTTTGAACAGCCTAACTGTATTTCTATTTGTTTTTGACCATAGCCCCCCCCTTCACGCCCCACCTAATAATTTAAAAAATTCGAAAGTATCCGCAATCGATTTGTAAGTATCGAAAACATCTATATACCAATTTTGAACGATCTAACTCTATTTTTATTTTTTTGCCCCCCCCCTTTCCCGGCCCTCCTAATAACTTTACACTTTCGAAAATATCCCCATTCGACTTGCAGGCATCTAAAACCTAACTGTACCAATTTTGAACGGCCTAACTGTATTTCTATTTGTTTTTGCCCCATAGCCCCCCCCCCCCTTGCCGCCCCTCCTAATAATTTTACAAATTCGAAAATATCCGAAATCGATTTGTAGGTATCGAAAACATCTATATACCAATTTTGAACGATCTAACTCTATTTTTATTTTTTTGCCCCCCACTCTCCCCTCCCCCTTTCCCGGCCCTCCTAATAACTTTACACTTTCGAAAATATCCCCATTCGACTTGCAGGCATCTAAAACCTAACTGTACCAATTTTGAACTGCCTAACTGTATTTCTATTTGTTTTTGCCCCATAGCCCCCCCCTTGACGCCCCCCTTCCCGCCCCTCCTAATAATTTTACAAATTCGAAAATATCCGAAATCGATTTGTAGGTATCGAAAACCTCTATATACCAATTTTGAACGATCTAACTCTCTTTTTTTTTTTTTTGCCCCCCCCCTGCTGCCCCACCTGGGGGCTGAATTTCTAAAATTCCAGAAATTGGTTTGTAGATATTTGCATTAGCTATATTTTAGAGCAAAAACTTCACGTACATCTATTTTTTTGTTTGAGATATATAGGATTATGCGAAATCACGTTTTTACGCATGTGAAATCACGTTTTGCCCCCCCCGCCCCCCTTGGGGACCGAATTTTGAAAATTCCAGAAATCCGTTTTTTGACATTTGTATTAGCTATATTTTAAAGCAAAAATTTTACGGATATCTGTTTTTTTGTTTGAGATATGAAGGATTTTGTGAAATCACGTTTTGCCCCCCCCCTCCCCCCTTGGGGGGCGAATTTTGTAAAATCGCTTATTAGTGGATGCCTACGTCATAGAAAGAACATTGTCACAAAATTTCATGCTTCTAGGTCCAGGGGTTTGGTCTGGGCGTTGATAGATCACCCCCTCACTCACTAACTCACTCAGGAAGTGTTCTTTTATATATATAGATATATATTGTGTATTATGAGAGATGAAATTTGCAGAAATACAATTTAGTTTAATTTGTTCAGCTTGTTATAATAATTGCTTATTTGTGCAAAATTTAAACTAAACAATTTTGATCAAAATACTGTTTATAATATACACACATATATATATATATATTATCCAAATCAAAATTTATATAGCACACGGTATAATTTATTGCCAAAGAAATACACTATAAACCTTACTTTCAAAAATTTAAAAAGAAAAAAGGAACTCATAAACAAAAAACAAACAAAAAACGAAACAAGTGAAAAGAATGTGATACGATGGTAGTAAAAAACAATTAAGTAATGTAGTTACTTTACTTAAAATATCCCTCAAAGTAAAATCTTAATAATTCATACTTTTTTCGGTACTATAATTAGTGAATTAAATCATATTATATCCTACTGAAAATAAAACTCATCTATAAAAGAAATAAGTAAATTTTAATTACCCATTTATGTTCGTAATAATTTTTGCAAATGGTTTTCAATAAGAAAAAAATATTTAACTATTTGTTTTATTTAATGTATCAATTTATGTGTACCTAATCTGATAAAGTTTTCCAGATCATTTATCTTGTCTTTTATCCCTTAAATTCTTTGCATTATGTGTCTCTTCTACTATAAATATAACATATTATACGCTCATTAAGTTTAACAGATGTTCCACATCGGTTCGTACTATTCGATGAATACTATTTTCTTGGTCATTAATCAGAATATATCTAAAGGAAAATCCAGATATAGTTTTGTTGCTGCAGCCGAAATATATATATATATATATATATATATATAAAACTCTATTTTACTTTACTTTTTACTTTTTTTTTACTAAAAATTCAGTTTTAATTGTTTATAAATATCTCAGTTAATTAAGCATATTATTATTTGTTTTAATAAAATTATTTTATTTTATTTTTTTATTCTTCTTTTTTATTTTATTTTTTATTTTTATTTTGTACCGTATAAATGATAATAATTTTAGGGTTTCTTCAAGATGATATATGTCACTCAAGTTCCCTAGGGAATGTTCTCTATTTAAAAGGTTATTAAAAGGTTCTGTACAACTGGTTTCTGTATAGGGAAACGAAAGAAAATGACAAAGAATAGAGTTTTTAGGAAAGGCATTTATAAATAGCATTTGTATAACATTGTACTACAAAAATCACTATGAAATTGACATTAAACGTTAGTATGCTAAAAAGTATTTGGTATAGAATAATAATAATGTTTTGTATATTATATGTTTAGTAATCAGGTTTACAGGGGCTACGCTTAAATATTCAAATACATTAAGGACTACAATTGGAAATTGCTCGAAATGTATTTTCATTTGTGTTCAGCATTTTTAACATTTTCAAACAATGTTTAAGTATGATTATTAATTCAATTAGTCACTCTGTCTGTCTTTCTGCCTTTCTGTCTGTCCGCTGTTCAATAACGTAGACACAGAACATTGAAAATTAAACGATGCAACAAGTACGTAGAGTTGTAAAGTGTTGCTGATCAATGCAAACCTCATAATTTTTCTTTTTCTTTTTATTTATTTTTTTTATTTTTATTTATTTATTTTTTTTTTTTGAACACTTTTCAACAAGTTGAAAGGTGTCAATTACTTCGGTTTCTTAACACTTTCCAGCAAGGTGGAAAAGCGTTAATGACTTCGGTCTGTCTGTCTCTCCACGTTGCAACTCCTGTAAATATTCATGGAATTTCTTGATACTAATATATGTTATTGAATTTTACTATCGGATGGTCCCTATTGAAAATGGAGGTAATACCTCTATTGGTTTATGCACAAGGACACCCAATATTATTCCAAAGAATTAAAATAAGCCATATTTTGATACTTTTACTTTACATAAATCTTAATAAAACTGAAATATGATACTCAAGGGCACTTTTAGATGTTTTCTATAGGAAAGGGACTAAATGCCACCACTAGCTTCTGTACAAGGAAACCGGAAATTACTCCAAAACATTGCGTTCTACAAGAGTTATTTCTATAAAAAAAAATTTAATAACTTTACTTTTCCCAAATCTCAATGAAATTAGAATATTTTATTCGTATGCACAAAAGAATACTTTCTATAGAATATAGCATGATTAGCATTAATATTTACAGGACCACACGAAAGTATTGAGTTACTTTAATGTCTATTATTAGAATCTGTTGGAATTGCTTTTACGTGTACATTAAGCGTTTTTAACACTTTCTAACAATTTTAATTTCAAGTGGGAATATGATTTCAATTAGTGTATCTGTCTGTTCGACTGCACTTCTGTCTATCTGTTCATCTGGAACTCTCTAGTTACTGTAAATAATTTCAGAAATTTTTAAAAAATGATATTTGTATTCAATTTCACTACAGAATATTCCCTTAAAAAAAAAAAAAAAAAAATCCCTGTATAATTTGTGTGCTCATAGGGACATTTAAAAATTGCAATTGCATTACGTTTTAAGACATTAACCTTCTTCTGCATTTATCATAAAGGAATGGAAATTTATACTTAATATGCTAAAATAATGTTTTATATAGAATATGATATGGTTAAACTGTAAATTTACAAGACAATTCTAAATACACATCGATTACTGCAATTAGAATTTAAAAACGGATTATTTTTATTTATTTATTTATTTATTTTTTTTTTTTTTTACGTTAAGCATTTTTAACACTTTCAACAATAATTAAAAGTGTTTATGAATTTAATTAGTCTATCTCGATGCTTCTCCGTTCTTCTATCTGTTTGCAGTGTGATCACGTAGGCAAAGAACATTAAATGTTTTATTTTGCAAGCAGCACGTACAGTTGAAAAGTGTTAATAATCAATGTGGACCGCATGATTTTTTTTTTTTTTTTTTTTTTTTTTTGTCATATATGTTAGACTGATACCAATTGTTTGCATTTCTGTGTAAAATAACACACCTTTAGTTTCCATAATTAATTTGATTTATATATAAGTCTTAAAAAATAAGGTAAAAAGAAACATAAATACTAATTGTCATTTTGTTATATTTTTTCTGAAAATTACGTTTTATCTTTGTACAAAATTATACAAAAATGTATGAAATTCAAATCCACCTCACATGGTTACGCATGTTTTGCGAATGGTTATATACAGTTAGTGTCTCGTAGCTTAATACAAGTGAGGGCGTAAAGCCTGCTCGAATATTCTCATAAAGTACATGTAGTTTGGATTTTTCCCCCTCACATTCTTTCTTTCTTTCTTTCTTTTTTTTTTTTTTTTCTCAAAGAAATTGTGAAAGGAAAGAATTAAATCAAGAAAAGTTTTTTATACACTGATGGAAAAAAAATCCCAACACCAGGAAGGAGCTGTGCTAGATAAACGAAATTTGGTAGGCGTATTTATACATCTGAAAGATGACGTCGATTCAAATTTCGAGCTACGCGCATAAGTGTGGCGGTAGTAGCGACACTATGAACATGCAAATGAGGTTTGCTTTAAATACGCGCTGTAAGGTTCGTGATCGTTATTTACAGTTGAGATTAGACGTAGTGGGTTAATGTTAGTCAAGGATTCCTCTAAGAAGACGAAGAAGCCATTATCGACAGCTCACTGAGTTTTAACGAGGTCGTGTAGTAGGACTACGAGAAGGTGGGTATTCTTTCCGCGATATTGCAGAAAGACTTGGCAGGAATGTATCCACTGTGCATGAGTGTTGGCAGTAGTGGTCAAAGGAAGGTACTGCCTCAAGAAGACCGGGTTCCGGACGGCCACGTGGCACTACTGAGAGCGAAGACCGCCGTGTTCGGCGTATGGCTGTGGCCAATCGTACTGCGTCTGCAGCTGAAATTCGAGCTGCAGTTGGCACCACAGTGGCACAACGAACTGTTACAAATCGGTTACTTCAAGGACCACTGCCGTTTGCGACGTGAGTGGTGTCAAGCTAGAGCTCATTGGAGGACGGAGTGGAGATCTGTTGTGTTTTCTGATGAAAGCCGGTTCTGCCTTGGTCGCAGTGATAGCCGTCTGTTAGTTAGAAGGAGGCCAGGTGAACGCCTGCTAGCGACCTGTCTGCGGCCTAGACACACAGGGCCTACTCCTGGAGTTATGGTTTGGGGAGCAATTTCGTATGACAGCAGGAGCACTCTCGTGGTTATCCCACGCACCCTGACTGCAAATTTGTACGTCAGTCTAGTGATACAACCTGTTGTGCTGCCATTCATGAACAGCATTCAAGGGGGTGTTTTCCAACAGGATAACGCTCGCCCTCATACCGCTATTGTAACCCAACATGCTCTACAGAGTGTCGACATGTTGCCTTGGCCTGCTAGATCACCAGATCTTTCTCCAATCGAGCACGTATGGGACATCATTGGACGACAACTTCAGCGTCATCCACAACCAGCATTAACCGTCCCTGCATTGACCGCCCAAGTGCAACAGGCATGGAACCCCATCCCACAAACTGATATCCGACACCTGTACGACACAATGCATGCACGTTTGCATGCTTGCATTCAAAATTCTGGCGATTACACCGGTTACTAATGTACCAACATTTCACATTTGAAATGGCTCTACCTGTGATCTTGAAACTTTAATCAATTAAATATGTTACCTAGACAAATGTATTGCTGAAATTTCATTACAGCACAATAATTTTTTCTTGGTGTTGGGATTTTTTTTCCATCAGTGTATTTTCGTGCTTTAGAGAAGATATTGTCTGAAAATATGATTTTAATTATAAATCCAAATATGTATAAACGCACGCGATTTATTTGAAGATGATCAAAAATATAATATGAGCGCAGAATTGTTAATTCATACTAATGTAATTTCATGTGTTTAATTCGATCGCAATTGAAAAAGTGAGAAACATTTCAATTATTGTCTGTACTGTAATAATATATGTATAAAATAAGAAGAAAGTGTGTTCATACAATTGCTTTTTAAAAATATAAATATAGACATTGAATAAAACAAACTATTTAGATTTTGACTTCAAATGACATGAATAATTACAGCGGTAATTTCTCTTTTCTTAAAAGTAAAAATAAAACTTTTATTTTGCATTTAATATTTTGAAATCTAAATTAGTTAGTTTTTATTTAGTTATTATTATTTTTTTCACTTTAAAAAAGCTTTTTGCTGTAATTTTATTACTAAGCGATACATATTTTTTAAACATTTTCTTGTTTATTCAAGTATTTTATTTTGATTCTATTATAGTTTTCTGCTTTCATCTACAATTTAGATATAAATAGAATCTATATAAATAGAAACTATAATAGAATCTATAGAATCTTAAAGAGAATCAAAATAATATACTTGAATAAACAAGAAAATGTTTAATATATATATATATATATCGCTTAGTAATAAAATTACAGAAAAAACCTTTTTTAAAGTGAAAAGAATAATATTAATTAAATAAAAACATTTAACTAAATAAAAACATTTCTATTTTTAAACTATTCAATTTAAATTGTTTTAATGATGTAGTGTTTTGTATAAAACATAAAAATAAATAAATAAATAACATTCTGCTTGAGTTTTTCTTTTAATCAAAGCTTAAGTCTTCAAACACGTTACGATAAAAAAAGAAAAAATAAATAAATAAATTATAGGTGAATATATACATACATTTTGACTCAGACAATATTTATACCTTATTATATTGCATTAACTTATAATTATGAATGTATAACATTAAATAGAAATAAGATTATTGAATGAAACCTTCAGTGGTGTCAAGTCCTCTTAAGAGAACATAATAAATAAATAAATAAATAAATAAATAAAAACATTCGGGTGAAGGAGACAAAGTGACATAAAAAATACAATGACCTAAAGAAAGAAAGAAATGGTATGACTATAAAATTTATGTCAGGTTTTAGGAACCAGGGGAGGCGAATTTTCCTACTGGGTGTCAAAAAATCAAAGGAAAAAGCACAAGGCATAAAAATCTCAAACGTTATTGGAGAAAAAAAAAAAAAAAACCTGTTTTTTAACACTTTCTAACAAAGTTGAAAAATGTTTAAGGTTACGGTTTCTTTAACAGTCTGTCTTCCTATCCGTCTGTCTGCCCACTCTATAATTCCCGTAAATTATCAGGTAGTTCATTCAAACTGATATATGTCATTTAGGTTTACTATGGGTTGTCCCTCATTAAAACGCCTGTAAATGCTTTCACTTGTTTGTGTACAGTGACACACTTAATAATTTACAAACCATGCGTTTTATGAGAAATATTCCTATAAAAAATATTTCCATCCCTTTATTTTAGGCAAATTATAATGACATTTATTATTGATATTCATGAAAAAAAAAGGAGAAAGAAAAGAAGAAAAAGTAAAAAGAAATTTCTATAAAACGTGATATGGTTAGCATTCAGATTTACAAGGCCACTTAAAAATGTTCAGATACATTAGTGGCTATAACTAGAAATTCTTGGAATTACATATTCGTTTTTATTAAGGATTTTAAACACTTTTTAACACTGTCTTTCTGTCCATCAGCCAACACTCTAGCATCCATACACACGTTAAGAATTTCTTTAAATTATTATAAGTTCTTCATATTTACTATGGAATGTAAGCTATTTAAAACGGTTTAATAAGGACAATTGGTTTGTATACAGTAATACTCAAAACAACTTTAATGCCTTGGGTTCTAAAAATGGCATTTTTATAAAATATATTTTTAAAAAAATTGTAATATATTTGTGATATATAATTTTAAATATCTTTATTAGAAAAAAAAAATCATGATTTGTAATTTACAAATCATGATAAATTGATATCTGTTATTCATACGGTAAAATAAGAATATTTTCTTGAATATTGCATGTTTTACCATAAAATTTACAGGTTCATACTAAAATGTGCAGATACACTCAGATTTACAACTAGAAAACGAGTGATGACAACAAGTTTACCTAGAAGAGAGTTGTGAAATATTAATTCTTCCAGATTTAGTTGAAATATAATAGTTCCTGTGAGTATATGATCCCTTAAGGAGATAATTCACCTTATTTGGCAAGCCATGTCATCCTATTGAGAAATTTGTTTCATAAATTACTCACGACCTAATGTAGTTTTTCTTAAATTCTCATTTAACATTTAGAAACATCACCAACGTTTAAAGGTTTCTTGTTTTTCAATATATATATATATTTTAATTTATTTTAATGTTTCGTTTTAAAGTTATGACGTGCGAATGGCTTCGAAATGAAATATGAAAATTGAAAATCAAATTATGAAAAACGGGAAACATTTAAATGTTAGTGAATTTTAAAATCTGAAAATTGAATTAAAATGTATACAATTGATAATGACTAATTTAAAAAATAAATTTCTCTGTAGAATTACCTGGGGTTAGGCTGCCAGTCAAAGAAGTATCCCCTTAATGATGATGAGCCCGGACACGCCTGACGAGCGATAACTAGATTTACAATACAATTCTTTGGGATTAATGAAGTTACAATGATTTTTTGGTACAAGAAATAGCATTGATGATCATAGGTTTTATGAGTCTAAAGGGAATTTTATACCATACAAATGTTTTAGAGGAAATATAAATGCACCATTCATTTAAAAATTAATAAAATTTCAAGCTTCTTCATTCGTCATAATTAACTTACTATAATTACATTTAGTCTTCGCATGTATTTAATGAAAATTTAAAAAATTTATATACAAAATAACTGCGCTTTATAATTTGTGTAAAATCGTAGATAAAAATAAATTTAAAAGAAATTAAATCTTAATTGATATCGATATTTTCATTTTTTTGGTATAAAGTTTATTTAACAGCTGAAATAAATTATGTTTTTGTGGTTTATATTGATTCAAATACGTTAAAAAAAAAAAAAAAATATGAATAGTGCACAATGCAGTTAAGGAATTTTTTAGGAGAGGATCTTTACAACATTCTCTGAAATACAACATTATTTCTTTATTTTGGTAAAATTTTCTGAATACGTGTGTTGTGTTAGAATTTCTGCTTCCATTTTTTTTTTGTTTACTATTTTTATTTGGAGACATACTTTTCATACTTCTTTTTGGAGACATACTTTTTATTTGGAGACATACTTCATCCTGGAGGCCAAATAATCTGAAAAATAAATAAATAAATAAAAATAAAAATAAAAATATTTTTAAAACAACAGAAAAATAAAATAATTTTTAAATATGGGAATTTTAAAATTGAGTTATTGTTTTTGAAATCACGAGCTTTTTCAGAAATTCACGTGTTAAAATAAATAAATAAATAAATAAAAATGCGTGTAATTTATTGGTGTTATCGAATTTTTATTGTTTAATGCAATTTAAAGTTATAAAAAGTTAATTTGAAATAACTTAGATATCTCATTTTTATGATGAATATCTAAAGATTCATTTTATCTAATTATTCATCATCTAATTATTCATTAAGTTTTAGTTCCATGAAAAACAAATATTCCATTTATGTGATTTTAATGCAGTTAACGGAGTTTCTTCACTTTTATAAAGGAACGATGTGAGTAAATGCGAAACCATTACGCGTTAATAAATAAATAAATAAAAATACGTGTAATTTATTGGTGTTATCGCATTTTTATTGTTTAATGCAATTTAAAGTTATAAAAAAAATAATTTGAAATAACTTAGATATCTCATTTTTATGAAGAATATCCAAATATTCATTTTATCTAATTATTCATTCTCTTAAACAAGTATCGCAATTTATGAGATTTTAATGCAATTTACGGAGTTTCTTTACTTTTGTAAAGGAACGATGTGACTAAATGCGAAACAATTAAGCAAACATGTATATACAATTTAAAAATATAGATATACACAACTTTTAAAATGAACTACACATATGTCAAACCCATAAAACAGAATAAGAATTTACATTTACATGAACGTTATTTATAATATTTCTTTTATGTATTATTTTATAACAATTCTACAAATGTACAGAACTAAATTAATTAAGGGTCGGAGATTTGACATATTTTTTGTATGTACGTGACAAATATAAAACCATGGATAATGATACAAATGTATCGTTATCACAGGTGTTCATTCAATAATACGGGTGTTTATTTAAGTAACACCCCCCGCCCTTTAAAAAAAAAAAAAAAAAAAAAAATCGAATGCAAGTTTTTGGTCGTAAAAAAGCTCATTAAATATTACCGAAAATTGCAGCACGATGATATTCATCATTATTTTATTTATTTTTATTTTTTACTTTATTATTTTTTTTTTATTAGAAACACAGCTTTCAAAATATTTCTTAATATAAAACTAGAATGAAAATCATTAATCAATATTTATGAGAATAAAAGAATGGACTCTACAATTTTCTCTATTCAGTCATAGAAACGTGCATGAAGAAAATTTTATTATCAAAGCCACTTTGTAATTTTATTTACAATTTCAAAATTTATCTATAAATTATTCTCTTTCCTAACTAAATTAAGCCAAATAAAGTTTTCATGTAAAACACCATTTTGAGTTCACAGCTCATTAAAAGTGCTATCAATAACGTTTAAGCGCGTCTCAGTTAAGAAGATGCTTTAATGATTTTAGGTTAATGTTTCCTGACCTCTTGAGAAATGCTAACAACAGTTTTCCGAGAGAATGTAAAAGGTTTTTGATGTAAATAAGTAATGTTATTTTATCACTTCACTTAGGATTTTTGCATTAGATATTTAGCATATCATTTCGAAAATTTTTCGATTTCTTTTCTCTTATTAATCTGAACTGTGACACTAAATATTTTTTTGCACTCATATGTTTAAAAACCAAATTAAATTGTTACTTTTTCCCTTCACAAATAAAATTTCACTTGATATAAGCAATTTTGAGGTAAATGTTATCCTAATTGTATCATTAAAAATAAATAAAGAAAGAAAGAAATAATATCTGGTGTGTCACTCACACGGCATTCTCTTTCCTGGAAATTTAATACTATAAATACAGGTTGGTGATTAAGAGATAAGATAACGAGTACTGTTATGTAAAATTATGTTAAACAATTCAAATTAGGCTTCGGAAGATTTTTACATGATAATTGTGTGTGAGGAGGCTACCGCCCCCCCCCTATCCCCCGTTTCATTAATGCACCTACATTTATATAGAATTTAATTTAGTTATTAAAAAATAATCGGTTTTTAAAAAATAATTTATTTAAATTATTGTTTACACAAATGTCTTTTATTATAATTCAGACGATTTCCATATTAGAGTAGTATAACATTAAATATCAAAAAAAAAAAAAAAAAAAAAAAAAAAAAGTTGAATTTATTCTCAATATTATATTTAAATATATATATTCAAATTGAAAAAAAAATCGATAACTGTATTTTAAATTATCGCAGATCGATGGTTCAACCATTCGTTTTAAAGATATTGGCGAGCTCTTTTGAAAGATACTCGTCATGAAAATTTACTCCCCTCGAGGGGGGAGTATATACTCTTACGTACACAATGTTTTTTTTTTCCCCAGTTGATCATCTCTATTACAAAAAATATATATTCGTTTCATTTGGTTTAGTGTAAACTGTAGATGTGTCCCTGTGCACGAACCATTTGCTTCATATCAACGAAAAGCTTACTGTAGCACCCCTATATTATACAAATTTAGAATACTGATTTTCGAATTTCTGCTACTATTTGTTCTTGAGATATGCTGATAACAGACACACAAAACATTTTTTAAAAACATGATTTTCGTATTCAGGGGACCTCAGAACGTGTAAATATAACAAAAACTCACGTTCAAAATTTTGACCCTAAAACAATACTTTCTCGACCCTATGGGTAAGATAAAGTATTTATATATATATATATATATATATATATGAACATATCTTAAAGTACACACACACACACACACACACACATATATATATATATATATATATATATATATATGTTACTGTTAAAGCTCGAAAAACGTTACTGTGCAATTTACCAAATGTGCATCATATATGGATGCTACACTAAGTTCGTGGATGGATGCTACACTAGTTTCGTTTAGAAGAAGCAAATGGTTCGTGTACAGGGCACCCAAAAAAATTCAAATACATTACGTCTATGAGGAAAATTGCAGGTAAGTAGAGTTTATCATCTATAGACTGCACTCAACCAAATGAATAAAATATATATTTTGTATATGCGTAAAAGCGTGTCTCATGTAGAATATGGTAGGGTAATCATTCATTGTTCATTTATAGGGCGACACAAGAGAGAATATAGTATGGCAATATTTGAAAATTGATTAGAAGTGTATTTCAGGTTGTGCCATGTATTATCACTATAGGATTATATTTAGGTGCACCATGTAGTCTGTGCATAATCTTCAAAATATATACAGAGTTGAAAATATTTAAGCGATAGCATTCTTCTTTACTGTTAGTGGGATTATTATTATTTTTTTTTTTTTTTAAATATAATGTATTACTTTTCCCAGAAAGCTACTCGGGAATTGAAATGAATTCCTCATCGACATATGGTAAATAATGTATGTTTTAAAGTTAAATATGCATTGCTTGATTTTTTTTTTTTTTTTTTTTTTGGATATTTACACTTTTTGAGGCTTCCTGATTACCGAAGTCAAGTTTTTTAACGTTTCATTTGTGTCTGCGTCTGTTAGAGTAAATTAAAAACAAATAATTTCAGGCGATTCAAATGTTGTATTTTGAAGTTAATATGTCTGTTACTAGAAAAGATTGATTAAGACTGATAAGTTTCGGCATCAAGAAACACAACCAAATGCTAATATTGTAATTCAATGCTAAAATGATATATCATATATGTATGTATATATATATATATTGAAGAATTTAATACCTTTTTAAAACTTAGCAATTATCAGATACATGATAAAACCAACAACACACACTTAAAAGTGGCTGTAATTCAATTTAAATGTGATCACTTATCTTTTATAATTTAATTACAGTACCAATTAATAGTTAACGCATTTTAAATTACTTACGCTGAAGTGAACAACTTGGATGAAACACAGTGACTAACATTCAGAGATATTTTTTGCGATTTTCATGAAAGCTATGATACTTAAACGAATAATAACATTATATAAAAAAGATAACAGGAAATGAAAAATGGATTAAAAATATAAAAAAAAAGAATATGAGGATTGGAATAAGAAATACTCAAAAATCGAAGTGTTCACATTTCAGGAAAACTTCTACGAGCAATGGAATCGCAAGATTTCGGAAAACTCAAAATACAATTCAACCCAAAAATACAGTTCAACTTTCGATTTTGCGACAAAGCACGATTAAAAAAAGAATGAAATAAATCACCAACACCAATCTGTACTGAATCAATTTCATTTTCTTTCTTCTAATAGTTTTAAATAATAGCAACATGTCAAGTGTCGCCAAACTGAGAGAGTAACATTTAACAAGTTACAGTCAGAAAAATCCTAATAAGTAAAATGATAACTAGTCAATTAACGATTTATTGACAAAGGTACAACAACTGAGTACTTTTGTTAAATTCATTAAATGATTGTTCTTATATTTAAAGACACTCAAAACATTAAAACTCGCATGAATTGGAGTTTAACAACAACTTTCATAATCTTATTAGTTACTTTACAGTTTAATTTTCTATCTATAGTGAAAAAAAATGCAATTTAGTTCAAAATAGGAACATTTTGAAATAACAGGCTTAGTTTATTATTATATTCAGGGGTCGATCCAGGTTTTAATTTTTGGGTCCCTTTTTTGTGAAAAACAAATTATTTTTGTGAAATTTTTAATTTATTTTTGTGAAATATAAAATATTTTTGTGAAAAAGTAAAATATTGTGTAAAATCTTCAGTTTTTACAATCACTTTATGTAATGTTTAATATCAAGTTAATAAGAGTTTGGTTGAGCCAAATTAAGGCATTAATTAAAATTAATACTGAAAATATGAAAACATTTAATAAAAGGATCATTTTTATAAATTTGAATCTTGTGAAGGGACTCAATTTATAAATTTGAATCTTGTGAAGGGTCCCTTTTTATGGATTTGAATTTTGTGAAGGGTCCCTTTTTATGAATTTGAATTTTGTGAAGGGTCCCTTTTTATGAATTTGAATTTTATGAAGGGTCCCTTTTTACTATGTGGAATTTTGTGAAGGGGCCGCAAAAGGGACCCAAATTTTGCCTGGATCGACCCGTGGTATTTTATTTTATTTTATTTTATATTACATTTTATTTTATTATTATTATTGCTATTTAAGTCATTTAAACCAAACCTGAGATAATATATTTAAATTTTATTATTTTTTTATTTTTTCTCAATTATAAGCAATTATCCCAAAATGCTCATACGTTTTGATTAAGTAGTTTTAGTTAAGATTTTCAGACTATTCCCTGTTTTCTTTTTCATAATAATTAAATATTAAATTTATTTTACTTCAAAAAATTGAAGTGGATATTATGTACAATTAAACTTAGGAAACCAAAAGCCATTATGCATGGAATCAGATCTAAGGTGTGAAGAGTTAACTTTCGTAATATCAACCAGAAAATTATGATGTACCCCGTAATCCGCGTTTGTAATGATCGATAGATGGCGCTTTTTCAGCATTTGTTGTTAGTAAATATAATAGCCACGTGTATTTATTTTTGTTCTATATGTGTTACTACTTAATATTCGTGCTATAATTTCTACGCCATTACATCATGGAAAATTGATTGCTTTTGGAAAAAATATTTCAGTTTATTCAAAGTTCGATCGGAAGTAGATATTTAACTGAAGCTGAACAAATATTAGTTCCAAATCATCTGATTAATTCCTTACTTCCATTAGCCGAAGAAACTGAAATTTTAAATTTGTCATTTGGAAATAAATGGAAGCTTAATTCTGGATTTCTTGATTTTTTGGAGTTACACTGTGGCACACAACAGTAAGTGTTATCTTTTTTAACGGATTTATTCATTTTTATTCAATAAATATATGTGAAACTAAACATCGGCAAGCAATGGCGTCTATTCGAAAGCCGAAAGCTATCATGTCAATTGTAATTTCACCTTAGCCCACCAGAAGGCGAGCATTTCATTACAATTGCGGATAGCAATAATCTTTAGCCCTTTATTTGTTTATTTTTTATAATATTTACTTTATCAACCTTCCCAACAATCCAGCCAAACAACTCCACCCAACCGCGTTAGTCCAACATCCGCCCTCCCATCCTCCACATTTTTTTACTTATTTATTTATTTTACTTTTAGGTAATACATTAAACATGTATAGTTTATTTTATTTTATTTTATTTATTTATTTTTATTTATTTTTTAATGGTATACAGTAACACGTAACATTCATTGACAGATTATTAAATAACAAAATTTCTTTGGATAACCCATTTCTGTAGCAACTTTCATTATCCGGTTGATATATATATATACTATATATATATATATATATATATATATATATATATATATATATATATATATATATATATATATATATATATATATATATATATATATATATATATACTTAGATGAACAAAGATTATGTATACGAAAGAGGTGATTAAGAATGATATTTCTGTACACAGATAAATGAAGACAAGTATTAACGTGTGTAAATAAGTTTGCTTTAAATTAAAAATATTGTCTTTTGTCATAAAGATCAGAGGATATTTTACCACCATTAAGTTTAAGTTTTAAATCTAAAAAAAAAAAAAAAAAAAAAAAAACTAATGCAGTTATTGTGTAAAAATTATGAGTAAAAGTTAGGTGCGAGGGATATTCTAATTTCAATGAAGATGCTGAATTATTATTAACTTAATACACAAACCTTGTTTATAATGGTAAAGATATAAGTCACCTAACATACTCGAGCTACTTTCACCTTGAGGGATAACAACTTTTTGGATATAAATATGATTATTACGTAGTATGTAACTGTTATGAATAATGAAATTCAAAAGGGTCTTAAATAAAGCTGCACAAAAGTGTTTAGGAAAATAAATTTTACATTTAAACCTCTCAAAAAGGTTATAGATGATTTGACATACACACACACACATATGTATATAAATATATATATATATATATATAATTTAGATTTTTTATACAAGTTTACTTATTGAGATTTATGTATATTGTGTATATATATATATATATATATGCATATACATATAAGATTTTTTTTTTTAATATAAGTTATTCTGTGTAAAATTAAATCTAATAAATATCAATGCACGTGGAAAACGCGATTATCTCAATTTTCAAGCAAATAAAAAAAATATGGTATAAATGGGCAAGCATAACACAAATGCGTGCCTGTATATATATTTATGGGAAGTGAAATTAGTATAAATTGTTATGTGCGAGTATAAATGTGCACTTATGTGTAATTGTGCATGTGCTTGTGATCTTAAAATATTTTAAAAACCTATAAATTAGATCTATAAAGAAAAATGTTAAGCGAAAATAAATAAGTAAATTCCTATAAAGCATGTAAATTTATAAATATGAAATTCTTCTTATGTCGGGTAAGTCATTTATCGACTTTTTATACATAGGACAGTGAAAAGATTCAAAACCAATAATTTGTGATATTTCCTTACTTCTAGATAGCAGTTTATTGATATCTTATGTTACGCGTTCTATTTATTTGCATGTATCAAAAATATGACATAGTTTTATTCAATGACCAATATTTTAGAAATCTTATCTAAGAGGGAATTTCTCGCTGTATTGATTTCTAATTTTGAAATAATATCAAGTCACGTGTTTTTTTTTTTTTTTTTTTTTTTTTTTCGGTTTTATTTTTGTAATATATATTTATAAAATTTAGTTTTGAATAAATCGATTATCCCTATTTCTTATCGAATTTAATAATAATAAAACTGAGAATAAAATGCATATTTTATTATTATTACTATTATACTTGTTTATATTACAAATTTGTAAGTTTTGGAGATTTTTTTTTATGTCTCTGTATGTAACAGTGTCACATATTAGTTGTACAAAAACGTGATTAAGATACATTTTCTGAAAAAAAAAAATAATATGCTTTATGATGGGAATTTAACCTATAGATGCTGAGATATAGCTTTTATGACACTTCTCACAAAAAAAAAGTGAGTAATACAAAATTCTGTTTTATTCCAATTCTTCCCTTTCAGTATAGAATTATTTCAATATATTAATCTGCAAATAGAAATTATTTCATTGAATATGAATTTGTATTATTTTAAAAAAAACATATCTTTCGGCAGAATAACGCTCGGCTTGTTAGTATACGTTTAACATTATTTAAAGGGAACTGTAAAGGAGAATTTTATTGGTCTGATTTATAGAAGTATAATTTTAAGATAATTTAAAAACAGCTTTAAAGTACATGCGAAGTGAGTGGTGCAACAATACAGTGTTCGATCGATAAATCAGGCAGTTTTTTGTTGAAAAACATGATGAATTTTATTAGATATATTTTTTGACGTACATAGCTGTTATAGGTGACTATCTAAAAAAAAAAAATGAATTACGATACAATTTAAATGATGAGGACCACACGAACAGAGGTGTGTATCGTTTACATGCCGGATGTTAAGTGATGGCTCGGTTTCATTTTCGAATTCGCCAAACGTCCTATCGAAGCCAAATTACAGATTTGAGATTCCTCTCTATGGATGATCAAAATTGTGATGACATTGACTTTTTTTTTTTTTCTCTTGATGTAACTGGTTCGTAAATAACCAGGCAGTTTCCAGTTCAAAAACATTCTTGAAAATATGAATATATATATATATATATATATATATATATATATTACTCCAATTACAAAAATCACGATAGTAGGATTATATATACCGCAGAGAACGAATAAAGTAGCTTTTTCAGAAATGGCATTCCACAGCTTAGTGTTCAATGGTATGCACTCGAGTGCAGGTGGCTTACTTTTGTTCTCTATAGCAAAATTTAATGAGGAGAAACGATACATTATACTGGCTACCCTAAAATAATATTTACCGCTAAACTTGTTCGCAGATTTCGCCAAGTCGCCAAGCTTATCGTTAACGCAGATTTTGCTCTTTGCATCGAATTTGCTGATTTGGTTCTGAATTTGGCGATTTGACGACTAAATGTAGCGAATGACGGTAGTTTAAGGTTGCCAAAGTTCGAAAGCTCTACCTCAAATAAGAACACATTTATGGAATTTTGCGGAAAGATTCATTGGTTTCTAGCGCAGAAAAAAACTCCTTGTAAAGTTCTATAAATGACTAGTGTCATTACTGATGATGAACTTGCATGTTTTTTTACATACTACTTTGTATACTGTATTACAGTAAAAATGAAAACAAATGGCAGGTTTTTTTTTCATTTCCACGGCGTTGGGCGTTGTTTTAACATCCTTAGGCAATTTGGCATTAAAATCTGGTGAAAAGAAGAAGTTTTAGATTTTCCAAAATTTTAATCTCTAACTTCAATAGGAGTCCTGTTCTGGAATTATCCGTAATGATTAGTGATTTCTAGAGGAACTGCCTCCATAAATTCTAAAAAACAATAACAAGACATTCAGTGAATTCAAATTCTATTCAGATATTGAAAAGGACGACTGATAATTGTTTCTGAATTAATGGAATTCCTGCTTTTATTTAATATTGTTTACTGGACTTCTATAGTACGAATGATTTTTTATTAGTTTGTTTCAAGAATATTCTTTAACTATTGATTTATGTGGAACACAAAAGTTTTGTTCAACTGTTTCCAGAATAATCATTAAATAAAGTGCATTCTTCGACAAAAACCTGCTTATCACATTACAAATTACTTTTTACACGCAAAAATGTCGTCAACTTTAATAAAAATAACGTTACAGGCTGGTATCCTTTGAATTCTCTATGACATAGGTAATATTTAATGGCTAAATCATATGTATTTTTAATCATTATGAATATAATTTTTTTAAATATCTCCGAAATGGAAAATTACAGAAAATCCGAAGTAGGTGGTTTACTACTAGATGGTGTGACAAACCTATACACCAATTCGCAACGTTATACGTCCCACTATTTCTGAGCTATGTGTGACACACAAACACACATACATACACACAGACGTCAAGAAAAATAATTTTTGTCATAAGAATTGAAAATAAGATAATATCCTGTTATGCAATATTTTGAATTTTTAAATTTTTATTTGCTATATAAAAATACCATGAAGAAATATAGCACATTAAACCAATCTAAATTCGAAGTAACAGCACTTTCTTCTATTCATGTATTCATTTAAGCAATATTTTCAAAATTCAAAATTTATTTTTTTATACAAATATTATTTTATTCAAAATGCTTTTTTTTTTTTTTAACACGGATTTCTTTTCGATGTAAAGTGCGTAACTTACTTATTTACTTTTTTTACATTTTGTGTGTGTTATTAATTAGCCGTCTAGAATGTATTTTTTTTTTTTTTTTTAGTAGTAATAAATATGCGTAAAAAATAAAATACAGAAACGTTTACCTAAAAGGAAGTTTAAACAAAATAATTATAGCAATAATTATTTAGTTTGATGGCAATTATTTATTAGGTAGATTCCTTATACGAGATCTACATATTGCAATGGTCCTCATGACACAACCTCTGGAAAATTTCTTCATATCTTTACCGGTCATGACCCCTAGAACGCAAAACGACCCTCCGTTCAAAAGTTTATATATATGTATAACGCTTTTTCCCAAGTTAAGTTGTGAACACGATAACTATAGTAATTTTTATTTAAATTTAACTAGCTCGGGATATGTTGTCAGAACAGTAAAAATCTCGGTCGAGATCGTAGATAAGGTGACCAGCTCAAAGGGGATGGAAATGGTGGAAGACAGAAATTTTAATTTGTCCATAATTTCTTTAATATTGAAAATAGGAAAATACTTTAAATCATGCGAATTACCCCATTATCCTAAAGAACTATTTTTGTATTTATACTTTTTCGATAACTTCAATTGCTTAAAAGTTACAAGTTAAAAGGGGATTTTTCGTCAATTGTCATGAAGCCGACTTTTTCATTTTTTTTTCATTTTTTTTGCTTTTTTTTTAGCTTACATTATCTGCCATAAACTTTCTGCCGAACCCGGAACAAGCGAAAGGAGCGATTTTTCTGAATCCAGGGGCGGAAACAGTTTTTTGATTCGACAATTAGATTTTTTAAAATTAACTAAAGTATGAAATTTAGTGACAACACTTCATTTTAAACTTTTCATAATTTGTAGTGCGAATTACACGAATAGCAAAAGTTTTTAATTTAAAAATTTTGTTTAGTATTATTCTATAGCTTTAATCGCTTAAATTTATAATCTGATGCTTACGTCACGTACAGACGATAATAAAAAAGATCATCGAAAATATAAAAACCATGGTAACCTCTTTAATTAAACATTTAAAAATATAAAATTCAAATAACACGTTAGTGTTAACAAGTAGTACAGTTTATGTTAATGTTATAAGTATAGTTTTTTTTAGTCTTAATGAAAATATCGTTTGTGGTAAATAATTTAGAACGCCGGTTTAAGCAAGAATTTAAATTTAGTAGTGATTTTTTTTTTTTTTTTTTTTTTTTTTTGTTATTATTATTTTTTGTAATTAGTTTTTGTTTAACATAATATATAAAAATAATATCTAGTTTTTTTTTTTTTTTTTGAGCCAGAAATATAGCCTAAAATTAAAATAAGAATAAAGAATGTAGAAATAGGTAAATATGTATTTTAAATTCTTTTTGTGTTTTCAATGATAAATAATATAAAATAATATTAATAATTAAAAAATTACATTGTCACTTGAAGATTAATAGGTATAGCAAAAAGTAAATAAATATTTAAATAAATATTAAAACAAAGAAGACGTGTGAGAGAGATGTGTGCGCTAATTGCTATAAATTAATTAAATTTAACTATGAAAAAAAAAAAAATGTATGACATTTATATATTATTCAATTTTGAATCACTAACTTTTGCAGATAAAATTATTTTTATAGAGAAAACAAAGATTACACTGACCTCATGAGATGTTGTAGGATTTTAAATATTATTTACCATTTAAAAAAAAAAAAAAAAAAAAAATCTATGACTATTTATGTTTACACAATAGTTAAAACTTTGCTAGCTTAAAATATCTGTAAAGTTGTTAACTATTAAAATGAATGTTTAATGTAATTCAACATTATCTATATGACTCATCATTGTAATAAAATTAGATTAACTTTTATTGTAATATAATAAAATGCACAAAAAAATTATAAAACACATTTTAATTAAAAAAACCGAACACACGTTAAATATTTCGACTAAATATTAGTCTTCTTCTTCAGTATCAAAGTACATCCAGTACACAAAAGTTAAAATTGAATTGCAAAAAAACATTATATGAAAATCAAATATTTGGGACATCTATTTTAGCCTCGTCCATAGGAGAACGTTGCAATTTTGTAGAAACGCCCTTTGAAAAAATTCAGGGGTCGTATATTTTTATGAGAGAAACGTCAAAATTATAAAAGCGCTGGCTTAATTTACCCTCTCTCTTATAAAACGTCCGTTATTCGTACCCTGTTATAATCGCGATAAGCATTATAGCAGGTATTTTAAACTGTTACAAAATGAACAATTGATTTTTTTTCCTTATTCAGAAGAAAAAGAAAAAAAAAGCTACTCCTCTGTTTGGTTAAAAGGATTTAGAGTTTCTTTTTCTTGTAAGCATTGCTAAATTACTTAACTGTCTTTATTAGCTTAAAACCCAATTCCGTGTCAGTAACTTGCACTAAAATTGTAAATCTGTCGTCGAATTGAGCAGTGAGCAGCTTACTACATAAAGCATTTGATTTAGCATGCCTTGTAAGAAATATTTATGACAACAAATATATCGGGGAGATCTGAGCTGAGTATATATATATATATACATATATATTTTCCAATTAGTTTAACATTTTACCTGCCCCAGCACTCTAAATCTGTTGCCAGATTTAGTGTATGTTCTAGACAACTACCACTAATAATTTTAAGTAATGATATTTGACATACATAATGGATGAATAACCTTCGTTGCGAATAGGTAACCACGTTATAGTTAAAATTTAGTGTTGGATTTTGAATTAAAAAAACATCTAATTTTAATAACACTGACCAATGGAGTGAAATTAAATAGGGCAGGTAAAGGTTTAAAAAAAGGAAGAAAAAAAAGCACTGCTTAGAAGGACATAGGACTTTGCTCTATCTCTTAAACGGATTATTGCCTTCTAAAAAAGTTTCACGTAAAAGCTAACTTCCTATCGATTATTTGCGAGAAAAAAAGTGGAGTTGATTAAATAAATATCTGGTGTGAAACAACCACACGACTTCCCTCATGCACTACTATATACATTTTCAGAAGATAATGTAGTCGGAAGATACAAATTTGAATTAACATGTTAGATTCCAAAAAGAATTCCTCTAATAGAAACTAATACATGTGTAAAGAAATATAAAATAGAATTTATATAGCACGTTTCTAAAATATATATATACATATATATTCCGTAGAGACTTTTTTTTAAAAAAAGCATCTATTTAAGATATTAAAAACTGACCTACCTAATCAGGATGGCTGTTAATCTTTCTGAATAACCACGTAATACATGCGAAAAACTATCTGAAAAGGGGTTTAAGTAGCAATTTTCGCGAAAATATTTAGAGCCGTTTCTGAGATAACGAAAACTTGACATAATCAATAAATGACGGGAAAACAAGGATTGCATACGAAAGGATATCTAAAAGGGAGTCAATATGGAGAGTTAAAAAAAAAATCGCACTGCCGTTTTTAAAGAAGGTTACCTTCGAGACCACAAATTGATCTACTTATACAGAACGTCTATCGCTTTTCATAAACTGACCAACTATTACATACGTTAAGACAAAGAAAATCATCAGAGCCGTTTTTTAAACACGGACTTACGGTTCCACTTCCGGTTTTTCAAATTTCACCAAAATTTAAAACATTCATCTGTACACTAGACCTAACTTTGTTCTAAAATTCCGTTGTACTACCTTTATTATATTCGGAGATATGATAGTCAGAAGATTCCCTACTCACAACTTCACACACACACATACACACACACCCTACATACACTTCACACACCACACACACACGCACATACGCACATACTGCCCAATGGCCAAAAACCACACTTTTCGAACTCAGGAGATCTTGAAATGTGTAATTCAGGTAGAAACACGATATCGAATTTTTGGACCGAATATAATATTCCTATTACCTACGGTAGTAGGTAATGGACGTAAATAGATAAAAATATATATATATATATATATATATATATATTCATATAATGAAAACTGCGCTCTAAAAGGAATTTAAACATTCTCCTTAGATTGTGTTAAGGGAATGCTAATTTGTCAGGGTATTTGCACATATTAATTTTGAGGAGATTATTAAACAATCAGAAACATTTAACTATATACACCTACATTAACTTAACATACTTTAAACGCAAATTTTTAAGTCTATAATGATCCTTCTCATACGGTATCTTCCATATGTAAACTTAGGGTGTAAGCTTGAAATTTGTAATATTTTTTCGAGTCAGAACACATCAATTATTCACAGTTAGATGCATATGTAATTTCAAAGGAATTTTCGGATTATATTCATCGTAATTATATTCATCATGTCGAAATGAGAAGAATATGGCTGATCAGAGATTTAAAAAAAAAATTGCTGAGGATTTAATGAATGAAACAAATACTATAAAATAATAATAATAATAATAATAATAGCAATAATAATTTTGAAAAAAAAAAAAATATAAATCACTTTTTCCCTTTAAGTCTGGGTTTTGACATTTTATTTGACATTATTCTTTGTAATGAATAAAAACTATTTTTTATATATAATAAAAAAAGAAAAAAAAAACTTGATAGAATCATGTTAAGGGAATTTTATTTTTATTGTAATACTTCATTTTTATGTATTCTTCAGTAATATGTGAATAAATTACATGAACAGCAGTGAAGAGTGAATATTCATATTCATAAACTTTGTGCAATCCTATCCGAATTTATTTTCATTAGGCATTTAAGCTATATTTAAAATTTCCAGGCTTTGCCAGCTTTGCTAGGCACTGTACTTAAATAAGATGTCAAAATCCCATATCATTATTGATAACCTAAGTTAAAATTCTAGCTGTGTTCCGTAGAGGGTTTTTCTTTCTGCAGTGTGATAAGCCAAAGTCCACACTGACTTCGACTACTACTTACCCGTTTATTACTTCCACTTCTCCAGCGGGTAAGTTCGAAGTTTTGCGAAATCCCTCCAAAGTACATAATACATACTCTTAATCAACATCCACACCAAAATTCGCCATTCTAAGATAATTTAAGGCGAACTCAAACAGGATAACGTGTTTTTACACGTGTTTAATGCCCCCGGCCTCAAAGAGGTAAGGGGGAGATTTCGTAAAATCCCATTGCAATAAGTGTCGGATACATATAAACAATTTACGCACCGAATTTAGTGACCGCAGATCCCATAAACTTCCCATGACAATTTAGTGCTAAAAGAGGAGTCTCGAATTCGCTCTTGCTTCCTGCTTTTGCTTCCTGCCTCCTAGGGGGAAAGGGAGATTTCGATTAATCCGGTTACTTTAGGGGTGGGATACATATAAACAATCCAAGCAGCAAACTTCGTCACCGCAGCTCTCATAAATATCCCTGGACAGATTAAGCGCTAAAAGAGGTGTCTCGAATTTGCCCTTTGCAACACATACCCCCTCCCCTAAAAAAAAGGCTGATCACAAAAAATTAATAACGTGATTTAAAAATATCCCAAAGAAGATGCATGGCGATTTACAACATCTTTGTTCCATTTTTGGTAGAGTTGTACTCAAAAATCCGAAATTTGCGAAATTTCTCGCCAAATATCGATTTCCCCCCTACCTGCCCTTAAAAATCTAAAATTCCTAAATCGCAGATAATGTTTTATTTTTACTCATGTGTAGTCTCCCCATGTGCAATTTCTTCACTCTGAAGTAATTTGGAGCCGAGTTATACTTACTAAGGTGTTTTTCTCGTATTTTCCCCTAAAGTGGGAACGGGGTAATTTCAATAAATCCCATTACTTTAGGGGAAAATCGAAAAAGTTGATAGATATAATATTAAGTTGGGTAAAGACCTACATTCCTGCCACACACCGTTGAAATTCGTCAGCCGTTCTCATGTAATACCTGAGAACGACAGAGACACAGAGACGTTACAGACAGTAACAGAGAGAAGTTACAGACATACAAACACGATAACACACACACACAAAGAGACAAATTTTTCTGATGTCCATTTTGGCTTTCATGAAGTGTGAAACGTGAAGATATCGCTTTTTTTTAATTTTATTCTGGCAAATTTATAGACAAGAGGAGTCTGATTTTATTAAAATATATATCAAACCTGAAAAGTTTTTTTTTTTTTTTTTTTTTTGCTCCCGAAGAGTGTACTTTTAATAATAGAGTTCAAATAAATTTGTACACTGTACCTACTTGGATTTTGTTTGGTCTTTGTTTGTTTTTTTCATTTTAATCAAATTCACACAAAATAAATAAAATATACAAATGCATAACTTTTGTTTAACGGGTTGATAATAGAAATTAGTATTACATATCTTGCAAAAGAAACGATTTTCTAGATATTTGTGAGGTATAAAACAAATCTAAAAATAATAATAATAATTTCGAAATTTAAATGATCAGTGTTAAATCAAAAACACTATTTTGAATTTATTCAATTTCTGCTTAGGACTAACTAAAGCATGCTTAATTACAGGAGAACACGAATACTTAGTATATTTTAGCCTTATTCTCAATCGAAATTTTACGAGAAAAGAATTTCTGAATTTTAATTAAAATATTTTTGATAGATAATTGTTTTCGGTCTTTATATTTTGTGTTTCATGTAAGTACTTAAATTAAATACAACTGCATTTTTTATGTTGTGCTTTTTACTTCCTTATACAAAGTATAAGGAAGTATAGTAATCCCGATTTGCGAAATGGATTTTGTATTTCACATTGCTCGAAAACGAATGATCGCTGGATGTTGCCAATTTATACGTGTGACTGTCACGATGTCTAGTTGCACACCTGCAAGTGTCGTCTTAACACGAGCTCTCGTTTTAGGGATATAAGGGTTTTTACACGATTTTTCGTGACGTCTGTATGTGTGTGTGTCTGTGTGTGTGTGGGTATGTCGCATAACTCAAAAACGGTTGGACGTAGAAAGTTGCGAATTGGTACATAGGTTTGTTATAACATCTAGTTGTGCACCTCCCTTTTTGGACTTTCTATGATTTTCCGTTTTGGAGATATTTAGGAAAATTAGGTTCATAATGACAAAAATACATAGGTTTTGGCCATAATGTATCAAAAAACGGTAATAACTCAGAAACGGTTTAGACAAATCTTGCAATTTAACTGACTTCCCGACAAGCTAGACATTTGAAACTTTCAGAAAGGCTCAGAACACGTTGACAATGCATTTTTCAAATATTTTTAGCCAACTGTTTCTGATACCTGTTGCCTTCAGCAGCGTTTATGCGATTCAACAGAAAAATTATTTAACTAACTTCCCGACTAGCTAGACATTTGAAACTTTCAGACTAGATCAGAACACGGTGAAAATGCATTTTTTAATACTTTTAGCCAACTGTGTAGGGTTCCTGCTGCCTTCGGCAGCGTTACCAGTACAAATCTTGCAATCGATTTTTAACTAACTTCCCGACCAGCTAGACATTTAAAACTTCCCCAAGGCACAACTATGACATGAGTCCCCCCCCCCAAGGCACAACTTTGACATGAGTCCCCCCCAGGCATAACTTTGACATTAGTCCCCCAAGGCACAGCTTTGACACGAGTCCCCCCCAAGGTACAACTTTGACATGAGTCCCCAAAAGGCACAACTTTGACATGAGTCCCCCCCAAGGCACAACTTTGACATGAGTCCCCCCCAAGGTACAATTTTGGCATTAGTCCCCCCAAGGTACAACTTTGACATGAGTCCCCCCAAGGCACAACTTTGACATGAGTCCCCCCCCCCCCCCCAAGGCACAACTTTGACATGAGTCCCCTCAAAGCACAATTTTATTTTATTTATTTATTTATTTATTTATTTTTTACGTATGCATGCATTTTTTAAAAATATTTTTAGCCAACTGTTTCGGGTCCAGTGACAATGTTTTTTAACATTATGTATATTTCTAAAAGTGTATAAGGAAGTCATGTGGTGCCCACATCAGATTTTTTTTTTATGTATTTGTGATTTGTTTGCACTTCAAAAGTTTAAATTAACCAGAATTTTCGTATTTTCAGTACAATAACTAATTGAATACAAAGAAGAGCAAACCTCTTTATCCGTGTGAAATATTGATTGAACGCAGAATTTGAAGTAAAAAAAAAAAAAAAAAAAAAAAAAAAAATCAATTAAAAAGTAATTTGATATCTACTCTTTTGATTTTCATTCTAATCTTACTTTGAATCTAGGTATGTCTCATACATATTTATGAGAGATGGAACAGAAAAATCAATTTATTTCATAACCATCTGCATAATGCAATTAATATTAAAGAATGGTTTGAATAAATTTCTTCCACGGGACATAATACTTTATTAATGCTTTTGTGAGTATTTAAGAATTAGATTTGAATTGCTAATTGGCCAATATAATTTATTTGCAAGTTGAATGTCATGTGGCAAATTTTTAAATAATTTGCAGATTTCCTTTTGTGATATTTAATTATAGCAAAGAGAGAAAAGTAAAAGATAGTAAGTTACACAATCAGTTTAAAATAAAAGAAAGTGTATAGTTCCTCGCTTGATAGATTTTAAAATAAAAAATTTAAACTGTATTAGCATTATATTAAAAAATAAATAAATAATAATAAATAAAAATAAACTGAAATAATTTTAAAAGACTTTTTATGTAATTAGTAAGTATAAGATTTTTTAATTGTTATTTTATTTTTTACTAGCTGTTACCCGCGACTTCGTTCACGTGGAAATTTTGATGTGTATGTGTAGGAACTGACGGTTTGATCATAATATGTAATGAAATGAAACCTTATCATTGTGGTGCTGTGCAAAACCGAGTCTGATAAAGTACACTCAAAAAAAGTTGTATCTCATTGAAAGCCAAAATAAAATGCCAAAATAAATAAATAAAAATTTATCGCCAACATGGCGATAAAAATTTAAAATTCGTCCATAGGGATTCTGTACTAAAACAGTACTGCGTTGTGGAAGTATAAAAACTGCG
The DNA here is from genome assembly GCA_963930645.1 of Salticus scenicus. Classification (NCBI taxonomy): domain Eukaryota; kingdom Metazoa; phylum Arthropoda; class Arachnida; order Araneae; family Salticidae; genus Salticus; species Salticus scenicus. Next base: position 31,995,009 of record OZ005656.1, read on the forward strand.
TCGTCAATTATGAATTTTATTTCGAAACCTTTCTTTGTATGATTTTAGTTCAATATTGCACAATATTAATCTGGTTCTAATAATAATTTGGTGACTGGTTAATTAAAATTTTAACTATGTGGTGAAATTCATATAATATTTATGAGTTTCAAATTTTTAATTTTTTTTTTTTTTTTTTTTTTTTTTTTTTTTTTTTTTTACAAATAAATGATTTTTTTTTTTTTTTTTTTTTCATTTCCCGGCGAATTGTTGAATAATATTTTAGTTCTTAAACAATTTTGGACGGCTTTGCCCGCTTCGCTGGCAAACTCTTTTCTATATGCTTTATTTTATGAAAAAAATAAAAAAAACTCAAATCGGTCAAAAGCTTGCTTTGGGTTGCCGCTGCCTTAGGCAGCGCCTTGTTCGTCCTTGCAATCTCCGGTGCCTGTCCCTATTGCCTGCGACAATGGCTTACCCGTGGGCTTCCATTTGGTTGCTTATCATACATAACAGTTTCGATACGGACAGTATCGAAAAATTTGAAGTAGCTCTTTTATATCTGAATCCCAGTTACATATGAACAACATTATATGTGATGAACATAATATTTGCTCTCAAGTTATTTCCTATATTTATTTGATTTAATCAATCAACCATAGAATGACAGCAATTTCAAGCCACATATAATGGTTCTTACGTATTATCGCAACCAGGTTGGCGCGATTTGTAAGTTTGAGTAAGAAAGTTATTAGTATTAATTAAGTTATTATTATTATTATTATTAGTATATTATTATTATTATTAGTTATTATTATTATTATTATTAAGTTATTATTATTATTAGTTAAGTTATTAGTATTAGTTAAAGTATTTCACGGCATTCAATCTAACCAGTAAGCACAATAATTTCTTTACAAAAAACCACGTATAACACGTAGGGTTGCCGTAAGTAGCGTCGCCAAATTTGGCGATTTATGCGAATTTTGGCCTGGTTGCGATAATACGTAAGTACCCATATAATATTACAATATGCTATGATCGGCAACTTCTATCGCATGAGACAATTATTATTTTGTGGTTATATATACTTCATGCTTAGTTAATAGTAGTTGGTATATAGAAAAATAAATAAATTAGTATGTAAACTTGATCATGGTACAGCCTTAATGCCCTTGGCGACTTTTAAATTTTTGTTGCCGTTTTAGACCAAAATATAATTTATGCGATTATTGTTCCTATACGCAAGCGAAGTGTGACGTCACTGACCGTCCGTGGATGCAAGAAAATGATTTCCTATGTCAATCGCCCATTGGATTTTTTGTAAAAAATGATTAAAAATCGAAGAAAATTATTTCCCGATTTTAATCCCCATATTTGGGTACACATATGTATTAGTTATCATGTGCATGTGTTAGATTGAGTTATTTTGCTGTCAAATTGACAAAATTTTAATTTTAAATTTCAAAACTCTGTCGTTCTTGGCGCTTATTGTATTTGGTGATCAAAAACGTAATACGAAAATATACATGCCAGATGTATATTTTTGTAATATGCATTGTACGAAATATTGTTTCATATTATTCATTACTGTCTTAAAATAAGTTGTTAAAATAACCATGATTTTTGTAAGGAATTAAATTATGTTCGCCAAATAATTTGGCGATATTTCATTTTTCTACCAAGGATGACCGATATCAAATCTATTCCGCTATAACATATTAGTATCTTATATCAGATACTTTATTTAGACATTTGAAAACAAATTTGACTTCAAATTATGATAGAATATTTATCATTTCCCTTTTAATCAGTATATTAGTTGGATATTTATTGTGTTAATATCATCCTTTGAAATTAAATGTTTGTGTTTTCAATCGAATATGGAAGTTTGCCCTTTTTTTTTTTTTTTTTTTTTTTTTTTTCTAGAGTTTTGAAATTAAAAATTCAAATTTTGTCAATTTTACAACAAAAATAACTTAATCTAATGCATGGACATGATAACTAATACATATCTATACCCTAAATATGCGAATTAAAATCGGAAAATATTTTTCCTCGATTTTTAATAATTTTTTACAAAAAATCCAACGGGCGTTTAACATAGGAAATATTTTTCTTGCATCCATGAACGGCCAGTGACGTCATCACTTCGCTTGCGTATTTCTTTCTATCTTTTCCTTGGCGAAAAATGTCCGATCTACTTCAGCATCAAAATTATAAAAAAAATTGTCAAGAATTATCAATAAGAAAATACCTTTACCATAATGCTGAATTAACTTTTATGCCAAGCGTGTTTCATCCGCCATACTAAAAAAAAAAAAAAAAAAAAAAAAAATCTGAAGTTGAAGTATATAAAAAAATGCTGTGAAATAAAATTCAGAAGAAATACGTTAGATTTGTAATATTACTATTTTATTTTAAAATTATAATCTGTCATTTTCTCATCGACCAATTTAACATTTAGTCATTTCTTATTTTCCGCATGAAAGCGTATTTCATTTTATGCTGAAAACAATAAATAAATATATCTCGTAAACTTTTTTTGGCAACAATTAAAAATTTAAATGGCTTATATTAAGTCAATATAAGTCAATAAGTTTATTATTTTCATATTTTAATTAATTTTAAAGATTTTTTCAATTTTTTTTTTCCTAAACCATCCCTGACCTATAAGGAAAAAAACAAAAAAAGAATGATCGAAATCGGTCAAGCCGTTTACGATTTTATAAATAACATACAGATAAACATTCATTTTTATATATATAGATTATGATCCAAAATTACACCAGAAAAACGTATCATCATAAAAATATTTTAATCGAATACCTGTGTAATTTACTGAACTTTCTTTAATTAGCCTTATACAATGTGAATTTTGCAAATAAGTCCATACTTCCGTGTAAAATAACTACAAGTAATATATACACTACTAGTCATTAAAATTACTACATCAAGAAGGAATGATAATAACGGAATGAAATTTGTTGGACAGATACATTATAGTAGGAAGAACAATTGATTAGAATTTCAGGAAATTTGGAGTAATATGTACTGAAAAAACAGTACATAAAGCAGCGACATCTCTTAGCAATAACAACATATATCTGCCTAGGCATTGAATCGAACAGCGATTGGATGACATGTACGGGTTGAGCACTTCATGAAGTTTTAACACGATGCCGCAATTCATCGATCGAAGTTACTGTTGACTGGTGGAGGGCCAAGCTCTTTTCAACGATTAAACAGTCATTTTCATTTGTGCGAGATCAGGAGAACGCGCTGTCCAGAGCAACAGTCGAACACATTCCATATCAAAGAAGGTCCGGACAATACAAACAACTTGCGATCGTGCATTATCTTGCTTAAATTTTGCGCTACGGAGGCCTTGAATACAGGGCAGAGGGGCGGGCCTTAACTCATCAGAAATTTAATGGCCGCTGTTCAGAGTGCCAGGAACACGAACATGAAGTAATCGAGACTTGTAAGAAAGGGAACCCATAAAATCATTGCAAATGATGGACAGTATGATGATGTCGATTCCCAGCTGGCAATGTGAATTTTTCATATTGCCGTTAAATACGGATAAGGCAATCTTGATGCTGTACACAAGATTGTGATTTGTCTGAAAGTGACTTCACGCCATTCCTGCGTCCAGGTTCGTCTTTGATTACACATTAATGGCACCCATATCAGTGATGCAGTTTTGAGGGTAATCAGAATTTTGGTAGCCGCATACTGAGTCACCACCTGGACTGATGGTATGTGGTACCATTGGATACACGTCTCGGTCACCTCTTATTTTCATTCCCGCCATTCTGAATACGAGCAATTACATTTCTGACGAGTTAAGGCCCATCGCTCTGCCCTATGTTCAAGGCCTCCGAAGCGCAACATTTAAGCAGGACAATGCACGACCGCAAGTTTTCCATATTGTCTGGACCTTCATTGATGCCGAAAGTGTTGGACTGTTGCTCTGGCCAGGATTTTCTTAAGAAAATATGGGGAACGTATTTTCAAAGCAAATTAATGACAGAATTTTAAACATTTAAAAAAATAATTTGTCGGTTGTTTGGGTTCTTACGTCGTACTAGTGCTTCGTTATGGACAATTGCCGTCAGTCTCGAACTCACCTCTATGGGTGCTCCAGAGATATGCCTTTACAGTTCTGATCCTCCACTAATGTAACAGATAATCGGTCGGAGAATGAAATATAAGAATTTTTTCAAACTTCTTAAACTATAAATGTTTCATATTTAATTTGTTTTTCTAATGTCAAATATAACAAAGAAATATTATAAATAAAACATATGGGATTATTAATATGTACAGTCGAAAAAAAAAAAAAAACGCCTGTAATTTGGTTATTAATTGACGCTGGAACATCTAATAGACATAATTCAACAGGAAATTAAATGCACTTTCTGAAAATGTCATCGAATTTTTAATTAGGGGTCATCTACATATTGAAACGAGCGCCAACTTTTTCAATAGCAACACCCAATTTTGACTTCATATTCGAATTTCTGAGAGTCTGGCGGTGCGGAAAAGTATATAGTATGTACACTTTATTTTTAGTATTTATAGAGTTATAATCAAAAATGTATTAGGGGGTTATCTGTAAATGTAGAAAAATAAAATTAAGATCCTATAAGAAATAGACAAAATTTTAATGTTCCACACTGGAAATCTTTCAGGAAAAAAATAATTATAAAAATTAATAAAAACATTGATTTTTTTCCAGTTTCTTAATTATCCTGAATTCAGTTTTTTAGATTTGCATATACTTCAGTACTTTTTTTAGATAATTTTAGGTCTATTTAAATACATTATACTTGCGATTGTTCCAGACAGTACTCTTTGAAAAAAGTGTAATATTTTTCAAGTAAAAGTGTATACTATGGCTGTACTGGTCACCAATAAAACTTAAATTTTCTTTCGTAGGTGTAACATAATATACGAAATAAAATAATATAGATATACAACAACGCATAACTAAATCTATTCGGATAAATTATTGTAAGTGTTCATGAAGTAAATATTAAACAATTTTAATCGCACTTACCAGTTTTGTGTCAGTTGAACTCTTTGGCTACCCTCTAATTAACCCTTTCGCGACTGCTGACGTAGATTCACGTCAGTTTAAAATCTGTAACTCTGTCAGTGGGCGTTTCTTTCGTAATTTGTGTGTTACATATTTCTTAAGTGTGTACCCAGTGATCATATTTTTGAAATAAAATATACTATGGATATAAATATATTGATTAGAATGAATATAAATATAATGTATATCCATTTGTAATATAACTGTTAATACAGAAAATTTGATCTCAAATATTTTATTTTGAGAGAAGGTCGGATCTTACTGTCAAAAAGACAAAATCCTGCGGTCGCAAAAAAGTGTTAAAATATATTTATAAATGTTAAAGTATATTTTAAAAATATATAAAGTTAAAATATATTAATAAAATTGTAAGGACTAAAATAATAATTCTCCTCCCTACAGAATAAATAAATGAATAAAAATAAAGCAATATAGGAAGCAAATGATTAAGCCTTTAACTATGACGGTACTTAGAGAACGATTTTAGAAGTCTGTCTTACATTCTCCCTTCGTTTTTTTTTTTTTTTTTTTTTTTTTTTTTTTGACAATTGTTTTTTGACAATTTTACAATAAACCTATTTTTCGATTTAAAACAGTAAACCCCGCCAATTTAGGTAATTTTTTTCTTCTAGTGTTCGTCTAAAAGTTTCAAAATTTATCCACAGTAATCGATGAAGTAAATACCACTTGTGCATATATTTTTCAACATAAAATAAGGGGTTTAACACGAATTCATTACTCAATGTCACATTTACATTTCTTTTCTGCATTGTTTTGTTTTGAAGAACGATGAAGGCCCTTCTTTAGAAAACAGGAATTCTTGATGCTAACACTAATGTCTAAAAATCATCATTTTTGTTTCATTTCTTTGCGTTGTTGCTATATAATTTGACCCGTAAATAAAAAAAAATAATAATTTGTTTAATTTTCTTTATTATTTTTTAAGATTTCTTTTGTTATCTCATGCAAAACTTTATAAGAGACGGCCCGCTAAACCACTACAAAAGAAAGATTTATTTATATCTCAAAAACTAATAACTGGAATGAGCTGCAAATTTGCACATTCATATTTTTCAACATTAGGATTCTTTTTATGTAAAAATTAAAATAGGTCATAATTCATAATTCATAATTTTTATGAATATGAATGTATTATTATTTTTTTTTTCTTCAGAATTAAAAATATTTCTTCAGAATCAAAAGTAATGATGGATTGTGTTTGGGCATCTTCACTGTATCTCGTAAAAAAAAGAAAAAAAAAAAGTTATATCGATAAAGTTATTTTTGTGAAGATATTAATAAATGTTTGAAATATGAATTAACATTAGCACCTTCAAACTTTGAATGCTTAAAACTCTGTGAAAAAATAAGTAAAGTATACAACCAATATACTTTTTCGCGTTCTCGCGATCCCAGGAATAAAATCCCAGAAATAAAAATGAGGCATTACCATTGAAAAATTCAAAGTTGGTGCGCGTTTAAATATGTAGACGACCCTCAATTCAAAATTTCAGTTCATTTTCGAAAACTACTTTCAATTCTCCGTCGAATGATATCTGTTACATTTTTTCTACATCGATTAGAAACGAAGTTACGTTGAGTGTTTTCCTTTTTTTTTCCCCCGACTGTACAAACTCGGGTTATCAAATGAAATTTATTCGGGGATGAACTTAGCCCGCTTTAACTTATAACTTAAAGAAAAATATACAAAAGTAATGTTCTTTTCCTTGCACAAAAGTCTCAATTGTAAAATCATCTTCAGTTAAAATTATTTTAGCTGTCAAATTGTCTTCAGATGCCTAAAAATACTGAGATACAACAATTTATGTCTAAAGTTTTTCGCACTTAAAGAGCGAGAAGAAAATGGACAAGAGATACTGTATTAAATGTCAGTCTAAAACTAAACTTTATGGAACTAAAATTTTAGATTATCTCTAGCTGAAAAGAATTAGTGCTACACTTCCTGAGAAATTACGTAGTCCAGAATTTTACATTTGGGATTAGTTCACTTCTTTGCACTTTTCCAACAGCACTCTATTTTGATAAAATTTGTAGACATACATTACTTGCTATATATTTTTATCATTTATTATCAATTAATAAACATTCTAAACTCTTCGAAAAAAATATGCCGAAATTACGTTTTATGTATCGATATTTTTTTCTTCAAAAAAAAAAAAAAATCGTAATTATTATTATCTCATTTCTATATTTATGCACTTATGTTTGCGAAAATTGCAATACCAATGATTGATGATGCGAGAAATGATGTGATTGAGTTAAAAGTTTCAGCAAATACACATTATAGAGTGTTAAGTGAGTGATTAGCATTTCAGAGTCACCACATATACGCGAGCTGAGTAGTGAACTGTGCTGTTGAGACCGTATAAATAGAGAGCTGTATTGTGACGTTGAAAATAGTCTACGGTTATCTCCAAGTGTTAAAATTTGGTGATATATAAGAATGTGTTTTCGTAGAAAGAAGGTGATATTCCAACATGTACGGAGTTTGAAAGTGGGAGAATCATTAACTTTCGTGAAGGAGGATCTTCCTTTCCTGCAGCTGTAGATTGTGTGCAGCTTAACAGCAGCACAGTGATGCGAGTTTGGAAGGTGTGGACCAAGTAGAATCGAACAACTCGGAAATTTGGTTGTGACCCCGATAGATGACGTCAATGCATAATTATAGGCACTTGATCGGCGTATCACTTACATACTGTAAAGTTTCATCTTGACATTTGACAGCACTCTGGTGTTCAGCAATAATGTATACGTCACCAATCTGTCGACATCTCCTCTACCGTGGGTTCCATGAAAGAACTCCTGTATGCAGGATCCCGTTAAAACATCGGAGCTATCACGTTAAAACATCAGCGCATGAGGCTGCGGCAGACTCATGGACAAACAGACTTTCATCCAGATTGACAACAAGTGGTTCTTTCTGTTGAATCCCACTACAGTTTGTGGTGCCATGATGACCGTATACGTGTTAGACGAGATGCCGCTGATCTCTACCATCCGGAGAGCAATATCGAAGGTCATAGTAGACATATATATATAGTGTTATGGTCTGGGCTGCAATTCCGTATCATGGACGATCTCAGTTGCTACAAACTGTTGGTATTCTTAACAACAACACGTACATTAGTGAACTGCT